>NC_069469.1:29698933-29725919 GCF_026875155.1 Cherax quadricarinatus | reverse complement strand
GGACTAGTAAAGTGCCTTTGGGGTAGTAACGTGCCTCTTGGGCAGTAACGTGCTCTTGGGCTAGTAACCCTGCCTCTTGGGACTATAACGCCTCTTGGGGGCTAGTAACGTGCCTCTTGGGACTAGTAACGTGCTCTTGGGACTAGTAACGTGCTCTTGTGACAAATAACGTGCCTCTTGGGACTAGTAACGTGCCTCTTGGGACTAGTAACGTGCCTCTTGGGACTAGTAACGTGCCTCTTGGGACTATTAACGTGCCTCCTGGGACTAGTAACGTGCCTCCTGGGACTAGTAACCACACGGGCTTCCAGTAATAGAGAATAGACAGGGAGTTACAAATAATATACCAGATTACAGAAAGAGAACTTCTCAGTGATGAGAGATTTTTCTGAATGGAACTGAGTGAACTGAGTGGGCTGAGTGAACTGAGTGGGCTGAGTGGGCTGAGTGGGCTGAGTGAACTGAGTGGGCTGAGTGGGCTGAGTGAACTGAGTGGGCTGAGTGGAACTGAGTGAACTGAGTGAACTGAGTGGGCTGAGTGGGCTGAGTGGAACTGAGTGAACTGAGTGGGCTGAGTGGGCTGAGTGGAACTGAGTGAACTGAGTGGGCTGAGTGGAACTGAGTGAACTGAGTGGGCTGAGTGGAACTGAGTGGGCTGAGTCAAGCAAGCAATCCACAAGATGATAAAGGACCGACCACTGTATAGTTGAAGAGGCGAGGCCAGGAGCTGACTCTCAACCTTCATACCCACAACTCAGTGAGTACACACACACACACACACACACACACACACACACACACACACTCTCTCTCGTGCCATTCATAAACCAATAACTAATTAAGTGAGGGTAATTAGTGAGCTACAAAGATGTCATCAAGCGGAGGTTACTGTCTTATAATTGTTAATGACAAACTTGAAACTAATTAGTTAAAACAATTATATGTATATATCGAGACTAACTTTTAGTGGAGAGCGAGTGAGCTGTGGTGGAGCTTAACACATCCCTCACAAACACTGTGAGCTGTGGTGGAGCTTAACACATCCCTCACGAACACTGTGAGCTGTGGTGGAGCTTAACACATCCCTTACGAACACTGTGAGCTGTGGTGGAGCTTAACACATCCCTCACGAACACTGTGAGCTTTGGTGGAGCTTAACACATCCCTCACGAACACTGTGAGCTGTGGTGGAGCTTAACACATCCCTCACAAACACTGTGAGCTGTGGTGGAGCTTAACACATCCCTCACAAACACTGTGAGCTGTGGTGGAGCTTAACACATCCCTCACAAACACTGTGAGCTGTGGTGGAGCTTAACACATCCCTCACGAACACTGTGAGCTGTGGTAGAGCTTAACACATCCCTTACGAACACTGTGAGCTGTGGTGGAGCTTAACACATCCCTCACGAACACTGTGAGCTTTGGTGGAGCTTAACCAATCCCTCACGAACACTGTGAGCTGTGGTGGAGCTTAACACATCCCTCACAAACACTGTGAGCTGTGGTGGAGCTTAACACATCCCTCACAAACACTGTGAGCTGTGGTGGAGCTTAACAACTCCTCACAAACACTGTGAGCTGTGGTGGAGCTTAACACATCCCTCACGAACACTGTGAGCTGTGGTGGAGCTTAACACACATCCTCACGAACACTGTGAGCTGTGGTGGAGCTTAACACATCCCTCACGAACACTGTGAGCGTGGTGGAGCTAACATCATCCCTCACGAACACTGTGAGCTGTGGTGGAGCTTAAACACATCCCTCTCGAACACTGTGAGCTGTGGTGGAGCTTAACACATCCCTCACGAACACTGTGAGCTGTGGTGGAGCTTAACCAATCCCTCACAAAACACTGTGAGCTGTGTGGAGCTTAAACATCCCTCACGAACACTGTGAGCTGTGGTGGAGCTTAACACATCCCTCACAAACAACTGTGGAGCTGTGGATGGAGCTTACACCATCCTCACGAACACTGTGAGCTGTGGTGGAGCTTAACACACATCCCTCACGAACACGTGAGCTTTGGTGGAGCTATAACACATCCTCACGAACACTGTGAGCTGTGGTGGAGCTTAACACATCCCTCACGAACACTGTGAGCTGTGGTGGAGCTTAACACATCCCTTACGAACACTGTGAGCTGTGGTGGAGCTTAACACATCCCTCACAACACTGTGAGCTGTGGTGGAGCTTAACACTTCCCTCACGAACACTGTGAGCTGTGGTGGAGCATTAACACATCCCTCACAAACACTGTGAGCTGTGGTGGAGCTTAACACTTCCCTCACGAACACTGTGAGCTGTGGTGGAGCTTAACACATCCCTCACAAACACTGTGAGCTGTGGTGGAGCTTAACACATCCCTCACGAACACTGTGAGCTGTGGTGAGCCTTAACACATCCCTCATGAACACTGTGAGCTGTGGTGGAGCTTAACACATCCCTCACGAAACACTGTGAGCTGTGGTGGAGCTTAACACATCCCTCACGAACACTGTGAGCTGTGGTGGAGCTAAACATCCCTCACGAACACTGTGAGCTGTGGTGGAGCTAACACATCCCTCACGAACACTGTGAGCTGTGGTGGAGCTTAACACATCCCTCACGAACACTGTGAGCTGTGGTGGAGCTTAAACAATCCCTCACGAACACTGTGAGCTGTGGTGGAGCTTAACACATCCCTCACGAACACTGTGAGCTGTGGTGGAGCTTAACACATCCCTCACAAACACTGTGAGCTGTGGTGGAGCTTAACACATCCCTCACGAACACTGTGAGCTGTGGTGGAGCTTAACACATCCCTCACAAACACTGTGAGCTGTGGTGGAGCTTAACACATCCCTCACGAACACTGTGAGCTGTGGTGGAGCTTAACACATCCCTCACGAACACTGTGAGCTGTGGTGGAGCTTAACACATCCCTCACGAACACTGTGAGCTGTGGTGGACGCTTAACACATCCCTCACGAACACTGTGAGCTGTGGTGGGCTTAACACATCCCTCACGAACACTGTGAGCTGTGGTGGAGCTTAACACATCCCTCACGAACACTGTGAGCTTTGGTGGAGCTTAACACATCCCTCACGAACACTGTGAGCTGTGGTGGAGCTTAACACATCCCTCACGAACACTGTGAGCTGTGGTGGAGCTTAACACATCCCTCACGAACACTGTGAGCTGTGGTGGAGCTTAACACATCCCTCACAAACACTGTGAGCTGTGGTGGAGCTTAACACTTCCCTCACGAACACTGTGAGCTGTGGTGGAGCTTAACACATCCCTCACAAACACTGTGAGCTGTGGTGGAGCTTAACACTTCCCTCACGAACACTGTGAGCTGTGGTGGAGCTTAACACAACCCTCACAAACACTGTGAGCTGTGGTGGAGCTTAACACATACCCTCACGAACACTGTGAGCTGTGGTGGAGCTTAACACATCCCTCACGAACACTGTGAGCTGTGGTGGAGCTTAACACATCCCCACGAACACTGTGAGCTGTGGTGGAGCTTAACAAATCCCTCACGAACACTGTGAGCTGTGGTGGAGCTTAACACATCCCTCACGAACACTGTGAGCTGTGGTGGAGCTTAACACATCCCTCACGAACACTGTGAGCTGTGGTGGAGCTTAACCAATCCCTCACGAACACTGTGAGCTGTGGTGGAGCTTAACACATCCCTCACGAACACTGTGAGCTGTGGTGGAGCTTAACACATCCCTCACGAACACTGTGAGCTGTGGTGGAGCTTAACACATCCCTCACGAACACTGTGAGCTGTGGTGGAGCTTAACACATCCCTCACAAACACTGTGAGCTGTGGTGGAGCTTAACACATCCCTCACGAACACTGTGAGCTGTGGTGGAGCTTAACACATCCCTTACGAACACTGTGAGCTGTGGTGGAGCTTAACACATCCCTTACGAACACTGTGAGCTGTGGTGGAGCTTAACACTTCCCTCACGAACACTGTGAGCTGTGGTGGAGCTTAACACATCCCTCACGAACACTGTGAGCTGTGGTGGAGCTTAACACATCCCTCACAAACACTGTGAGCGTGGTGGAGCTTAACACATCCCTCACGAACACTGTGAGCTGTGGTGAGCTTAACACTTCCCTCCACGAACACTGTGAGCTGTGGTGGAGCTTAACACATCCCTCACGAACACTGTGAGCTGTGGTGGAGCTTAACACATCCCTCCACGAACACTGTTGAGCTGTGGTGGAGCTTAACACATCCCTCACAAACACTGTGAGCTGTGGTGGAGCTTAACACTTCCCTCACGAACACTGTGAGCTGTGGTGGAGCTTAACACATCCCTCACGAACACTGTGAGCTGTGGTGGAGCTTAAACACATCCCTCACGAACACTGTGAGCTGTGGTGGAGCTTAACACATCCCTCACAACACTGTGAGCTGTGGTGGAGCTTAACACATCCCTCACGAACACTGTGAGCTGTGGTGGAGCTTAACACATCCCATCACGAACACTGTGAGCTGTGGTGGAGCTTAACACATCCCTCACGAACACTGTGAGCTGTGGTGGAGCTTAACACATCCCTCACGAACACTGTGAGCTGTGGTGGAGCTTAACACATCCCTCACGAACACTGTGAGCTGTGGTGGGCTTAACACATCCCTCACGAACACTGTGAGCTGTGGTGGAGCTTAACACATCCCTCACGAACACTGTGAGCTGTGGTGGAGCTTAACACTTCCCTCACGAACACTGTGAGCTGTGGTGGAGCTTAACACATCCCTCACGAACACTGGTACTGTTGTCGCTGTTGTTGCTATTATTACTGCAGTTGCTATTGCTGTTGCTGCTGTTGCTGCTGTTGCTGCTGTTGCTGCTGTTGCTGCTGTTGCTGCTGTTGCTGCTGTTGTTGCTGTTGCTGCTGTTGCTGCTGTTGCTGCTGTTGTTGCTGTTGCTGCTGTTGCTGCTGTTGCTGCTGTTG
Source organism: Cherax quadricarinatus (assembly GCF_026875155.1). Taxonomy (NCBI): domain Eukaryota; kingdom Metazoa; phylum Arthropoda; class Malacostraca; order Decapoda; family Parastacidae; genus Cherax; species Cherax quadricarinatus. The sequence goes on along the minus strand of NC_069469.1, from coordinate 29,720,954 downwards.
TTGCTGTTGCTGCTGTTGCTGCTGTTGTTGCTGTTGCTGCTGTTGTTGCTGTTGCTGCTGTTGCTGCTGTTGCTGCTGTTGCTGCTGTTGCTGCTGTTGCTGCTGTTGCTGCTGTTGCTGCTGCTGTTGCTGTTGCTGCTGTTGCTGCTGTTGCTGCTGTTGTTGCTGTTGCTGCTGTTGCTGCTGTTGTTGCTGTTGCTGCTGTTGTTGCTGTTGCTGCTGTTGCTGCTGTTGCTGCTGTTGCTGCTGTTGCTGCTGTTGCTGCTGTTGCTGCTGTTGCTGCTGTTGCTGCTGTTGTTGCTGTTGCTGCTGTTGCTGCTGTTGCTGCTGTTGTTGCTGTTGCTGCTGTTGCTGCTGTTGCTGCTGTTGCTGCTGTTGTTGCTGTTGCTGCTGTTGCTGCTGTTGCTGCTGTTGCTGCTGTTGCTGCTGTTGCTGCTGTTGCTGCTGTTGCTGCTGTTGCTGCTGTTGCTGCTGTTGCTGCTGTTGCTGCTGTTGTTGCTGTTGTTCTGAGCTTATAATGTGATGTAAATTAATAAGTCAAGTCGTTTCATTGAGTCAAACTTGATCATAAATCTTTGTGTTTGTTTCTAATTACGTCTTGACAGTTGGCAACCCCATGCAGTAACACCTGCAGGTTTATTAAATACCTGAGGTGAACAACTGCAACACCTGCAGAGATCCCCTTACATACCCGCACCCCCTCCTCCAAACCCCTCCCCCCCACTCCACTGGAGGACGTATAGATGTGACCTCCAGATATTAGCTCTGGTCGAGAACCTCTAACAGTGACACTCAAGCAGGATTTAACACCACTAATGATGCTCTCTTGTTTATCCTGTTATATATGTGGTGAATCTGTTTTTCTTACTGTAGGTGATTGCTGACTGTCTATGTCTGCTGCCTCTATTGTGGTGCCTCTGGTGGAGTGATTGTTAATGCCTCTGGTGGAGTGATTGTTAGTGCCTCTGGCGGAGTGATTGTTAGTGCCTCTGGTGGAGTGATTGTTAGTGCCTCTGGTGGAGTGATTGTTAGTGCCTCTGGTGGAGTGATTGTTAGTGCCTCTGGTGGAGTCATTGTTAGTGCCTCTGGTGGAGTGATTGTTAGTGCCCCTGGTGGAGTGATTGTTAGTGCCTCTGGCGGAGTGATTGTTAGTGCCTCTGGTGGAGTCATTGTTAGTGCCCCTGGTGGAGTGATTGTTAGTGCCTCTGGTGGAGTGATTGTTAGTGCCTCTGGTGGAGTGATTGTTAGTGCCTCTGGTGGAGTCATTGTTAGTGCCCCTGGTGGAGTGATTGTTAGTGCCTCTGGTTGGAGTGATTGTTAGTGCCTCTGGTGGAGTGATTGTTAGTGCCTCTGGTGGAGTGATTGTTAGTGCCCCTGGTGGAGTGATTGTTAGTGCCTGGTGGAGTGATTGTTAGTGCCTCTGGTGGAGTGATTTGTTAGTGCCTCTGGCGGAGTGATTGTTAGTGCTCTGGTGGAGTGATTGTTAGTGCCTCTGGCGGAGTGATTGTTAGTGCCTCTGGTGGAGTGATTGTTAGTGCCCCTGGTGGAGTGATTGTTAGTGCCCCTGGTGGAGTGATTGTTAGTGCTCTGGCGGAGTGATTGTTAGTGCCTCTGGTGGAGTGATTGTTAGTGCCCCTGGTGGAGTGATTGTTAGTGCCTCTGGCGGAGTGATTGTTAGTGCCTCTGGTGGAGTGATTGTTAGTGCCTCTGGTGGAGTGATTGTTAGTGCCCCTGGTGGAGTGATTGTTAGTGCCTCTGGCGGAGTGATTGTTAGTGCCTCTGGCGGAGTGATTGTTAGTGCCCCTGGTGGAGTGATTGTTAGTGCCCCTGGTGAAGTGATTGTTAGTGCCTCTGGCGGAGTGATTGTTAGTGCCTCTGGTGGAGTGATTGTTAGTGCCTCTGGTGGAGTGATGTTTAGTGCCTCGGTGGAGTGATTGTTAGTGCCTCTGTGGAGTGATTGTTAGTGCCTCTGGTGGAGTGATTGTTAGTGCCAATGGTGGAGAGATTGTTAGTGCCCCTGGTGGAGTGATTGTTAGTGCCTCTGGTGGAGTGATTGTTAGTGCCTCTGGTGGAGTGATTGTTAGTGCCTCTGGTGGAATGATTGTTAGTGCCTTGGTGGAGTGATTGTTAGTGCCTCTGGCGGAGTGATTGTTAGTGCCTCTGGTGGAGTGATTGTTAGTGCCCCTGGTGGAGTGATTGTTAGTTGCCCCTGGTGGAAGTGATTGTTAGTGCCTCTGATGGAGTGATTGTTAGTGCCCCTGGTGGAGTGATTGTTAGTGCCTCTGGTGGAGTGATTGTTAGTGCCTCTGGTGGAGTGATTGTTAGTGCCTCTGGTGGAGTGATTGTTAGTGCCGCTGGTGGAGTGATTGTTAGTGCCTCTGGTGGAGTGATTGTTAGTGCCTCCGGTGGAGTGATTGTTAGTGCCTCTGGTGGAGTGATTGTTAGTGCCTCCGGTGGAGTGATTGTTAGTGCCTCTGTGGAGTGATTGTTAGTGCCTTTGGTGGAGTGATTGTTAGTGCCTCTGGTGGAGTGATTGTTAGTGCCTGGCGGAGTGATTGTTAGTGCCTCTGGTGGAGTGATTGTTAGTGCCTCTGGTGGAGTGATTGTTAGTGCCTCTGGTGGAGTGATTGTTTACTGCCTCCGGTGGAGTGATTGTTAGTGCCTCTGGTGGAATTGTTAGTGCCTCCGGTGGAGTGATTGTTAGTGCCTCTGGTGGAATTGTTAGTACCTCTGGTGGAGTGATTGTTAGTGCCTCTGGTGGAGTGATTGTTAGTACCTCTGGTGGAGTGATTGTTAGTGCCTCTGGTGGAGTGATTGTTAGTGCCTCTGGTGGAGTGATTGTTAGTGCCTCCGGTGGAGTGATTGTTAGTGCCTCCGGTGGAGAGTGATTGTTAGTGCCTCCGGTGGAGTGATTGTTAGTGCCTCTGGTGGAGTGATTGTTAGTGCCTCTGGCGGAGTGATTGTTAGTGCCCTTGGTGGAGTTATTGTTAGTGCCTCTGGCGAAGTGATTGTTAGTGCCTCTGGAGGAGTGATTGTTAGTTGCCCCTGGTGGAGTGATTGTTAGTGCCCCTGGTGGAGTGATTGTTAGTGCCCCTGGTGGAGTGATTGTTAGTTGCCCCTGGTGGAGTGATTGTTAGTGCCTCTGGTGGAGTGATTGTTAGGCCTCTGGTGGAGTGATTGTTAGTGCCTCTGGTGGAGTGATTGTTAGTGCCTCTGGTGGAGTGATTGTTAGTGCCTCTGGTGGAGTGATTGTTAGTGCCTCTGGTGGAGTGATTGTTAGTGCCTCTGGTGGAGTGATTGTTAGTGCCTCTGGTGGAGTGATTGTTAGTGCCCTGGTGGAGTGATTGTTAGTGCCCCTGGTGGATTGATTGTTAGTGCCCCTGGTGAGAGTGATTGTTAGTGTCTCTGTGGAGTGATTGTTAGTGCCTCTGGTGGAGTGATTGTTAGTGCCTCTGGTGGAGTGATTGTTAGTGCCTCTGGTGGAGTGATTGTTAGTGCCTCTGGTGGAGTGATTGTTAGTGCCCCTGGTGGAGTGATTGTTAGTGCCCCTGGTGGAGTGATTGTTTAGTGCCCCTGGTGAGTGATTGTTAGTGCCCCTGGTGGAGTGATTGTTAGTGCCTCTGGTGGAGTGATTGTTAGTGCCTCTGGTGGAGTGATTGTTAGTGCCTCTGGTGGAGTGATTGTTAGTGCCTCTGGTGGAGTGATTGTTAGTGCCTCTGGTGGAGTGATTGTTAGTGCCCCTGGTGGAGTGATTGTTAGTGCCCTGGTGGAGTGATTGTTAGTGCCCCTGGTGGAGTGATTGTTAGTGCCCCTGGTGGAGTGATTGTTAGTGCTTCTGGTGGGGGTGATTGTTAGTTGCCTCTGGTGGAGTGATTGTTAGTGCCTCTGGTGGAGTGATTGTTAGTGCCCCTGGTGGAGTGATTGTTAGTGCCCCTGGTGGAGTGATTGTTAGTGCCTCTGGTGGAGTGATTGTTAGTGCCTCTGGTGGAGTGATTGTTAGTGCCTCTGGTGGAGTGATTGTTAGTGTCCCTGGTGGAGTGATTGTTAGTGCCTCATGGTGGAGTGATTGTTAGTGCCTCTGGTGGAGTGATTGTTAGTGCCTCTGGTGGAGTGATTGTTAGTGCCTCTGGTGGAGTGATTGTTAGTGCCTCTGGTGGAGTGATTGTTAGTGCCTCTGGTGGAGTGATTGTTAGTGCCCCTGGTGGAGTGATTGTTAGTTGCCTCTGGTGGAGTGATTGTTAGTGCCTCTGGTGGAGTGATTGTTAGTGCTCTGGTGGAGTGATTGTTAGTAGCCTCTTGTGGAGTGATTGTTAGTTGCCCCTGGTGGAGTGATTGTTAGTGCCTCTGGTGGAGTGATTGTTAGTGCCTCTGGTGGAGTGATTTGTTAGTGCCTCTGGTGGAGTGATTGTTAGTGCCTCTGGTGGAGTGATTGTTTAGTGCCTCTGGTGGAGTGATTGTTAGTGCTCTGGTTGGAGTGATTGTTAGTGCCTCTGGTGGAGTGATTGTTAGTGCCTCTGGTGGAGTGATTGTTAGTGCCTCTGGTGGAGTGATTGTTAGTGCTTCTGGTGGAGTGATTGTTAGTGCCTCTGGTGAGAGTGATTGTTAGTGCCTCTGGTGGAGTGATTGTTAGTGCCTCTGGTGGAGTGATTGTTAGTGCCTCTGGTGGAGTGATTGTTAGTGCCTCTGGTGGAGTGATTGTTAGTGCCTCTGTGGAGTGATTGTTAGTGCCTCTGGTGGAGTGATTGTTAGTGCTTCTGGTGGAGTGATTGTTAGTGCCTCTGGTGAGTGATTGTTAGTGCCTCTGGTGGAGTGATTGTTAGTGCTTCTGGTGGAGTGATTGTTAGTGCCTCTGGTGGAGTGATTGCCATTTACCACTGCTTGTGTTATTCAACACGAGGTGTACTGGAGGCTTGATACACCGTTCCCTCAAACACTGTACTGACCTTCACATACAATCACCTTCCAGCACTACCAACGATGGTCGACTATTCAGGTAACGATGACGACTAATACGTCATTAATGACATCGTTAGGATGGTCAGTGTCACGTGGGTGATAGAGTTATTAGAATGATGATGTGATGAGTATGATGTGAAGCAACCATTATGATGTTGTGGTCATTATTGTTGTGGTCATTATTGTTGTGGTTATTATTGTTGTTGTGGTCATTATTGTTGTGGTTATTATTGTTGTGGTCATTATTGTTGTGGTCATTATTGTTGTGGTCATTATTTTTGTGGTCATTATTGTTGTGGTCATCATTATTGTTGTGGTCATTATTGTTGTGGTCATCATTATTGTTGTGGTTATTATTGTTGTGGTCATTATTGTTGTGGTCATTATTTTTGTGGTCATTATTGTTGTGGTCATCATTATTGTTGTGGTCATTATTGTTGTGGTCATTATTGTTGTGGTCATTATTGTTGTGGTCATCATTATTGTTGTGGTCATTATTGTTGTGGTCATTATTGTTGTGGTCATCATTATTGTTGTGGTCATTATTGTTGTGGTCATTATTGTTGTGGTCATCATTATTGTTGTGGTTATTATTGTTGTGGTCATCATTATTGTTGTGGTCATTATTGTTGTGGTCATCATTATTGTTGTGGTTATTATTGTTGTGGTCATTATTGTTGTGGTCATTATTGTTGTGGTCATTATTGTTGTGGTCATTATTGTTGTGGTCATTATTGTTGTGGTTATTATTGTTGTGGTCATTATTGTTGTGGTCATTATTGTTGTGGTCATCATTATTGTTGTGGTCATTATTGTTGTGGTCATTACTGTTGTGGCAGTAATATTGTTGTCCTGAAGTCAATATAGAGTAGCACATACCCCATGTTTCTCTTTTCCCCACACTCCCACACCTCTCACTTTCCCCACACTCCTTCCCCACACCTCTCACTTTCCCCACACTCCTTCCCCCCACCGTCTCGACCTCCTTGGATCGTGACCTGTGACCTGGAATATATTAAGGAGAGAGAGACTGAAAAGTGACCATGACCTAGTGGACTCTGCCTCTTGTTTCATCCTTCACCACACCAGTTGCTTGTATAGTGACAGGGGCCCCAGGACCCTCTGTGTGACAGGGGCCACAGGACCTTCTGTGTCACAGGGGCCCCAGGACCTCCTGTGTGACATGGGCCCCAGGACCCTCTGTGTAACAAGGGCCACAGGACCCTCTGTGTGACAGGGGCCCCAGGACCCTCTATGTGACAGAGGCCCCAGGATCTTCTGTGTGACAGGGGGGCCCCCCAGAGCCCTCAGTGACAGGGACCTCCAGGACCTCGTGTGGCAGGGACCTCCATGAACTTCTGTGACAGAGACCTTCAAGACCTTATGTGACAGGGACCTCCAAGACTGTGTGTGACAGGGACCTTCAGGTCCCTCTGTGCAGCAAGGTCTACTCATGGCCCAGCATGTGACGTGTTGCACACCAGCGCTTAGTATCCCACATTGCAACATTAGCAACATGTTTCCGCAGCTACACCCTGCCCAGGCGACCACACACACGGCAACTAGAAATGCAATTGATACACAACTATTGTAAGCACTGGTAGAGTGCTGTCAGCGTCTCCACCTGGACACTGTTCTTGCTGACGCTGGAAAATATTAATATCAGCACCTGAGGACTTTCGAACCCGGTGATCCTTGTTGAAAGAAAAGTGTTATTCACCCAATTACATAATTTAACCTCTAGATCGAGGTGTTGGTGCTACTAGCGATGAAAAAAAATTGACCTGCTGTCAAGACGCAGCCTTCAGACCCGAATAATAGCAGTCACTGCATGAACCACTCCATTATGTGGTAGCAGTCACTGCATGAACCACTCCATTATGTGGCAGCAGTCACTGCATGAACCATTCCATTATGTGGCAGCAGTCACTGTATGAACTATTCCATTATGTGGCAGCAGTCACTGCATGAACCATTCCATTATGTGGTAGCAGTCACTGTATGAACTATTCCATTATGTGGCAGCAGTCACTGCATGAACCATTCCATTATGTGGTAACAGTCACTGCATGGACCATTCCATTATGTGGCAGCAGTCAGTGCATGAACCACTCCATTATGTGGCAGCAGTTCCTGGAGGAATCCAAGATAAGTTGCCCAGTAGCACTAGACATACTGGTACTTTTAATCGTGTCAGAAACCGCGGCTAAACTAGATGCAGGAGGACTCTGGGTGCACTCACCACCTGAGTGATGATCATCTTCAAGGAGAAACTCATACGATATTTCTTAATGGAACATAGTTTGTAAGTTTTTCTGTCAGTTCCAGCGAGCAACAACGAGTGTACGAGTACTAGGTCTACCTACTTCATCCACCTTCTTCAACTTATTTCTGCATTCCATGCCTGTGCAGCTAACAGCATAGATAGGAGATACCCATTGCTCTTAGGCACGTTAATCAACAGCCAGCAACTACATCAACCTGGAGCAAGCAATGGCAGGTTACATTTATGACTGAGAGAACATCAATGATGATTGTCTTTAGCATCATGTCACTACTGGAGTTGGTGTGAGAATAATGTTACTTCACACCTGCAGATGAAGATGATATCTAAAGAGTAAAATAGACTACAATGACACTGAATAATCTTGTGGTGAATGTTGCAAGTAAGGCAATCAAGGAAGTTATAGCACTAAGATGCATCTGTCTGACAGTAAAGACTCTTATACTCTATACGAGGCACAACAATGCTCTCACTCTCAGTACCCACCATGTTTCTGGGGGGTTGCCTGCTAGCCTCTAATTCTATCTTTGATTTCTGGGATCGCTGGTATTGTCTCACAATAATGTTGTCAACATTGGAGAGAGAGAGAGAGAGAGAGAGAGAGAGAGAGAGAGAGAGAGAGAGAGAGAGAGAGAGAGAGAGAGAGGGAGAGAATCTGTGGCCTTATTGTTATGTACAAACTCACTTGGGTAAAAAGTCCGCCACTTACCTCAACTTCGTGGCCAGCCAGACACCTGTTATACCACAGGACGGGCAGCTGCCTGCTCCTTCAGTCTGGTACCTGCCGTGACAAGAATATCACTCTAACAACGATCATTCCCCGAGTGAATCACACACACTGAAGACATTCATGCAACACGTAAACATCAGAAATAAAGTCACTTGCTGACACTTCCCACCTCGTCCTCTTCCACACGATTCTTAATGTTATACCAAAAACTAATAAAACAATCATAATAAAAATATAATTAAGAAAGAGTTATATAATACGAAGAAGAATATTATATATATATATATATATATATATATATATACATATATATATATATATATATATTATATATATATATATATATATATATATATATATATATATATATATATATATATATATATATATATATATATATATATATATATATATATATATATATATAATATGAAGGGAGGAAGGGAGGTAATTTATCCAGTTTAACAATGATCATTCTCCAAAGCGTAGCGTTTGTAATATAGTGTTGAGTGTGCGTCTGTTAACAGGGCGTTAACGCCACTGGAAGCTCTGTTAATGAAGCCTCCAACGGCTACCTCTGTGAGACCTCGACTACACTGAGTACTTAGCAAGTGCTAGGATCCTAGCAAGTGCTAGGATCGTAGTCACCCTAGAGGATGGAAGATTTTAGGAGATCCTGGAGGTTACTAGTGGGCTGGTGGGTGGGCTGGTGGGTGGCTGGTGGGTGGGCTGGTGGGTGGGCTGGTGGGTGGGCTGGTGGGTGGCTGGTGGGTGGGCTGGTGGGTGGGCTGGTGGGTGGGCTGTTGGGTGGGCTGGTGGGTGAGCTGGTGGGCTGGTGGGTGGGCTGGTGGGTGGGCTGGTGGGTGGGCTGGTGGTGGGCTGGTGGGCGGGCTGGGGTGGCTGGTGGGTGGGCTGGTGGGCGGGCTGGTGGGTGGGCTGTGTGGTGGGGTTGGGTGGGCTGTTGGGTGGGCTGGTGGGTGAGCTGGTGGGCTGGTGGGTGGGCTGGTAGGCTGGTGGGTGGGCTGGTAGGCTGATGGGTGGGCTGGTGGGCGAGCTGGTGGGCTGGTCGGGGGCTGGTGGATGGGCTGGTGGGCGGGCTGGTGGGCGGGCTGGTGGGTGGGCTGGTGGGTGGACTGATGGTGGGCTGGTGGGTGGGCTGGTGGGTGGGTATTCTGACAGACTAGCGGGTGAGTGCCTGAAATAAGTCACTATCAGCGTCACCTTCAATGTCACTACTATCGTCACTACCAACCTCACTATCAGAATCACTATCAGCGTCACTATCAGCGTCACTATCAGCGTCACTATCAGCGTCACTATCAGCGTCACTATCAGCCTGACAGCACTAGGAACACACTGGTTCACGTCGAAAATGAATTGTTCTTACTGAGTGCACCACTGTGCACCCCCACACACTGTGCACCCCCACACACTGTGCACCCCCCCACACACTGTGCACCCCCCACACACTGTGCAACCCACCCACACACACTGTGCACCCCCACACACTGTGCAACCCACCACACACACTGTGCAACCCCCATACACTGTGCACCCCCACACACACTGTGCAACCCACCACACACACTGTGCACCCCCATACACTGTGCACCCCCCACACACTGTGCACCCCCCACACACTGTGCACCCCCACACACTGTGCACCCCCACACACTGTGCACCCCCCACACACTGGCACCCCCCCACACATTGTGCACCCCCACACACTGTGCACCCCCACACACTGTGCACCCCCCACACACTGTGCAAAACCCCCCACACACACTGTGCACACCCCACACACTGTGCACCCCCACACACTGTGCACCCCCACACACTGTGCACCCCCCACACACACTGTGCACCCCCCACACATTTTTGCACCCCCCACACACTGTGCACCCCCACACACTGTGCACCCCCCACACACACTGTGCCCCCCCCCACACACTGTGCACCCCCACACACTGTGCACCCCCCACACACTGTGCACCCCCCACACACTGTGCACCCCCCACACACTGTGCACCACCCACACACTGTGCACCACCCCACACACTGTGCACCCCCACACACTGTGCACCCCCCACACACTGTGCACCACCCACACACTGTGCACCCCCACACACTGTGCACCACCCACACACTGTGCACCCCCACACACTGTGCACCACCCACACACTGTGCACCCCCACACACTGTGCACCACCCACACACTGTGCACCACCCACACACTGTGCACCACCCACACACTGTGCACCACCCACACACTGTGCACCACCCACACACTGTGCACCACCCACAAAACTGTGCACCACCCACACACTGTGCACCACCCACACACTGTGCACCACCCACACACTGTGCACCCACCCACACACTGTGCACCACCCACACACTGTGCACCACCCACACCCCTGTGCACCACCCACACACTGTGCACCACCCACACACTGTGCACCACCCACACACTGTGCACCACCCACACACTGTGCACCACCCACACACTGTGCACCCCCACACACTGTGCACCACCCACACACTGTGCACCCCCACACACTGTGCACCACCCACACACTGTGCACCCCCACACACTGTGCACCACCCACACACTGTGCACCCCCACACACTGTGCACCACCCACACACTGTGCACCACCCACACACTGTGCACCACCCACACACTGTGCACCACCCACACACTGTGCACCACCCACACACTGTGCACCACCCACACACTGTGCACCACCCACACACTGTGCACCACCCACACACTGTGCACCACCCACACACTGTGCACCACCCACACACTGTGCACCACAAACCCCCACACTGTGCACCACCCACACACTGGGGCACCACCCACACACTGTGCACCACCCACACACTGTATCATAATGATCATGATGACACTGATGATGAGAAGGAGAGAAATTAACAGTGATCTGATATCCTCTCTCTCTCTCCTCTCTCTCCTCTCTCCTCCCCTCTCTCTCTCCCTCTCTCTCTCTCTCTCTCTCTCTCTCTCTCTCTCCTCTCTTCTCTCTCATCTCTCTCTCTCCTCTCTCTCTCTCTCTCTCCTCTCTCTCTCCCCACTCTCCTCTCTCTCTCTCTCTCTCTCTCTCTCTCATTTTCTCTCTTCCTCCTCCTTATCTCCCATTCCTTTGCACTAGAACATAAGTATCAATCTTTTAAGCTATTCAATTAAGCAATTTATAGCACAAGGAGCGCCTTAATACACACCTTCCCTTTAAGGTACGACATAAATAACAAACTCAGATGTGTAGTTCCATTTACTGTTGTCTGACGTTGATGATGTAAGTGTAATGAAATATGGCGCCAGGGTTCTTGTGAGGTTGTTAGAGGGGTTCAGTCTGTGTGGTAGTGGGGTTCAGTCTGTGTGGTAGTTGGGTTCAGTCTGTGTGGTAGTGGGGTTCAGTCTGTGTGGTAGTGGGGTTCAGTCTGTGTAGTACTGAGGTTCAGTCTGTGTGGTAGTGGGTTCAGTCTGGTGGTATGGGGTTCAGTCTGTGTGGTAGTTGGGTTCAATCTGTGTGGTAGTGGGGTTCAGTCTGTGTGGTAGTGGGGTTCAGCCTGTGTTGCAGTGGGGTTCAGTCTGTGTAGTACTGAGGTTCAGTCCCGTGTGGTAGTGTGTTCGGTCTGTGTGGTAGTGTGTTCGGTCTGTGTGGTAGTGTGTTCAGTCTGTGTGGTAGTGTGTTCGGTCTGTGTGGTAGTGTGTTCAGTCTGTGTGGTAGTGGGGTTCAATTCGTGTGGTAGTGAGGTTCAGTCTGTGTGGTAGTGAGGTTCAGTCTGTGTGGTAGTGGGGTTCAGTCTGTGTGGTAGTGAGGTTCAGTCTGTGTGGTAGTGAGGTTCAGTCTGTGTGGTAGTGAGGTTCATCTGTGTGGTAGTGAGGTTCATCTGTGTGGTAGTGGGTTCAGTCTGTGTGGTAGTGAGGTTCAGTCCCGTGTGGTAGTGAGGTTCAGTCTGTGTGGTAGTGGGGTTCAGTCTGTGTGGTAGTGAGGTTCAGTCTGTTGGAGTGGGGTTCAGTCTGTGTGGTAGTGAGGTTCAGTCTGTGTGGTAGTGAGGTTCAGTCTGTGTGGTAGTGAGGTTCAGTCTGTGTGGTAGTGAGTTCAGTCTGTGTGGTAGTGAGGTTCAGTCTGTGTGGTAGTGAGGTTCAGTCTGTGTGGTAGTGAGGTTCAGTCTGTGTGGTAGTGAGGTTCAGTCTGTGTGGTAGTGAGGTTCAGTCCCGTGTGGTAGTGAGTTCAGTCTGTGTGGTAGTGGGGTTCAATCTGTGTGGTAGTGAGGTTCAGTCGTGGGGTAGTGAGGTTCAGTCTGTTGTGGTAGTGGGGTTCAGTCTGTGGTGGTAGTGGGGTTCAGTATGTGTGGTAGTGAGGTTCATCTGTTACCGGTGTACTTCAGTACCAACAACGTCATGTCTGCTACATGTCTTCTTGTCAATATCTCTGAGCGATTCACAACTGATCCACACATTGATGAGCGACCAGAAGGAATGAAACTTTTTGTTCTCTCCTCACACAACAAATGCAGACAGTGATCATCGCCGATGAACCAGACCTTAACCAATTATCATAATAAATACCTGAATTTGGTTGTGAATTGTGCAGCAATGTCCCATTGTGGCTAAACCCTCTGAGCGAATTTTACTGGCCGATTTGCGTATTCGGGGGTAGAGACAAAGCTTCCTAACCAGCTTGATCCGGCGTCAGTGACTTCTGGTTGAAAACTAACTTCTTTAGACTCACCTTGACCCGGTTAGTGACTCTGTGTTGAAACTGAAGCTTCCTAGACCACCTGATCCGCGTTACAGAGCTTCTGGGTCGAAACTAAGCATCGCTAGACCACCTTGACCCGTCATGACATCTGTTGAAACTATGCGTCCTAGACCACCTTTATACCGCTCAGTGACTTCTGGGTCGAAACTAAGCCTTCCTAGACCACCTTGATCCGCGTCAGTGACTTCTGGCCTCCTTTGGCGTTTTATCGATATCAACTTCGACGAAGCTGTGTATTACGTCTGCTGCATCCCACCACAGCATCCTCCAGATCTTTCCACTTTCTATCATGTGAAATTATGAAATACTTGTTTGTGTGTGTATTTCTGGGAAGATAATGGCCATCTTATCAGTGTTTAAAATTAGTCCAAATAATCTAGAAACCCAAGCCAATAATTTGTCATGTTATCCCCAAATCTCTCTTCTGTTCGTGTAATATTCATAAAACAAATTTTATTGTAATTTTTTGATCGGCACCGTAAATTTAAAAACTCGACTCCTGTAGTTAAATCAATTATAACTTGTAAACTGGGAGAATTGATCAGCAAGACGGTGCACGCCGCACATCTGCATCCAGGTTCCGCTTTACATTAAACCTGAAATTCACATCCACATTAATATGCAAGGTGAGTTCAAAACAACAGACTTAGGAAAGTGAGTTCAAAGAGGGTAGGAGAGCTTCTCTAACCACTAACTGCTACTTACTAACTTAACTCCCCACCACTACATCAACTAAACAACTACTACAACCTACTACTATCTGTCTTTTCTCTCGCTACCTGCCACATTGTTCAGAGATCTCTCTACTTAACAAAGATGTAACTTAACGTTCCTGACCCTCCTGGACCTCCTGTCGTCAATGAGGTTGGTCACTAAGTACGTGGTTTTGTGGTAAAAAAAATTTGTAGTCACACTACCCAACTTCAGAGATCCAGGCCATTATAACATTGCGTTTTCCATTGGAAGTATTCTGCTCCATCCTGCCAAGCCTTTTGCTTTCATATTAAGTGATTTCAGTACGCAGTTTAGGGACGAATTCCTTTACAGGTGCAAATGTATGTATATTTCTCGGCCGAACGTTCCAAGAGTAAACAGTTCGAGAGATCTAAAAGCATCACAAATAAGTTAGGTGCTGGATTGAATTACTTGGCATGAAGGTTCTTTGTATATTAAAATAACACAAAAAAGGCCAATACCTTGACTGGAACAATACACCAATAACCCGTTTGTTTAGCGAATAAAACACATCATGGATCCTTTGCTTGGTGATCCTCTTCTTTAATTACTTCAGCCATCCAGTTTTCATAATTGATAACAAGACTGCCCTGACCTTAAAAATCACTCAACATTAACATTCTTCTCTAGTGAGTCCTTAAGTTTATTTTAGTCTCTGTTCCAGTTATTTATTTATTTTTCTCATAGCGGAGTAACTGAAATTTGTCCTCAGTCAACAGTATAATTTCTGAGGCGCTGGAAGACTGTTTACATTATACCTACTGAAGGTTCAGAGTCTCCTCAGTGAATGACACTCTCATACAAGTTCTAATCTCGCTGCAAAGCTGATAACAGTGTTTATACTGATGTCCCCCCTCAATTCAGTATGAAGAAGAAGTGGGGAGAGTCCTGTGACTTAACGATCAGAACTGCCACTGTGGCAGACTCTGCTTTACTTCGTTCACTGTTACTCCCTTGTGTATCTGTATGCATAGAAACATTAATAAACTGTTCACCACTGTCTTTTTTGCACAATTATATATGTTCATCACCACCACCAACAACCACACATCACCAACCAATTACCACCATTCCCATCACCACCACAACCAACACCAACCACCAATTATAGTATTAATTTCCTTGGGTGATCCCGGAGTGACCTCTCACAACACGGTCACCTGGTCTTGCCTAACATAAGGTTTCAATTCAAGCACAACTGTGCATATCACTTAGCGTGTTTAGCAATCCAAACATTTCTGGCATTCAAGTGAAGCTAGAAATAAAGTGCAGGAAATTGTGCGTGATGAGCATTCGTACAGTGGTTTAGTGGTCAGGTTGGTGGCTGATGGTAGGTCCCCGGGGAGATGAGAATAGTAATATAAGTATGAAGATTAGGTGCCCAATACTCACTCCATAGATCAATGCCATACCAACACTTATCTCTGTGGAGTTCGAGATACAAGAGGACGTGTTGGGGATGCAGGAACAACCAATAAGAGAACATCTGTATCAATAACTGTGGACCAAGAAATCTCCAAGTTGCCACCAGCATATGGTTAGTAAACGTTACAGCCACACAACTCTTAAGCTATAAAAAACTACTCTGAGCGTGTTCATAGGTTGTATTGATAAAAAAATCCCACCACTCTGTTCCTTCCTATGAAGATGTTTTTAAAGTGTTGGAAGCTGTGAATAGCACATGTAAGCAAGCATTATTTTCAGAAGCTGATAAAGCTGACACCGAGCTAAAAGCTCCCTTCCCTCCTTTTATTTTTTTAATACCATCAGCATGTGCAACTTGTATCCCGGTCCGATCTACCAGGTTGTAATGGCCTGGAGGAGGCATATGGTCACTGGTTCAAGGTAAGAATAGCGAATGCCACTCGAAACTGCTTACAATGTGTGTTACACCAGGTATTAACTGTCACGTCTCCCTGTGATTCAATTCTTTTCCAATATTCCCTCCAATATTCACCTGTACAGCTCTATAGGTTATCTGGGCACCTCTGTAGCCTTCGTGTATTCCACCCTCACACTCTGTAACAGAGGCTCTGGAACAGTGGCTCTGAACAGTGGCTCTGGAACAGTGGCTCTGGAACATGGCTCTGGAACATGGATCTGAACAATGGCTCTGGAACAGTGTCTCTGGAAACAGGGCTCTGGAATCGTGGCTCTGGAACGTGACACAGAACAGTGGCTCTGGAACAGTGGTTCTGAACAGTGGCTCTGGAACAGAGGCTTGGAACAGTGACTCAGGAACAGTGGCTCTGGAACATTGACTCTGGAACATGGCTCTAGAACAGTGCTCTAGAACAGTGGCACTGGAACAAGTGATCGGACAGTGGTTCTGGAACAGTGGCTCTGGGACAGTGGCTCTGTGAACAGTGGGCCTACTGGAACAGTGGCTCTAGAACACTGCTCCGGAAAGTGGCTCTAGAACAGATGGCTCTAGGACACAGGGCTCTGGAACAGTGGGCTCAGGAACAATGCTTTGAACAGTGGCTCTAGAACCATGGCTCTGGAACAGTGGCTCTGGAACAGTGGCTCTAAGAACATTGGCTCTGGAACATGGCTCTGAACGAATGGCTCTGGAACAGTGGCGCTGGAACAAGTGGCCTGGAACAGTGGCTCTGGAACAATGCTCTGGATCCGTGGCTCTGGAACAGTGGCCTCTGGACAGTGGCTCTGAAACTGAGCTTGAATCAGTGTCTTATCTGGAACAGTGGCCTCGGAACAGTGGCTCTTGGAAAAACAGTACTCTGGAATCAGTGACTCTGGAACAGTGACATACAGGAACAGTGCTCTGGAACAGTGGCTTAGAACATGGCTCTGGAACAGTGGCTCTAGAACAGTGGGCTCTTGAACAGTGGCTCTGGAACAGTGTTCAGGAACAGTGCTCTGGAACATTAGCACTGGAACAGTGGCTCTGGACAGTGGCTCTGGAACAGAGGCTCTGGAACAGTGGCTCTAGAACATGCTCTGGAACAGTGGCTCTGGATCAGTTGTCGCTGGAAAGTTGCTTGGAACATGGCTCTAGAACAGTGGCTCGGAAAAGTGCCCAGAACAGTGGCTCTGGGAAAAGTGGCTCTGGGAAAAAGGCTCTGGGAAAAGTGGGTCTGGAAAATGGCTCTGGAACAGTGGCTCGGAAAAAGTGGCTCGGGGGCAGTGGTCCGCTACCTCCCATTGTGTCATATTTTGGCCTGAGACTCATGGTAATGTGGTTAACACTGAAGAATCTGTGGGGTTCCCTCCCCCCCCCTCCCTACCTACCTCCCTCCCTCCTTCCTCCCCCCTTCCCCCCCCCCATCCCCACCCACCTCCCCCCCCTTCCTTTCCCCCCTTTCCCCCCCCCATCCCCACCTACCCCCCCCCCTCCTTCCATCCCTCCTTCCCTCCCCCATCCCTACCACCTCCCCCCCCCTTCCATCCCTCCTTCCCCCCCCCATCCCACCTCCCCCCCCCCTCTTTTTCCCTCCCTCATTCCCCCCCCCCATCCCACCTACCTCCCTCCCTCCTTTCCTCCCTCCTTCCCTCCCTCCATCCCCCCACCCCCTCCCTCCTTCCTCCCTCCTTCCCTCCCCATCCCACCTACCCCCTCCCTCCTTTTATCCCCTCCTTCCCTCCCCCATCCCTACCCACCCCCCCCCCTTTCCCTCCCCCTTCCCTCCCTCCTCCCTCCCCCTCCCCCCCTCTTTTTCCCCCCCTCTTTCCCCCCCCCCACCCTACCCACCTCCCTCCCCCCTTCCATCCCCCCCCTTTCCCCCCCTCCATCCCACCCACCCCCCTCCCTCCTTCCACCCTCCTTCCTCCCCCATCCCTACCTACCCCCCTCCCTCCTTCCATCCCTCCTTCCCTCCCTCCATCCCTCCTACCCCCTCCCCCCTTCCCCCCCCCATCCCTACCTACTCCCCCCTCCTTCCATCCCCCCTTCCCTCCCTCCTCCCTACCCACCTCCCTCTCTCTTCCATCCTTCCTTCCCTCCCTCCATCCCTACCTACCTCCCCCCCCCTTCCATCCCTCCTTCCCTCCCCCCATCCACCACCTCCCCCCCCTCCCTTCCATCCTTCCTTCCCTCCCTCCCTCCCACCTACCTCCCCCCTCCTTCCCTCCCCCTTCCCCCCTCCATCCCTACCTACCCCCCTCCCTCCTTCATCCTCCTTCCATCCCCTCCTTTCCCCCCTCCATCCCACCACCTCCCCCCCTCCTTTCCCTCCCCCTTCCCCCCCTCCATCCCCTACCTACCCCCCCCTCCTTCCCCCCCCCTTCCCCCCCTCCATCCCTCCTACCCCCCCTCCTTTTATCCCTTTCCTTTCCCCCCCCTCCCACCTCTCCCCCCCTCCTTCCCCTCCCTCCTTCCTCCCCCCCATCCCCACCTACCTCCCCCCTCCTTCCCTCCCCCCTTTCCCCTCCCTCCATCCCCACCTACCTCCCTCCCTCCTTCCCTCCCTCCCTCCCCCTACCTTTCCCCCCCCCCCCCCTTCCCCCCCCCCTTCCCCCTCCCCCCTCCTACCCCCCCTCCTCCATCCCCTCCTCCCCCCTTCCCTTCTTTCCCCCCCCAAACCCTACCTCCCCCCCCCCTCCTTCCATCCTTTCCTTTCCCCCCCCCCACCCTACTCCTCCCCCCTCCTCCCCCCTCCTTCCCTCCCCCCATCCCTACTACCCCCCTCCCCCTTCCCTCCCTCCTTCCTCCCCCATCCCTACCTACCTCCCCCCCCCACTTCCTCCCTCATCCCTCCCCCCCATCCCCTTCCCCCCCTCCCTCCTCCTTCCCTCCCCCTCCTTCCCTCCCTCCATCCCACCTACCTCCCTCCCCCCTTCCTCCCCCCCTTCCCTCCCCATCCCTACCTACCTCCCCCCTTTCCCCCCCCTTTCCCCCCCCTCCCTCCTCCCCCTCCCTCCTTTATCCTCCCTTTTCCCCCCTCCCCCAAAATCCTCCCCCCTTCCCTCCCTCCTCCCCTACCTCCCCCTCCTCCTTCCCTCCCTCCTTTCCCTCCCCCACCCACCTACCTCCCTCCCCCTTCCACCCTTTTTTCCCTCCCCCACCCTACCTACTCCCTCCTCCTTTTCCCCCCCCCCCCATCCCTACCTACCTCCCCCCCCTTCCATCCCTCTTCCCCCCCCCCATCCCTACCTACCCCCCCTTTCCACCCCTCTTCCCCCTCCTCCCCCCTCCCCCTCCTCCCCCTCCCTCCCTTTCCCCCCTCCATCCCTACCTCCTCCCTCCCTCCTTTCCCTCCCCTTCCCTCCCCCTCCCTACCTAAAATCCTCCCTCCTTTCCCTCCCTCCTTCCCCCCTCCCCTCCCTACCTACCTCCCTCCCCCTTTTCCTTCCCTCCCTCCATCCCTACCCACCTCCCCCCTCCTTCCATCCCCCTTCCCTCCCTCCATCCCTACCTACCCCCCTCCCCCCCTTCCACCCTCCTTCCCTCCCTCCATCCCTACCACCTCCCTCCCTCCTTCCATCCCTCCTTTTCCCCCCCTCCATCCCACCTACCTCCCCCCCCCTTCCACCCTCCTTCCTCCCTCCATCCCTACCTACCCCCCCCCTCCTTCCCTCCCTCCTTCCCCCCTCCTCCCTACCTCCCCCCCCCCCCTTTCCCTTCCATCCCCCCTTTCCCCCCTCCATCCCTACCTACCTCCCCCCTCCTTCCATCCCTCCTTCCCCCCCATCCCACCTACCCCTCCTCCTTTCCCCTCCCCTCCCCCTTTCCCTCCCCCTTCCCCCCCCCCTTTTCCCTCCCCCTTTTTCCCCCCCTCCCCCCCTCCCTCCTTCCACCCCCTTCCCTCCCCCCATCCCTACCTACCTCCCCCCTCCTTCCCTCCCTCCTTTCCCCCCCTCCATCCCTACCTACCCCCTCCCTCCTTCCCTCCCTCCTTCCCCCCCCCCCCTACCCCTCCCTCCCCCCCCTTCCATCCCTCCTTCCCCCCCCACCCTACCTACCTCCCCCCCTCCTTCCATCCCTCCTTCCCCCCCTCCACCCACCTACCCCCTCCCTCCCTTTTCCCCCCCCCATCCCCCCTCCCTCCCCCTTTACCCCCCTCCCCCCCTCCCCCCTCCTCCCCCTTTCCCCCCCCCCCCCCTTTCCCCCCCTCCCCCCCTCCCCTCCCTTCCACCCTCCTTTCCCCCCCTCCATCCCCACCTACCTCCCTCCCTCCTTCCCTCCTCCCTTTCCCCCCCTCCACCCTACCACCTCCCCCCCTCCCTCCCCCTTTTCCCCCCCCTCCCCACCTCCCTCCCTCCTCCCCACCCCCTTCCCTCCCCCTCCCTACCTACCTCCCCCCCTCCTTCCATCCCCCCTTTCCCCCCCCACCCTACCTCCTCCCTCCCTCCTTCCATCCCTCCTTCCCCCCCCTCCATCCCCACCACCCCCCTCCCTCCTTTTCCCCCCTCTTTCCCCCCCTCCATCCCCACCTACCTCCCCCCTCCTTCCTCCCCCCCTTTCCCCCCCTCCATCCCTACCTCCTCCCTCCCTCCTTCCATCCCCCTTCCCCCCTCCATCCCTACCTACCTCCCTCCCCCTTCCATCCCCCCTTCCCTCCCCCCCTCCCACCTACCCCCTCCCTCCTTCCCCCCCTTCCCCCCTCCATCCCTCCTACCTCCCCCCTCCTTCCCCCTCCTTCCCTCCCCCACCCTACCTACCCCCTCCCCCTTCCATCCCTCCTTCCCCCCTCCATCCCTACCTACCTCCCTCCCCCTTCCCTCCCTCCTTCCCTCCCCCATCCCTACCTACCCCCTCCCTCCTTCCTCCCTCCCCCCCCCCCTCCATCCCTAACCTACCCCCTCCCTCCTTCCTCCCCCTTCCCCCTCCCCCTCCCTCTTTCCCTTCCCCCCCTTCCTCCCTCCTTCCCTCCCCCCACCCTACCACCTCCCTCCCTCCTTCCATCCCTCCCTTCCCCCCCCCATCCCCACCTACCTCCCTCCCCCTTCCATCCCTCCCTTCCCCCCCTCCATCCCTACCTACCTCCCCCCCCCTTCACCCCCCTTCCCTCCCTCCTCCCTACCTCCTCCCTCCCTCCTTCCATCCCTCCTTCCCCACCTCCCTCCCTTCCTCTTTTCCCCCCCTCCTTCCATCCCTCCTTCCCCCCCCTCCATCCCTACCTACCCCCCCCCCCTTCCATCCCCCCCTTCCCTCCCTCCCCTCCTCCTACCTCCCTCCCCCCTTCCATCCCTCCCTTCCCCCCCCTCCATCCCTACTACCTCCCCCCTCCTTCCAAACCCTCCTTCCCTCCCCCATCCCACCTACCTCCCTCCCTCCTTTCCCTCCCTCCTTCCCTCCCCTCCCTCCCTCCCTCCCTTTTCCCCCCCCCCCCTCCTCCATCCCTCCCCCCCCTCCCTCCTTTCCCCCCCCTCCACCCCTCCCCCCCTTCCATCCTTTCCCTTCCCCCCCCTCCATCCCACCTACCCCCCCCCCCCTCCTTCCATCCCCTCCTTCCCCCCCCCATCCCTACCTCCCCCCCCCCTCCTTTCATCCTCCTTCCCCCCCTCCATCCCTACCTACCTCCCTCCCTCCTTCCTCCCCCTTCCCCCCTCCCCCTACTCTCCTCCCTTCCCTTCCCTTTCCCCCCCTCCATCCACCTACCTCCCTCCCTCCTCCCTCCCCCTTCCCCCCTCCACCCTACCTACCCCCCCCTCCCTTTCCATCCCCCCCTCCCTCCTCCATCCCTACTACCCCCCTCCCTCCTTCCATCCCCCTTTCCCCCCTCATCCCTACCCCCCCCCTCCCCCCTTTATCCCTCCTTCCCCCCCCCCTCCCTTCCTCCCTTCCCCCCCTCCCTTTTCCCCCCTCCCTCCCTCCTTCCCTCCCTTTCCCTCCCCCTTTCCCCCCCCCCCCCAAAACCCTCCCTCCCCTTCCATCCCTCCTTCCCTCCCCCCCCTCCACCCACCCCCCCCCCTCCCTCCTTCCCTCCCCCCTCCCTCCACCCCCCTCCCGCCTCCCCCCCTCCCCCCCTCCATCCCTCCTTCCCCCCCCTCCCCCTCCCTACCCCTACCTCCCTCCCCCTTCCATCCCTCCTTCCCCCCCTCCTCCCACCCACCTCCCCCCTCCTTCCATCCCCCTTCCCTCCCCCCATCCCCACCTACCCCCCTCCCCCCTTCCCTCCCCCTTCCCTCCCCCACCCTACCTCCTCCCCCCCCCTCCATCCTCCCCTTTCCCCCCCCAAAACCCTACCTACCTCCCCCCTCCTTCCACCCCCTCCCCCCCTCCACCCACCTACCCCCCCCTCCTTTCCTCCCTTTCCCTCCCCCCCTCCCACCCACCTCCCTCCTCCTTCCACCCTCCTTCCCTCCCCCCTCCCCACCTACCTCCCTCCCTTTCCTCCCTCCTTTCCCTCCCCCCTACCTCCCTCCCTCTTCCATCCCCCTTTTCCCCCCCTCCACCCCACCCACCTCCCTCCCTCCTTCATCCCCCTTCCCCCCCCCCCATCCCCACCTACCCCCTCCCCCTTCCCCCTCCTTCCCTCCCCCCCCTCCCCCCTACCTCCCTCCCTCTTCCTCCCTCCTTTCCCCCCCTCCATCCCTACCACCTCCCTCCCTCCCTTCCACCCTC
>NC_069469.1:29691433-29693933 GCF_026875155.1 Cherax quadricarinatus | reverse complement strand
TCTCCGGAGATTTGTGGAAATCCTTTAGAATCTAGAATCTCTGGGATATTTTGTAATGCATATGTTTGTAAAATTCTTTGACAACCTTCGTAGAATTTTGAGAAATAGTTGGGAATATTTGGGTATTTTGGAGGATCATTTGGGAAATCGGGTCTTGGAGGCTGGGACTGGGGTTTGGGTTGGGGTCATGAGCGCTGGCCTGAGTGATCACGACCATCCTGATCCTGAAGAGAATGAATGGACCGGATTGATAACATGGATTCTCAATTATCATTTTCAATCTGTTTTCAACCAGTTGGTGAGTAAAGCATAAGTGTGAAGCATTGTTAGAGATGAATGATCATAGTTCCCTTGTATTCTCTCGCTTGCATGTTTGTTAAGCGTTGAGAGTAGAAAGTAGAGATGAGTTAGGGCGCCTATTAGTTGATGTGTGTTTAGCTATGCAGGTCTCAGAGTGGGTGTTTACTTACTACAATGGTTGAGTATGCAGATCGCGGCGTGACTGTTTACCTAGTACAAAGTTTTGCTGTGAGCAGCGAACGTTGCATCTCGTACTACAAGAAATTCCTGCACAGCATTATTTTGTATGAGCAAAGTGACAGAGATTGACATTGTGTTTATACTGAGGTTTCTCATAGGCTTTTGTTTATGTATTACCAGGATTTGTATAATTTTATATTCATATTGATAGAGCTCTGAGGAGAATGTAGATGGTACTTTCTCCACCCTGAGTCTCAACCCACAGTTATCTTAGTCCTCTTACACATAGCTTCACTTCCCTTCCATTCTCTCTTCTATTTCGACCCATTATCCCATCCAAATGTTTATTCTGCTCTCGGTTAGATAGCAGGAGCCATACCCACCAACATCACAACTAAAGAGGTACTCTGTCTCTGTCTCTTTGTCTCTCTCTGTCTCTGTCTCTCTCTCTCTCTCTCTCTCTCTCTCTCTCTCTCCTCTCCTCTCTCTCTCCTCTCTCTCTCTCTTCTCTCTCTCCTCTCTCTCTCTCTCTCTCTCTCTCTCTCCTCTCTCTCTCTCCTCTCTCTCTCTCTCTCTCTCTCTCTCTCTCTCTCTCTCCTTCCTACTTCCTGCCTCTTCTTTACCCTGAAGTTCCCTCACCTCATTCCTTCCTTACACACAAACTTAATATCCTGTTTCCTTCATTTAATTAACTACTATCTGACATTGTGGCCTTCTGACCTGAACATTTAGATAAATATACAGCCTCCTCTTGCTGGCTCTGGCTTCATATCCAGCCAAAAAAAGTATTCGTGATTGACCTTCGACCTGTTGACGATCTAAACGTCAAGGTATTGTCAGAGAAAGCTTGAGCTGGAGCCTCGTCCTCTCAGCTCACGCAAGAGAGACTGTGAAGCTCTCTAGAGACGCTACGAACCGGATTTGTTTTTCCACGTTACGGCAGGTTGCGTGGGATTAAATTGATGAGCCTTGATGGTCTCATTAGTGTCGATAGAGCTTTGATAGAGTATAATTGGAAGGCATTAGTTTCTTTTGCGGCTGTGAGGCCACATAGTAACTTGTACTGGCAATAGTAGCGTCAGCTAAGTCAGCAGTGATGAGCAAGGTACTGAAGAGGATGTTATCATTGTGGAGGGAAGTAGACACCACCTGATGTGTCCTTCTTCACTCACCCCACTCACTCACTCCACTCACTCACCCCTCTCACTCACCCCTCTCACTCACCCCCTCACTCATCCCTCTCACTCACCCCTCTCGCTCACCCCACTCACCCCTCTCACTCAACCCTCTCACCCCACTCACATCTCTCACCCCACTCACTGATTCCTCTCACTCACTCCTCTAGGGAGGTGTCTTGATGACAGTGAGGGAGGGAGCTTTTGATTTAAGAAAGTGGATCGAAGCTGATTACTTTCCGTTACACAGGTGCTATAAGATCCTTACGGGTTTAGCTCTTCCTCACGATTAAATTCCTCACCCTGTGTTACAAAAAACGCGATTCTAAAAGCTTAGAGATCTCCAGTGAATACTAGAAAGGACTGCCCTTCTAGCATCCAGCCTGTTACTGGGTTTTCGTAACAAGTAGTCAGTATCCTTGTCCAATTATCCATTAAAATTCAGTATGGTTCAATAGTGCTTTAGGATTACAACTGGTAGGCTACTAACTAGAGAAATTAAAATTTAATAAATTTATTAAGTAGTAAATTGTCTAGAGGTATATTATCAAAGTCAATTAAATTACAGCAATCAAAATAAAATCAATCTCTCGAGTTCAATATTATTGTGCTGAAAGCACATATCACATTTATAATTCTTATGTACTGTCAGGTACATTAACATTTAATAAGATATTACAAATATGTACAAGTAAGTGTGTATGCGTGTAAGTGCTCTTAAGTAGTTAGCTATGTCTCAAAACTCGAATAAGACTTAAACAAGTGACTGACAAAGTCCTCAAAAAAAACTAACTTCTTTACCGACTGGCAACCCGAACAGTCTGCTTGAACAACAAAGAATGCTA
>NC_069469.1:29668369-29690933 GCF_026875155.1 Cherax quadricarinatus | reverse complement strand
CCACAGTGTTGGGAAAGGAAACTGAAGGTATGGTACACAAACCTGATGGAATAAAAAGTGGGAGGAGTGGCACAAAAAAGTCAGAGGCATCACCAGAAATAATAGCAATCACAGAAACCAAGCTGACATATGATAACAGATGCCTCTTTCCACGAGATACCAACCCTAAAAAAGACAGAGGAACAGGGGGGGGGGGGTGGCATTGTGATCAAACCGTGGAATTTTTCATGGCTGGAGAAAGACATGGAAAAGAAAGTGATTACATAGGGGAAAACGCTTCACTCTGGAGGTCCCAAGTGATAATTGCAGTGAGTAAACCCCACCACGAACACGGAGGCCAGGCAGGTATGACGAAGCAATGGCGTGGTTGACACACTGGCGCAGTGGCCAAAAGAGCTCTGCATGCAGGGCAAAGCCCTGATATGGGCGATTTTAACCCAAAAAGGAGATCGAAGGAGAACCTTGAGCCACTTTGGGGCCAAGATACACGGAGGGCTAAGTGATGGGGTGGTATGGAAAACTTCATGTACCAACACGAAAGGGGGCACTAAAAGGGGGAAGAGGAAGGTGAACCAGCAAGAGGATTTTAGTATTCACCTTGATTCAGATATCGAGGACTCACAACGAAATCCCCCCGGGGGCACGATCATGGGGTTTTTAAAGCTTCGAATACCAGTAAAGCTAAAAGTGAGGGGGAAGCAGGAAGGCAGGACAAATAAAACCCAAACTACAGGAAAAGGGAACTACACGGGAAATGGGGAATTTCCCTAATGGGGTTTTCATGGGACAGAGAATGGCAGGGAATCAGTAATGAATGAGGAATAGTAGCAACAATGTGAAAGGGACTGAAAAGAGGTTTGAACCCCAAGGAACAGGAATAAAGAAAAAACCAGGATGAGCCCCGGTTCACCAAAAATGAAGGAGGCAAAAGCCAAATTGCTAGGAATGGAAGAAATATAGAAGGAAAGGGCCCAGGAAAAAGGAGAGATGTAGAGCCGAAACGAATATCCCCGATAAGAAGGGGGCCCACTCAAAAGAAAAAGAAAAGCAGCAAAAGCCAACTTGACCCGAAGCTGTTATACGCCCATCAGGGAAAAAAAACCGTCAAGGACCAGGGAATCAGGGAAGGAAAGGGAAGGGGGAGAGAGAACAAAAAGACCGTGGGGAAATAGTGAGGGGAATAAAGATTAAAAAAAATGTTCCAAGGAGACAGAAAGGGGGCTCCAAAAAGAGGAGGGTGGGTACACCCCCATGTACGGGAACAGTCCCACAAAACCCGGGAAGAAGTGAAGGGCTTCTGAGTGAGTAAAATACCTAAAAGGCAAGGGGGCCCAAGATAAAAACTCTCCATGGGCCCTGAAGAGGGAGCAGAGGCCCTATGTGTCCCCCTTTAAACAACAATATTCAATACTCTATCGAAACGGGAGTTTCCCTGGGGATGGAAACAGCAAATGTGGCCCCAAAATTTTTTAAAAAAAGGAAAAGACATAAAGCACTAAATACAGACCAGTGCCCGGGCCCAGTTTTAGCATGAAAATTTCATGGAAAGATTGTGGGAAAAGGGAATGGTGGAACATCTAAAAAGGGAAGGGAAATCTCATCACCAGCAGCCAACGGGTTTTTCAGGGGAGGGAAAATCCTGTGCCCACAACCTACTGGAGTTTTTTATAAAAGGGGACAGCAGAAGAAAAAAAGAAAAGGGGGTGGGGGATTGCTTTTTTTTCTTGGACTGCAAAAAGGGGCGTTTGACACAGAAACCACACAAGAGTTATTTGGAAAAAAAAATGGGGGCCCAAGCAGGGAAAAAGGGGAAGGCACTAAATGGATCAGGGAATACTTTCGGGAAAGACCCAGCGAGTAATGGTACTAGCGGGTGTCGGGGGTTGGGCACCTGTCCCCCGGGGGGGCCCCAAAGGGGGGTTAAGCCCTAGGCCATGCGTTTCTGGTATTTGTGAACGACATGACGGAAGGAATAAACCCCCGGGGTTTTGCCCCCCTGTTTGCAGATTACGTAAAGGGTTGGTGAGAAATTTCATTCGATCGAAGACTAGGCAGAAATAAAAAGGGAAACTGGACAGGCTGAGACCGGGTCCAGAAACCTGGCCCCTTGGATTTTAATCCCCCAAGTGCAAAGTCATGAAATTTGGGGGAAGGGAAACCAAAACCGAGACGGGTAAAAGCCCTAGGGGGCCAGAAAAACCCCAAACACACTAAGGGAAAAAGATTTTGGGGGTGGTAAAAACACAGGCACATCCCCTAAGCGCCCCATCAACCAAATAAGGTGCACCCTATGGGCCCCTGGCAAACCCCCAAAAACAGCTTTCCCCACATGTTAAAAAGGGAAATCGTTAGGCCCCCGGGTTAACCGTGTACATTGGGCCCTATTGGAGAAATGCGGAAAACCATTTTTGGAAACCCCCCAAAAACCTAGCCAAGATGTAAAGAATAACTAGTGAAAGTGAAAAGGTTTTGAAAAAGACAAAGTCCCAGATTTAAAGGGGTATGCCCTATGAAGAGGGGTTTAAGGGGAAATAAACCACGACACTGGGGGAAGGAAAGGGGGCCCTTAAAAACCCGACTTACAAAATATTGAGGGGAAATTTTACAAGGGCCCCAAAGACAGGATGTTCCAGGGGCTGGACACAGAAAACACGGGGACCATTTGGGAAGCTGAAAAAACAGTTTAAATCAAGGGGATTTTTAGGAAGAAATTTCTTCAGCCACAGAGTAGTCAGGAAGTGAATATTTGGGGGAACGATGTAGGGGGAGGCAGGATCCATACATAGTTTTAAAGAAAGGGGTACGACAAAGCTCATGGTTCAGGGAGATGCCCAATACGCCCAGGAAGAGGGGGGGCCGGGAGTTTGGGAAATGACCCTGCAACCTAAACTGGGTGAGTACAGCTAGGTGATTTATACACACACACACACACACACCCAAAAAACACACACACACACCCCCAACACACAGTAGCGATCGGGTGAAGGGGGGGGGCCCAGGACCCTAGGGACTTGCCCCCCTGCAACCACAAATAGCTAAAGTACACACACATTCACACCCCGAAAAACATATAACAACACACACACATACAGTGGTACCTTGACTTACGAGTCCCCCAACTTACGAGTTTCCGAGAAAAACGAGAAGTCCCCTTTTGTTGATTTTTTTTTTTTTTGAGTTGTACCCAAAAATTCCGATTTTACGAGCGAGCTTCAGATACAATAATAAAGTATAAAAAATTCCCTCTGGGGGTGTTTTTAAAATGTTTTTGCGTATTTCGTATGGGTTTTTGGGGTAGCTATATTTAAAGCTTTCCCAGAGCGATTTTTAAATTTTTTTTATTACCCATCGCCTTTTTTCCCCACTGAAAGCAAAACTGTTTCAATTACCAAAAGCCCATTTAAAAAAAAGTTTTTTTTTTTCCAAAAATTTTTTCCCATACGTTTAAAGATATTTTTTTTTTTTTAAAAAAATTTTTGATGTAAAAATTTAAATTTTTTGCCCCAAAAAACCCTTAAAAAAACTTACCTAAATTTTAAAACCCAAGAAAAATTTTATTTTGGCCTCCCCAACAAAAATTCTTCTTTTTTCTGATAAACCAGAGTTTTGGTAAGAGGGGTAAGGAAAAAGGGGATGGGAAAGGGAAAGGAAAATTTTGGGAAAAAGGGTGGAGGGGGGGGGGGGGAGGTGGGAATTAAAAGGTAAGGGGGCCCAAACCCCATTTTGGGAAAAATTTTAAAAAAGGGGTGTATGTAAATTGAAAAAATATTTTTTAAGGGGTAAATACAAACCCATCAGAGTTACATAAATTTTAATAGGTATAAAAGTACTGCCCTCTAAATTGGGTAGTATTTTTATACAAGTTGCAATTGTTTTTTTTTTTTCGCGATTGCACAACGGATATTTATACAACAAAAAAGGGCTTTAATTTTTTTGGCCCAATTTTAAAAGTTCGTGACAATACTTCTTAATGGTGGGGGCCAACAAAAGTAAATACAAAATTTTTACTTAGAATTTTTTTTAAGATGTCCCCCCTAATTGGGGCTTTGTTTTTCCCGGGGGTTAAAATAAAAAGGGGTTCGGGTTGTATCCAATTTCCATCGGGGTAAATTGCTCAAAATGGGGGTCGAGGGTAATCATTTTTTGAATAAAACACAAAACCCTCTGTGGGAGAGTCATTCTTTGAGTCCGGGGGTTGAGGGGGGGGGAAGAAAATTTTTAAATTTTTGTTTTTTTTCGGGGTGGGGTTTTATTTTCAAACTTTTTGTTTTTTTAAAAGGAAAATTTTGTTTTCCCTCAAATTTTGGGGCCATTGAATTTAAATTTTTCTTGGCCATTTTTTTTTAATTTAAGTTTGTTTTCTTTTTTTAAGGGTTTTTCCTTTTTTGGGGCGGTACATTTTAAACCCCTTTTTTTGGGGAAAAAAGGTTTTAAGGGGTTAAATTTTTCCCTTTTTTTGTGTTAAATTTTTTCCTTTTTTTTAGCTCTTTTTTTTTTTTTCCGGGTTAGGGGGTTTTAATAAGCCGAAAAACTTTTCTAAAACCCTTGTCCCCGTGCTTTAAAACCGGGGTTTGGGAGGAAGGCATTCACATAAATTTTAAAAAAGTTTTTAACAGAAAATTTTGGGGAACAGGCCGGGGTTAAAAAAAGGGTTTGTTTGAATGAAAGGTGGGGAATTGGTTTTTTTTAGTTAAGAATTTTAAATTTTTTAACCTCAAAAAACCCGTTAGGGTTTTTTGGAAAGGTTCCCCAAGGGAGTTTTATTTCAAGGTTATCCCCAAAAACCTAAAAAAGTTTTAATAAATTTTGGGTTAAATTTAAAGGCAAATTCCCTTTTTTTGGGATTTCACAAGTTAAAAATTTTTCTTTTTTTCTTTTGGACCTCTATTTTTTTTGCCTTGTTTTTAGGGAGAGGGGGCAGGGGTAAAAAAGAAAGGGGTAAAGGGGCAAAAGGAGGGGGGGGAAAAAAGTTCAGGGGGGGGAAGGGGGAAGGAGGAAAAGAAAGGGGGGGGGAAAAGGGGAAGGGGGGAAGGGGGGAGAGGAAAGGGGGAAAGCATTTAAAAAATTAAAAAAAAACCAGGGGGGGGAAAGGAGGGAAAGGGGGAGAAAGGGAAAAGGAAAAAGGGGCAAAAGGAAGAGGGTGGGGAGGGAAAGGGAAAAAAAAAACAGGAGGGCCCAAGGTTTTTAAAAAAAAACAATGTTTAAACCCCATATAGAAATTTTCAACTTTTGGGAAAATTTGATTTTCCCCAAAAGGGAATTTTTTTCCGTGATTTTCAAGAAAAAGATATGGGTTTTTATTTCCCCAATTTTGGGGGGATGTTTTTATTGGGTTTTAGCAAGAAAGATCACCCCTAGCAGTTTAAAAAAAAATGGAAAATGCCCTGGGGCCCAAGATGGCATTAAAGAAATTTACCAAGGACTGTCGAAATTTTCTAGGTAGGACTTTATTTTTTTTCATTGTTATTCAAGGGCCCAAAAAGGGGTTTCTTTTTTCCTAATTCTTCCAAAAACCCGACTTATCTCTAGTAATTAAAAAGGTCTAGTAACGGGTGGGTATCTTCAAGAGTTGAAGAAATCTAGGGTAGGTAGTGGTTGTGATCATCCAAGTTCCCCTCTTCATTCTTTTAAAAAAACCTAAAAAGATTTTTTATTAAATTGACGCTTTTATTGGGGAAGAGAGAATTTTCTCCCATACATCCCCCATCAAATTACCCCTGGTCCTGTGGAAACGTCAAGTTTAAATTTTAACAACTTCATCTTTCCCCATCAGTGAAGGTATGAACTAGGGGAGTTAGGAGCCTTGTGCTTTTCCCCCAAAAAAATTGTGGGTCTTTCCCAAAATTTTTCTGGGTTTACGTTTTTTTATTGAATTAGCTTTAAGAACTAGAAATTTCCCCTATGTTTTGTTTTTGTTTTTACTAATTTATGTTTTTTAATTGTGCCTTAAAACGGTGGGGAGTGTAAACGCTGGTTTGGGGGTCGCGTTTGAAGATTTCCTTCGACATTCTGTTGGGTAATTTCTTAAAGTGTTTTCTAATTTCCCCTTTTTAGGTTATATTGTTGGTTTTATCTTTTTGGGAAGCTAATTGGGAAGTTGCCTTGGTAGCTTCAATTATTCGTTTTTTGCGGGACCTGATTGCATCATCAATTGCACTGGAAGGTTGATTTTCCCCCAAAAACACAAATTTTTACCTCACCCAATATGCCCCCGAAGGGGGCAAATTTCCCAGGGTTTTTTTAAGATTTTGGGGTTTTGGATTAAAGGGATTTAAAAGGGGAAGTTTTTTTAGTTTTTTATAACAGGGATATGGGCAGTCCTAATTTTTTCCCCCGGGGAATACGACGTGAAAAAATTGTCACAGTCTCGTTTTTCGTACTAATCTGGTGTTCCTGGATGAGGGCCCCAAAGTACATTTGAAGAATGGGCCCTTTAAATGACAAGTTCTAAACGTCTGAATTAAATAGTTTTTTTTCTTTTTTAAATCCCCCCAAAATGGGAAATTTTCCACTCCACAGTTAAAGGAGGGAGGGTATGAGCCCCCAAAATCCCCCAGCTAAAAATTGTTGGGAAAATTTTTTTTGCTTTAAAATCCTTTTTTTGAGGAATTGACTCTATATATGGCTGTCCCGGGGAAAAAAATTTCCCTTCCTATTTACTAGTTTTTCCATTTTAAAGTTGTTTTTTTTTATTGCAAGAATGTTAAACTTTTATCCAAAAAATTTTTAAAAGTATATCCCAATTTAAAAACCAAAATGGGTACCCCTAAACGGTCCTCTCGATTTCTTTTCCCCAGTACCCTTTTCCACGAAAATTTTAAAAGGTTTATCAACTCTTGCAGCTGCTCGTTCAAAAGGTAAAAAACATCGGGATTATATTTTTGTAGTTCCAAAACCTCCAAAAAGGGAAAAAGGGTTTTTAAAGAAATGTTGAACCCTTAAGTAGGAAAATTGTAATTCCCCCTTATTTCCCTTTTTTTTCGCCTACACTGCGTTCTGAACGCCTCGTAATGTCATGTGTTGTATCTACACTATCCCTGCTGGACTCGTCAAGGGGGGGAGGGAAAATTTTGCGGGATTGCTTTGGTAATTTAAAAAAGCCATCTTCCCCTAAAGGCCCGTAATATTAACAGACTCATTTGAATCGTTAGAGGGCGTTAGAGTCGTTAGAGTCATCAACCTTAAAAAGGGGTTGTTTCTATTCTCCGTTTCAGGGAAACAGAGGCTCGGGGGGGGGAGTTAATGGGGGAACCCGTGTAGGCTCCAAAGGGGAAAATTAGTTGGGAAGGGAATTTTCCTTGGGAAAGTTCCGTTTAACCGGATCAGTACAATAGCGGGGGGTAGGCACCCCCTTTTGGGGGGATTGTTATGTTCAGGTGTTGACTTATCGGGTTGAGAGGGGTTGGAAAAACCTGGGGGGTTTCGGGGAGGGCGATCCCCGGGGCCCGGGAAGGGTTAAGCTTAAATTTTTTGATGTGGGGTATGGTACATATTTTTTGTTAGAAAAGGCTGGTTTTATAAAAGCCTTCAAAATTTTTTAGGGATTGTTTATGGGGGGGGATCCCATTACCCTTAACAGATCTTTAAAAAATGAGAGCAAAAGTTTAATGTCACCACCCCTTTTTCTTTTGGGCCCAAAAAATACATTGTTGTGCTCTCGTTTTATCCCCGTCTGTGGATACCTGAGACAATGAGAAGCGACTGAACCTTGTTGTTGGTCTGTTGTTTAAATGAGGGTTAGAAAGGGGGGCTCCAAGAGGGGGAGAAAATTTCCCAAAAATTGGAACCATTGGTAGGACCGGGAGTCCCCCTTGATCCAGGCCCGGGGCGGGAAGGAAGCTTGGGGCATGGGTTTGGGGGTTTCCTGGGGAGTTTTCTTCAGAAGTGGATAGTTTTTTGGCGTCAAGAATTTTTCCCGCATTTCCTTTTTTCCTTTTTGGGCAAAAAAAAGCAAAACAGATGATGGGGGGTTTCCCTTACAGAGGGCACATTTTGGGGGTTTTTTTTTTATTGGTACAATCCAAAACCCAATGGGTTTGGGCCCGAAACAAATGCTACAAATTTGCCCCCTTTTGGGACGCATTTTTTTGTTTGTTATTCCAAAAGGGATAAACCCCTTTAAACATTGTGTCACACTGACAAAGCGTTCCTTAAAAATTTGGGCAGATGTACTTTTGGTGCTAAAAATTTGAAGCCATTTTTACACCCCAAATTTTGGCCTCCCTCAGGTTTTCTGGTATTAATTTTAAAGTTTTCCCTTTTTGTTAAATTTTGGGGTTCGAAATTTATGTCTTCAAAAGCCCAAAGGGCAGAATTTTCGGAAATTTAAAGTTATCAACCCAAATTTTATTAAAAGTGCTGTGTTTCAAAAAAAAAAAACTGTTGATTCTGGCCCCAAACACAGTTTCCCCTGAGCTTGATAGCTGTCAGGTGGGAAAATGGGGTAACACCGAAGTTTAGTTTATCCCCCAAAAAATCATGCTTTTGTAATTGAAGTAACTCTTCTTTCCGGGGGAAGGAAAAAGACTGCTCCCTGTGGGGTTTTAAAAAAATCCCCTGGAGCAACGTTTAGTTGGGGGCAAAACCCTTTTAGAATTTCCCTTTATGGACATTTTATTTCCATCAAAGCGTAAAACTTACCGAAACCCCGCCATGATGCCTGGGGAAAGGGGGGCATCTGCAGAGGGGTTCTTAAAAAAAGGTAAACTTTTCCCCTTTAAAGTTAGCCTAACAACCTATTTCAGTGATTTTTTGAAGGTCCCCCCTAAGAATTTGCCTACCCTCGATTGTGAGGGGAAAGGCCCAAAGGGAAAGATCGGTGGTTTTTTAAAAAAACCAAAAGGGCTACCAGAAAGGTCCCAAAAAGCCTTGTGTTAACTCGCCAAAGCGAAGGGTTTTCCCAAAAAAAAGAAAATAGGGGAAATCAGAAGGATAGCAAAGTTTAGTGTGTTAAATGTATGGGGCCCGTGTTGATGTTTGGGTTTAGGGGAAAGGGTGGGGGGGTGGGGGTGGGGAGGGGTGAACCCAAACAAGCAAGTCACCGCCTTAAACCCCCTTGATGGGATGGGGCTCGAAGTGACCCGCAAACAAAAATTCCCCTCACCCCTGGTGAAAATACTCAGGTAACCCAAGTTAAAATTTTTCGAGCAACCCGTGTTTAGATTGCTCAGCTGAAGAGCAGGAACGACGACGTCCTTTTTCTCCACGGTGGCGGGGTGCAACCATTTGTCCCTTCCCCAACTAAAATTTTATTATTTTAAAAATTTTTTTAAAAAATTTAATAATAAAGAAAAAACAACAAAAAATTTTTTTTTCGTTGGATTTAGAATGATTTTGGGGAAAATTTTTGGGAAACCCAAAATTTTTGCTTGTCCTAAAATGGCAAAGGGGGCGTTTCTATTTAAGCCAAGATGCAAGGGTTTGCCTATTCGGCCCCGACTTTCACACACACACACACACACAAAACACACACACACACACCACACACACACCCACAAAAACACACACAAAAAAAAAAAAAAAAAAAAATTTTAAATTAAAAATATATATAAAAATATTTTGTTTTTAAGAAAATTTGGTATTAAATTAATTGGAACCCTTTAAAATTTAAATCCTTTTTTAAAATTTTTTCTTATTTCGTTTTTAAAAATATATTTTTTTCATTAAAAGAAAATGTACAAAAAATTTTTAAATTTTTTCCAAAAAAATCAAAAAAAACTTACCTAACCTTATTATAACAAAGGGAATTTGTTTTAGCCCAACCCAAAATAAAAATTTTTTTAAAAATTTTTTAAATAATTTAATACTAAAAAAACCAATCAAATATAAATTTTTTTTTGTTAGGGTTTTAGATTGAAATTTTTGGGGAAATTATTGCAACACCCAATTTTTACTTGTCTAATAAGGCAAGGGTGACGTTGTGTTTAGGGCCAAAATTTTCCAAAATTTGCCATTTGGACGACAAAAATTTTATTTATTAAAAATATAAAATAAAAATATATATATATAAAAATATAAAAATATATATATATATATATATATATATATATATATAATTATATATATATATATTATATATATTAAGGTAGGGGGGGTTGGGCATTTTAAAATAAAATAAAATAAAATATTTAATAATAAAATTTTTTGGATTTATAAAAAAAATTACAGGGGTAAAAAGGGAATTTCAAGGGAGGGGGGGATTAAAAGCATGGGTTTTTTTGGGTTACTCAAGAATTTGTAAAGGGGAAATTTTTTCCCCTTTTAAAATAAACAAGGTTTATTATGGTTGTTTAATTTTTTTTGGGGGAAAAAAACGGGGCGGCAATTTTTAAAAAATAAAATTTTAAAAAAAAATTTTACATCCGGATGACATTTTTGGGGTTTTTAAAAAAGGGGAAATTTGGTGAATTTTTTGGGGGGGCAAAAAAAGAAAAAAAAATTAAAGGGAAAATAAGGTTTTGGGGTAAAAAAAATTTTAAAAAAAATTTTGGGGGGGGGGGGGGGGGAGGAATTTAAAATATTTTTTTTTCGCAAAGGGGGTTTTAAAAAAGGGGGAACAAAATTATGGGGGGAAAAAAGGGGGAAAAAATTAACTTTTGGAACAAAATTTTTTGGGGCAAAAAAAAAAATTTGTTTTTTACCCTTAAATTAAAAAAGGGGGGGGTATAATTTGGGGGGGGGGTGGAAGGGGGGGAATTTTTAAAAATTTTTTTGTTAAAAAATGCAGAGAATTGTGTTTAAGAAGGGGGTTTCGGGTTCCCTTTGCCCCGGGGGGAAATTTTTTTTGGGGTTTTAAAAAAAAAAAAAAAAATAAAAACATGTTATATTATAGGAAGAAAATTTTCAAAATCGGGAAAAACCTTTGAATTTTCCTAGTACATATGTTTCTTGAGGACCCCTCTATAACTGGCCTGAGACCCGTCCAGTTTAGGGGTGGTACCTCGAATTTCATCACCCCTTTCCTGAGTAAAACTATAGTTTTCCCCAAAAAAAATTGACTTTTTGTTAATTTTCCCCTTAAAAAAAAGAAATCCAATTAATCCAAACAGACCCAAAAAAAATTAAGAAAAAAAAAGCATTTTTAGGAATAATTTTAATTTTACTACAAAAAGGGATGACGAAAATTTGAGGGTTCACATTATATATAGGGGGTACACCTATATAACTGGGGTGGCCCTCATCCATTGTGGAGGTGGTCCCAGAGAAGTCAAAAAACCTCAGGAAAAAATCAAGGGGCTCCCGGAGAGTTTGAATTTTTCTTTCCCATATAAGTGTGCCGAATAGTAAAAAGGGGCAGTTAGTAAGAACTCATTTTAAATTAAATCCCTTTCCCAAAATTTTATCTTCTGGGTTTAAAGATATATTTTTTCATTAATGTTTAACGTAAAAATTTTTTTTTTTGCTGCAAAAACGAATCTTAAAAACTTACCTAATTATTGTAACAAAAATTTATTTAGCCAACCCCAAAAAATATTTTGATTTGTTTACAATAAATTTTTTCTTTAAAAAAAAAAAATTTTTAAAATTTTTTTATTAATAAATTGAAATTATATTTTTCCAAATGTTTTTTCCTCCTTACTGAAAAAATTTTTAATTCAGAAAAACTCTCTTGAATATCTGTCCAGTCTGAAGACGATCGGAAAGGTATTCTCATAGATTATTACGTGAAAATAGATTTATTTAATAAATTTGCTGACGCAATTAAACTGTCAATTGAATGTCAACTTTCTTTGAGAAGTCACTACTCTCAAAGCTCGAATCCTATGAGAAAAAGCAGTCTTCAGCAACTTCTCTGAATGAAGATTGAGACACTTATGCAACATATGGGAATCTTTATTGAGGAAACGTTCACACACAGTGGCTTCTAGTCCGAATATCAAAGCAAAAAGGTGTGATAGAGGAGGGTTTGAGGTAATCGGTCCCTCAGCCTGGAGTCGAAGTGTATAAGCCACAGTATATAAGCCACGTCTACGGCCCTATGCTGTGCATTCTACAAGACTGATGGACTGAACACATCGACTCCAGTCTGAGGGAATGATTACCTCAAACTCCCCCTCTCCTAACACCTTTCTGCTTTGTATTGGACTGATGAAGCCACTGTGTGGCGAAACGTTTCCTCTCAATAAAGATTCCCATATGTTGCATAAGTGTCTCAATCTTCAACTTGTTGGTTTTAAACCATTTATCACATCTGTCAGACACTGCAGCATCATGGGGTCTTGGTACAAAGAATTCTTCAAAACTTGTCCAATCTTTGGACGAGACCACTTCACTAGTGGATGGTACCACTATGGCCCGCCTCCTGCTGCCTCCTCACCTGACTACAGTATATAAGCCACGTCTTCGGCCCTATGTTTGTACATTCTACAGGATTGATGGACTGAACACATCGACTCCAGGCTGAGGGACTGATTACCTCAAACTCCTCTCCTTACATTTTTTTGCTTTGCATTGGACTGATGAAGACACTGTGTTGCGAAACGTTTCCTCAATAAAGATCCCCATAGTTGCATAAGTGTCTCCATCTTCAGCTTGTTCGGCCTTTTAAACCATTTATCACAACTTCTCTGAATCAACAGTTCCTAGTCTGAACATTAAAATGGTATTAAAATACCGACAGGTTGTTAGGTAAGACAATATGCAACAGTTAGGTATCTTTTTTCGAACGTTTCGCCTACACAGTAGGCTTCTTCAGTCGAGTACAGAAAAGTTGATAGAAGCAGAAGATACTTGAAGACGATGTAATTTTATACCATGGTATTTATACCATTTTAATGTTCAATCTGTCAGACACTGCAACACAAGGGAATCTTGGTACAGACCTGCAATAAACTTCGACAACCTCCAATAGTGAGAACGGCTGGATTTGAGAGAGACCTGACCTCCCAACATCTGAGTTCCTACCTCTTCTAGTGACCTACGTCTCACCTCTTGGCGCTATATAAGGCTCCATCCTGTCACTTTCATCTCCATATTGTTTCATACTATGGAACATGCTCTTCTCCAGACTGAGGGACTGACCACCTAAAAACTTTAAGGGTGATGGACTGATTACATCGTCTTCAAGGTATCTTCTGCTTCTATCAACTTTCTGTACTCGATTGAAGAAGCCTACTGTGTAGGCGAAAACGTTTCGAAATAAAGATCCCTAACTGTTGCATATGTGTCTTACCTAACAGTTTCCCTAGCTGTTAATCAAGGTTCAAGTTAGGTTAACAATGTCAGCCAAATTTCAAATTTTTTGGGACATGTTTCTTCTGATGGAGTAAATTTGGCAAGTTGCATATCAAGGGCAGGGCCGGGAGCTGAGTACCACACACACACACACACACACACACACACACACACACACAAACACACACACACGTGTACAAAATTTGGGTCAAACGTAAGACGCTGTGCTGATCCCCAACACTTCATGTTCAGTGGGCGAACCAATATTAAAAGATTTTCTCTCTCAAATTCTGATGAGTAATTATAAGGACTTTTATAGCACGTTATTCCGTCCTTTCCTTTTTCACTACAAACATAAAAAAAAACTCCACGGAAGAAAACAGAGCACCAGACCTGCAGTCTTCCTCATCTTGGCCTTTCTCTCACAGTGACTTTCCTCACTCCCACAACATGTATTCCTGACTATCCTGCAATACTGAGAATCCACTGCCTCCCTCCCTCACTTTCCCACCAATCTGTGGGGTTTTAAACTTGCTGAACCCCACGAAAGACTTTCGGGAAAAAGAATTCTTGACTTGACGTACAACACCATATTGAGTTTCCAGACAAACCCTGATTTCGGCTCTTTCCTTGTCTGGTGACTGAGTAGAACTGTTAAAAAAAGGTTGTGTGTGTGTGTGTGTGTGTGTGTGTGTGTACGTATGTATTTGTTGCGTACATGTACATAGTTGCTTTCTCGCTTGTTTAAAACGCCCTCGTGGAATGGATTTTGGATATTATATATCCACTGGTTGTAGCAAATGCTACTTCCGTTTCCTTATTTTAAATTGAGAAGAAAATTTCTTAGAATCCTTTCGGATTCTCTTTGGTCTTTCGTTTTCCCTGTGATGATGATACAACTTTTATTGTATATTCTTCAGTATCCGTTCATATTTATAGTTGCATATACGTCTATTTTCTCCTATCAGTCAGTTAAAACATATTTATGCTTGTATATTTCTTCGTAACACACTACATCAAGCTCTATGAGCTCTTTAGTTTTGTTTTAGCTTTTTCCCCTTTTTTTTTTTTAGTTTTGGGTTTTAGCTTTTTCCATTTTTATTTCGTTTCGTGCATATTCTGATTTTAGTCAAACATCCATTGTAAGTACTTTCTCCATTTATGTAACTGAGAGCTCTTTTAAAATTGCCAAGTATTTTGGAAATTTTGCTTGTCATTCGATGCTTCCAAAACTATGTTAGCGATCTAGCAGTTAAAATAGGTCGTCCTGGATTATTATTATTTTTAATCATGGGGAAGAGCTATACCGTAGGAGTATACAGGCCTGGGAGCGTCCTGAGTAAACCCGTG
Organism: Cherax quadricarinatus; assembly: GCF_026875155.1. Lineage (NCBI taxonomy): Eukaryota > Metazoa > Arthropoda > Malacostraca > Decapoda > Parastacidae > Cherax > Cherax quadricarinatus. Next base: position 29,676,410 of record NC_069469.1, on the reverse strand, counting down.
TTGTCCTAGGTGCTGTCCCGTATGTTTAGTGACTTTCTAGTTCCCACCGTAAAATACCGACTTCTTCTAAAATGATGAAAAGGCTGTATCTCTTACTATATTTTTAAAGTCAAAGTTTATTTCGTTACGTATATTTTAATTGTGAAAATTAAAATTTTAAAGATTTTCTTTTTGGTAATTCAAAAAAATATTAATGTCACAGGTCGATATTAAGGTTGGGAACATTTAACATTATTAATTAAATTAATCTTTCTAAAAGAAATGTTTCGGAAAGGAATAGCTGCTTTGGTCGAGATAAAATTAATCAGTTAGAAATATGAATATAAAAACTAATATCAAACCTGAGATTAAATATTATCACCTGAGTCCAAAGGTCAAGCTTGAAGTTAAAGGTTAAAGCTTGCGTTGAAATGTCGACGACTGAGGTCAAAGCCAGGTCAGCTCAGGGCGACAAAATTTTGAGGACATATCTTCCTCTGTGGATATACCAAGAATGTTTTATCACCCTGGACACACACACGACTGGCTGAATACCTACATTAATAAATCAAACGCTGGAGAGCAAGGCATCCGTGGGAGCAGGGGAGAGGAGAGCAAACACACACACACACACACCCCACCCCACACACACACAAAACACACACACACACACACACCACACACAAACACCAAAACAAAATACCACAAAAACCCATACACAAACACACAAAAATCACATCAAAATAACTGCTGCAGCATATGGGCCCCCTGGCAAACCTACGGATAGCGTTCCGATTACCTCAGAAAGGATTCGTTTAAGACTCTGAAACACCATCTACGTCAGGCCCATACTGGAGTATGCAGCACCAGTTTGGAATCCACACCTAGGCAAGCACGTCAAGAAATTAGAGAAAGTGCAAATTTTTTGCAACAAGACTAGCCCAGAGCTACGGGGATTGTCCTATGAAGAAAGGTTGAGGGAAATCGGCCTGACGACACTGGAGGCCAGGAGGGTCAGGGGAGACATGATAACGACATATAAAATACTGCGCGGAATAGACGAGGTGGACAAAGAGGGGATGTTTCCAGAGATGGGACACAGAACAAGAGGTCACAATTGGAAGTTGAAGACTCAGATGAATAAAAGGGGATGTTAGGAAGTATTTCTTCAGTCATAGAGTAGTCAGGCCATGGAATACCCTAGAAAGTGATGTGGTGGAGGCAGGAACCATACATAGTTTTAAGCGAGAAAGATAAGCTCATGGGGCAGGGAGAGAGAGGACCTAGTAGAAATCACGAAGAGGGGGGGCCGGGAGCTGTGACTCGACCCCTGCAACCACAATAGTGAGAAACAAATAGGTGAGTACCCCACACACACAACACACACACACACACAAAACCCAGTCAGACCGTGGTGACAAGGCCCCGAGAACTTTAGTGTTTTTAAGGGGTTTGCAGTAACTGCTAGCAGTAATCAGTGGTAGTGACAACGTCAGTGAACAATCCTACGAGTGATAACCAGACTTATTAGTTAAAAAAAGTCGAGAGAAAGTGTGAAATCATAATATTTCAAAGTGTCAAACCGTTAGTGGTTAGTAGGTTTCTGTTGCTCCCACAGATTCAAAATATACAAAGATTCAAGTGAGTGTGGAAGCCGGTGTTCAAGAATTTCGAGAGATTGGTTAAGTGAAATGTGGGGCACCATACACTGAGAGTGAAAAGGCTAATAACCCAAAAGTAGAAAGGAAAAAAATAAAATATATAACAAGGGAAGGTGGCAGTAGGCCTGCGAAGCAGTGACGTCACAACAGTTGTGTGACATTATACATATAGTGTAACACCAAATGTGAAGTGTATTCTATTATAAGTGAAATCACTTGGGGGGACGCGGGATTTTATGAGCATATACGGAAAACACGGGTGAAGATTTTCAAAATAGTGATAGAACGTGTATGTACGACGACTACTCATCAGCATCTGGCAACTTGTCATCGCATCACTGCCACCCAAAGGGTATCACTCACCTTTGTTGGGGTTGTTGTGGGGTTCTGAGTCCTGGCCTGCGTCACTGTAGATACTGGTCACTCACTCCTGCAAGCTATTACCAGAATTAGAACGGGAAAATAGCATAGATAAGGTGAAGATAGTGTTGACTAGCAGGGGCAGCCTAGCGAGGGAAGCCTAGCGAGGGGTGACGTCAGACACTCCTAGAAGTGAGACAAGCTAAATTTTACAACCTAAGTTACTTTCTGTGTTTTATAAGTAGAAGTGATAAAGTTTCTAGAATCACTGTTGGTTTGTTTTAGAAATACTGGTATTACTACTGATATTTATTAGCAGTATGGGAAAACTTAGAAGTGGGGGCACACACACACACACACACACAAAACACACACACACACACACCACACACATTCATACCCAGAAACACCAAACCCCCCCCCCTTCAAAACCTTCCTTACCCCCTTTCCCTCTCTCTTCACCTATCTCTCTACCTGTTTCCCTCTCTCCTCTACCATCTCTCTACCTTTACCTCTACCCTACTTCCTCCCCTCTCTACCTATCTCCCCTCAACCTCTTCTATACTCTCTCCCTATCCTCTCACCTATACCTCTCTACCTATACCTCTACCTATCTCTCTCTCCCCATATATCTCTCACTACCCATCTCTCTACCTATCTCTCCCCTTTCCCTATCTCTCTCCTGCCTATCTCTCTCCTTCTCCAACTCCCCGTTTCCCCCTCTCTCCTATAAAATCTCTTCCCTCTTACCCCCCTCTAATCTCTCTTTCCCCCTCTAACATCTTACCCCTCTCCTTCTCTCCCATCTCTCTCCCCTCCCAATCTCCCCTATCCCTCTCTCCTCTCTTTCCTCTCTCTCTCTCTCCCCTCTCCTCCCCTTTCTCCCTCCCTTTCCCCTCTCTCCTCCCCCCTCTCTCCCTTTCCCTTCTCCCCTTTTCCTACCTTTCCTTCTCTTTCTCTCTCTCTCTCTCTCTTTTTTCTTAAAAAAAAAGGTGGGGACTCGCAGGGAAACCAGGGATCAAGATGAGAATGGTTCTGGTAGGGAGGAGTGGGTGGAGGAGCAGTGGAAAAGGATGGAACAAGAGTGGGAGAGAAAATTAGGGGAGCTTTTTGAAAAAATGGAGACAGAGCTTTCTGTGAAATTAGAAGAGAGGTTGGAGAAGGAGAAGAAAATTGGGAGGCACAAGCCGAAAAATGCAATAACCAGGATAAGGGTCCTAGAAGATGAGGTAAACAGGCTAAAAACAAGTTTTCAAGGGCACTGACCAGAGAAGACAAAAGCAAAGAAGCTGAGAGGCGAACAAAGGAGGGAGATAATGAATTATGCTAAGGCCATATCAAACCTGCCAAGAAGGGCCAAGGAGTGAAAAGGGGAGAGCAGCTGGGGGCAGGCGGAGAGGGGGTTAGGTCAAATGCAGAGGCACAATGTACCAAGAGCCACTGGAAAAAAGGGAGAAAATGACCATGTACAGACAGGAACCAGAGTCACAGAGGGAGAGGCAATGGGAGAGGAAAGGGCTAAATCAGTGTTTAAACCACGGTTTCAGGAGAGAGAGGAAAGGACACACACTGAAAGACGGCAGGCAAAGAAAAAGGGGATTGAGAAACATCATCAAGGAAATAGGTGAAGAAGACATGACGAGATTGTAAATTTTTCAGAGAATAGGGGGGCACTCCAAGGGGAGAAAACGACTGATCCAAAATGATTTTCATGGGCAGAAACAGCACGGAACAGGATCCCCCAAGAGAAACCGCGGTTGAAATTTCTCGGAAAAGTACATGAGGGTGTTCCTAGACAAGACAGAACACAAACAGAACGAAAGCAGCTGAGGGAGAAGACAAAAAGCGAAAAGGAGCTACGAAAGGAGACAAGGTTGGAACCAGCAGAGGTCAATCAGAGCAGAACAGAGCAGCAAGTGCAAGCACACACAGAACTTCCCCAAAACACCTCCCAACACAAACTACAATCCACACTCACAGCTTCCACCCAAAAGCCCAGCTAAGAATCCCCATATGCTACCAGGTCTCCCACCCTCACAGGCCCCCCCAAACCACAGTGTTGGAAAGGAAACTGAAGGTATGGTACACGAACGCTGATGGAATAACAAAAGTGGGGGAAATTGCACGAAAGAGTCAAAGAGGCATTACCGGACATCATAGCTCTCACAGAAACCAAGCTAACAGGTATGATAACAGATGCCATATTTCCAAAGGGATACCAGATCCCGAGGAAAACAGAGGTAACAGGGGGGGGGGGGAGTGGGACTGTTGATCAGAAACCAATGGAATTTTGATGAGCTGGAGAGAGGAGACAGTGGAGAAGCAAGCGATTACAAGCGGGAACACTTCACTCTGGAGTCCCAAGGTGGTAATTGCAGTGATGTATAACATACCACAGAACAGCAGGAAAGGGCCCAAAGGGGAAAAGTATGACGAGAGGAATAGACCGATGGTTGACACAAAGGCTGCAGTGGCCAGAAGAGCTCGTGCAAGCAGGGCAAAGCTCCTGATCATGGGCGACTTTACCACAAGGAGACGATTGGGAGAAAATTGGAGCCCCATGGGGGGCCAAGACACATGGAGGGCTAGATGATGGAGGTGGTACTAAAAAAACTTCATGCACCAACACGTAAGGGACACTACAAGAGAGAGAGGAGGGATGAACAGCAAGACTGGACCTAGTATTCACCTTGAGTAGTGCAGATATTGAGGACATCACATACGAAAGACCCGTGGGCCAGCGATCATGTGGTTTTAAGCTTCGAATACACAGTAGAGCTACAAGTGGAGGGGGAAGCAGGAGGGCCAGGGGCGAATAAAACCAAAATACAAGAAAGGGGATTACACAGGAAAGAGGGCTTTCCCGAACGGGGGGTTCAGTGGGGAAAAGAATTGGGAGGGAGTATTAATGAGATGATGGAAAATGTAGCAACAATGGCAAGGAGGCTGGGAGGGTTGTACCCAAGGGTAACAGGACTAATGAAAAGCCAGGGTGAGCCCCTGGGTTTCCCCCAAAGGGGCAGGGAGGCAAAAACCCAAATGTGCTAGGGAAGGGAAAAAATATAGAAGGCAAAGGACCCCGGAAATAAGGAAGCGTGTAGAGCCAAAATGAAATGCAAGATAAGAAGGGGAAGCCCAAAACAATATAAAAAAGACATAGAGCGAAAGCAAATCTGATCCAAACGTTTTTACAGCCCATCAGGAGGAAAAAAACAGTCAAGGCCAGGTAATCGGCTAAGGAAGGAAGGAAGAGGGCAAAAAGACCATGAGTGAGGAACTCAACAAGAGATTTAAAGAATGTTCACAAGGAGACAGAAGGGGCTCCAAAAGACGAGAGGTGGGGGACACCACCAAGTGCGACACAGTACACACAACCCAAAGGGAAGAAGTGAAGAGGCTTCTGAGTGAGATAGATACCTCAAAGGAAAATGGGCCGGATAACATCTCTCTAGGGGTTTTCTGAGAGAGGGAGCAGAGGCGCTGTGTATACCCCAACAACAATATTCAATACATCTATCGAAACAGGAGATTGCCTGAGGCATGGAAGACAACAAATGTAGTCCCAATCTTTAAAAAAGGAGACAGACATGAAGCACTAAACTACAGACCAGTGCCACTAACATGTATAGTATGCAAAGTCATGGAGAACATTATCATGAGAAGAGTAGTGGAACACCTAGAAAGGAATGATCTCATCAACAGCAGCTAACATGGTTTCAGGGACGGGAAATCCTGTGTCACAAACCTACTGGAGTTCTATGACATGGTGACAGCAGTAAGACAATAGAGAGAGGAGTGGGTGGATTGCATTTTCTTGGACTGCTAGAAGGCGTTTGACACAGTTCCACACAAGAGATTAGTGCAAAAACTGAGGACCAAGCAGGGATAACAGGGAAGGCACTACAATGGATCAGGGAATACTTGTCAGGAAGACAGCAGCGAGTCATGGTACGTGGCGAGGTGTCAGAGTGGCACCGTGTGACCAGCGGGGTCCCACAGGGTCAGTCCTAGGACCAGTGCTGTTTCTGGTATTTGTGAACGACATGACGGAAGGAATAGAATCCGAAGTGTCCCTGTTGCAGATGACGTGAAGTTGATGAGAAGAATCATTCGATCGAAGACCAGGCAGAACTACAAAGGATTTGGACTGCTGACAGACCTGGTCCAGCAATTGGCTACTGGAGTTCAACCCCACCAAGTGCAAAGTCATGAAGATGGGGAAGGGCAAAGAAGACCGCAGACGGAGTACAGCCTAGGGGGGCCAGAGACTACAAACCTCACTCAAGGAAAAAGATCTTGGGTGAGTATAACACCAGGCACATCTCCTGAAGCGCACATCAACCAATAGCTGCTGCAGCATATGGGCGCCTAGCTAACCTCAGAACAGCATTCCGACATCTTAATAAGGAATCGTTCAGGACCCTGTACACCGTGTACGTTAGGCCCATATTGGAGTATGCGGCACCAGTTTGGAACCCACACCTAGCCAAGCACGTAAAGAAACTAGAGAAAGTGCAAAGGTTTGCAACAAGACTAGTCCCAGAGCTAAAAGGTATGTCCTACGAGGAGAGGTTAAGGATAATCAACCTGACGACACTGGAAGACAGGAGAGATAAGGGGGGGCATGATAACGACTTACAAAATACTGAGAGGAATTGACAAGGTAGACAAAGACAGGATGTTCCAGAGATGGGACACAGCAACAAGGGGACACAGTTGGAAGTTGAAGACACAGATGAATCACAGGAAGTATTTCTTCAGCCACAGAGTAGTCAGCAAGTGGAATAGTTTGGGAAGCGATGTAGTGGAGGCAGGATCCATACATAGCTTTAAGCAGAGGTATGATAAAGCTCTCTGTTCAGGGAGAGTGACCTAGTAGCGATCAGTGAAGAGGCGGGGCCAGGACTTGGACTCGACCCCTGCAACCCCAACTAGGTGAGGTGAGTACACACACGTTCAAGACTCTGTACACCGTGTACATATGGCCATACTGAGTATGCAACCCCAGTTTGGAACCCAAACCTCGTCAAGCACGTCAAGATATTAAAGAAAGTGCAAGGGTTTGCTACAAGGCTAGTTCCAGAGCTAAAGGAAATGTCCTACGAAGACAGGTTAAAGGAAATCTGACGACACTGGAGGACAGGAGGGTTATGATAACGACATACAAAATACTGCGAGGTGGACAGAGACAGGGTGTTCCAGAGATGGGACACAGAAACAAGGGACCATAATTGGAAGATGAAGACTCAGATGAGTCAAAGAGATATTAGGAAGTATTTCTTTAAACAAAAACTTGCAGGAAATGGAATAGTCTGGCAAGTGATGTAGTGGAGGCAGGAACCATTCATAGTATTAATACGAGTTGTGATAAAGCTGACGGAGCAGGGGAAAGAGGACCTAGTAGCATTCAGTAAACAGGCGGGGCCAGGAGCTGTCTCGACCCCTGCAACCACAAATAAGTGAGTACAAATAGTTGAGTGTACACACGTGAAAAGAAGAAGCAACAGAAGCAAGAGTACCCAATTAATTGCAAATAATACATAATGTATTTCTGAATTACTCTGTAAAAATGAAGCAGCATCCCTTAAAAAATACATAAAACTGATAAAAACTTCTTAAAACACTCGAAACTTTACGAATCTTATATGAAAGTAAGTGAAATTACTGTGTGTTATCTCGCTCAAGGTCACTTATGTATATTACAATTTGTTTCAATATCTTAAAACAAACACATATTGCAATATATATCATTAAAGTTCTCCCAAATTAAGTAAAAAGCAAATCCTTGCACAATTTACGAGTACAAATCGGATTTAAAAATATGTATAATTTGCATTGTATGTCATGATTTTTCTTCGAGTGTTGAGATCGAAAGATGTAGCCGTTCATGAGTGCAGTGAGGTAGGTGTACTCTTTTACGAGTTCAGATGCAGGAAAGTGAACTCATGAGTAGATGAGAAAGCGCACTCATTTGAGTTAAGAAATTGAAATATGTACTCGTTTATGAGTGCATGAGGTGCACTCATGATTACGTAGACCAG
>NC_069469.1:29492831-29667869 GCF_026875155.1 Cherax quadricarinatus | reverse complement strand
CTAACAGTCTGATGGACATCTCAGCTTCGAACTGTCTGATGATGGCGTATCATTGGTCCAGTAAGTGATAGCTGCTTTTTCTCGATATGCTTGTGTTAATAGTACTTTTGAAATTAATGTAGAAAAATTTTACATCAGTTTAAATTTAGACATGCTGTAAAAACCATTAGGATATATACCATAGATGAACAAAATTTTATGTTTTTTATTTTTAAACTGAAAAAGGTATCCCTGGATTCCCTAATGATACCTTTCTTTATAGTGCATGCAACAGGAATAATGAGGGCTGTCCTCAAATTCTAATGCAAGAAGCTGTAGAAATATGTATGCATTTTTTTTTTCAACAAGTCGGCCGTCTCCCACCGAGGCAGGGTGACCCAAAAACGAAAGAAAATCCCCAAAAAGAAAATACTTTCATCATTTAACACTTTCACCTCACTCACACATAATCACTGTTTTTGCAAAGGTGCTCAGAATACAACAGTTAGAAGCATATACATATAAAGATACACAACATATCCCTCCAAACTGCCAATATCCCAAACCCCTCCTTTAAAGTGCAGGCATTGTACTTCCCATTTCCAGGACTCAAGTCCATCTATATAAAATAACTGGTTTCCCTGAATCCCTTCACTAAATATTACCCTGCTCACACTCCAACAGCTCGTCAGGTCCCAAATACCATTCATCTCCATTCACTCCTCTCTAACACACTCACGCATGCTTGCTGGAAGTCCAAGCCCCTCGCCCACAAAACCTCCTTTACCCCCTCCCTCCACCCTTTTCGAGGATGACCCCTACCCCGCCTTCTTTCCCCTACAGATTTATACGCTTTCCATGTCATTCTACTTTGATCCATTCTCTCTAAATGACCAAACCACCTCAACAGCTCCTCTTCAGCCCTCCGACTAATACTTTTATTAACTCCACACCTTCTCCTAATTTCCACACTCCGAATTTTCTGCATAATATTCACACCACACATTGCCCTTAGACAGGACATCTCCACTGCCTCTAACTGTCTCCTCGCTGCAGCATTTACAACCCAAGCTTCACACCCATATAAGAGTGTTGGTACTACTATACTTTCATACATTCCCTTCTTTGCCTCCATAGATAACGTTTTTTGTCTCCACATATACCTCAACGCACCACTCGCCTTTTTTTCCTTCATCAATTCTATGATTAACCTCATCCTTCATAGTTGTACAAGGAATATAATAGTTGAGTGTACATGCCAAAAGCCCCTTGTATGCAGAGCATTGCGGGCAAACTTAAAATTAACTTAAGATTAATTAGACAATAACAGATTAAATGGTCATTAGGTGAATTACAGTGATTACAATAGAACAATTTAAACAATTTACAATATGAAGTACAATTGAGTATTTAAAACGATGAAATTTGAACATTGCAATTTTGAAGCATACAGTTTTACAATAGAACAATTTACAATATGAAGTACAGTGGACCCCCGCATAACGATCACCTCCGAATGCGACCAATTATGTAAGTGTATTTATGTAAGTGCGTTTGTACGTGTATGTTTGGGGGTCTGAAATGGACTAATCTACTTCACAATATTCCTTATGGGAACAAATTCGGTCAGTACTGGCACCTGAACATACTTCTGGAGTGAAAAAATATCGTTAACCGGGGGTCCACTGTATTACAATTTAATATTCAAAACAATGAAATTTGAACATCCAGTTTTTTGAAGTAATGAGTACATGGTTGAGCAATCTTCAGCACAGTATTGAAATTGAGACATCATTGGTCCTTTTTTGTGTTGCTTTTGAGTATGTGACTTTAATGACTATATGACTATAAAGGAGGAGTTTGGGATATTGGGAGGTTGGAGGGATGTCTAAGCTGTTGTTTCTGAGCGTCTCTGCAAAGACAGTGATTATGTATGAGTGATGGTGAAAGTATTGAATGATGAAAGTTTTTTCTTTCTTTTTGGGTCGCCCTGCCTCATTGGGAAACAGCTGACGTGTTAAAAAAATATATACAGTGGAACCCTCAAATATCGAACTTTCTTTGGTCCAGAAGGCTGTTCAAGTGCCTTTACCGAATGAATTTATTCCCATCAGGAATAATGTAAATTAGATTAGTCCATTTCAGACCCTCAAAAATACACTTATAAAAGCACTTACAAAAATACACTTACATAATTGGTCGTGTTGGGAGCAGTTCGATTTTTGAGGTTCCACTGTACATTACTATGTATGGATACATGTAGGCTTGTGTGTATATTTATACATGCATATACTGTGGTACCTCAGGATATGAACTTAATTCGTTCCAGGAGGCTGTTCGAGTGCCGATACTGAATGAATTTTTTCCCATACGGTATAGTGTAAATTAGATTTATCCATTTCAGACCCCCAAAAATACACTTACAAAAGCACTTACATAAATACATAAGTGTTCGAGTTTTGAGCTGTTCGTATCCTGAGGTACCATTGTACTATATTTGTCCATATACACATGCTGCATAAAACATCATTTGCTTCATAGCTTTTGTTATTCCTTGAGAATGTGATTGAGGTGATTACATTTAGCTTAATATTTAATATTTCTTGTAGGTTTAAGGTAAAAATTTCAAACTACACAGATGCCTCAACATACTATACTTCTAGTAATTGCTTGATTTTATGTTTCATTTTTTTTTCCTCTGAGATTTCCATTTATAAGCCAAAACACCTCTTCCAGTCAACTTTAGACTTTCAGAGTGGGTGTATTGTAACAGGGAGTATGTAGTTGGTAAAACTTTCAGCATGTGTAGGTGTCCTCTGCTCTAGAAGGCACCCCTTTAGAGTACCTTCTAGTGGTAAGATACAGTCACTAGTTTGTACCCCTTTAAAGTACCCTCTAGTGATTAGGTACGGTCACTAGTTTTTACTCCTTTGGAATACCTTCAGATAATTAGGTACAATCTCTAGTTTGTACTCCTTTAGAGTACCTTCTAGTGGTTAGGTACAGTCACTAGTTTGTACTCCTTTAGAGTACCTTCAAGTAATTAGGTACGATCACTAGTAGGTACTCCTTGAGAGCACCTACTGGTAATTAGGTACCCTGTGAAGTACAGCTTCAGAATTTCATGTTTCATGCAGAGAATCCCATTAAAGTTGCATAAAGTGAAGCTGTGCTTCTCAAATAAACTCTGACTTCACAAATAAGGAAAAGGGTAATGTGAATGTGAAAAATTAGTGTTGGTTTATGGGAAGAATAGGAAAGGTTTGAGAATTTTATTAATTTAATACTATCTGAGAGGTTTGGGATATCTGAGTGCCTCTGATAAGACAGTGATAGTGTGAATGATGGTGTTTCTTTTTTGGGTTACCCTGCCTCAGTGGGAGACAGCCAGCGTGTTAAAAAAAATTCTTTTTCAACACATTGGCTGTCTCCCACTGAGGCAGGGTGACCCAAAAAAGAAACACTTTCGCCATCATTCACACCTAATCACTGTCTTTACAGAGGCACCCCAGATATGACAGTTTAAATGTCATAAAATAGTTCACTCTAATGTAAAAAATAATATTGATTGTACAGTGGTACCTTGGGAAACAAACTTATTTTGTTCCAGAAGGCTGCTCGAGTGCTTATACCGAACGAATTTGTTCCCATAAGGAATAATGTAAATTAGATTAATCCGTTTCAGACCCCAAAAATACACTTACAAAAGCACTTACATAAATACACTTACATAATTGTTCAAGTTTTGAGCTGTTCGTATCCTGAGGTACCACTGTACGTATTTGTATTTATTTTTTCCTCCCAGAATGTTGTGAAAGTAGTGAATGCCAGTTTCACAGTGCTGCCGCCAATGTCATGCATAGTGATAGATTACGGTGATAACAGCACTGAAGAGTCATTTGGCTATAAGGATATGTGTGTCAACAAGTTCAACAACACCAACTACATTGGCCCGAGTTCAAATCCCTTGTTGGTGAATCATACTTATACGTAAGTATTCCCATCACCTTTGTATAGACCAACCAGTCTCCTAGAAGAATGTTGGGTCTTTATGATTATTTAAACCCATGGAAAATTGATATTGACATTAAATTGGAACATTAGTTTTGCATAAATTTCCATTCTTTTGAATGGTTCCCTGTTTTCTATTCAATTATTCAAATTCAGATTATTTCTTTGTATGAAGTACAGATTATGTGCTTACATGCTATAAAACATTGTTAGGCCAAAAGAAAGTCACAAATATGTAGTGCTTTCTGACAAACAAATTCAAAAGCTTGAAATTTAAATTAAATAGATTTTTAAGTAGGTTTCTTATCATTTAAAATACAATCATATGAACAAAAAGAAGGGTAGTAATGAACATTGAAAAAATAAAAGTATGACTTATGTTTGAACTGGTTGGGTTTTTTTCAGTTTTTGGAGTGACTAAAGAGAGATGGTGAGTATGGGAAGTTTTTTAGTTACAGTAAACTATAATGGGAAAGATATTTACAATTTTCTATGGGAGTTTGAAGGAAACGGGAAGAAGAACAGGGAAGAGTTGGAGAGCGGTTTTGGGTTGACTTAGCTGGTATTAGGAGAATGGGGTACTTTTTAACAATATTTAAATCAGTTGTGACAGGAATTTTTCGAGTTCCAGGCAATAAAAATTCAAGATCGGGGGGCCTTTTTTTTTGTTTTTTTTTGCTAAATTGAGTCGGCACGGGAGGTGTCAAAGAGGTTTTGTGTCTTGGTTTGCTTTGGGCTTTTGTAGCTACAGTTTGTCACACCTTGAAACAGTCATATATACGGGAGTAGACATGTACAAACAGGTTTGGTTTTACTACTGTGTAAAGTAAAAATCCTGTAAAGTGAAACCTTTTTTTCATTAAAATGCTATAAAAGTTGATAACATGTTTCCTACATATATTATGCGAGCCAGGTAGGGCCGTAAAACGCAACCGCCCAGGGGGTATACCCTCCGCTAAGTTAGGGGAAAACATGGTGGGGGATTGCGGGTCTTTTCTCCCCAAAACATGCAAAATTTCAGGGTAGTCTTGGTACTTTTCTTTCATTAGGTCACACTATACTCTGTTTTTTTTTTTTCCCAAAAACCCGGGCCCTATCCCACCAAGGCGGGTAGCCCCCAAAAAGAAAAAAGAAATTTCTCTTTTTTAATTTTTGTAATTTTTTACAGGGAAGGGGGTTTCAACCCCCTTTCCCCCGGGATTTAGCCGCCCCTTTCAACACCATGGCTTAGGAGGAAGAATTCTGTTCACTTCCCCATGGAGGTAAGAGGAAATAAACAAGAACAACAAAAAAAAGAAAATAGAAGAAACCCAGAGGGGTGGTATTATATTCTTTTTCTGTAGGTAGTGTGACCTAAGTGTTTTTAGAAGTAGCGAAATACCGAAAACTTTCAGTTTGGGAAAAGAAAAAAAACACCCGCAAATCCCCACCATCATTAAAACAATTACAGGTTTTTATTTTACCCCACTTGGGAGGATGGGAAACTTCCCGGGGGGTTGCTGTTTACCAACCTACTACCCATAAATTCATTTTTTTTTTTTTTTCAACAAGGTTGGGCGTCCCCACGAGGGGAGGGGGTCCAAAAAAAAAAAAAGAAAGAAAATCCCCAAAAAGAAAAATACTTTTAAAATCATTCAAAACTTTCAAACCCCCAAATCACCATTTTCACTGTTTTGCAGAGGGCTCAGAATAAAACAGTTTGAAGTTATACGTTAAAGAACACAACATATCCCCCAAACTCCCAATATTCCAAACCCCCTCCTTTAAAGTGCGGGCTTGTCTTCCCATTTCCGGACTCAAGTCCGACTAAAAGAAAAAAAACCGGTTTTCCCCTGAATCCCTTCACAAAATTACCCTCTCACACCCCAAACAGATTCAGGCCCAAGTACCCCATTACTCTATTTCTAACACCTCATACAGTTTTCGGAACCCCAAGGGCCCTCGCCCAAAAAACCCCCTTTACCCCGTTTTTCCCAAACCCTTTTTAAGGGGGACCCCTCCCCCTCTTTCCTCCCCTAAAATTTTATTGCTTTCCATGTCATTTATTTTGTCCATTCTTTTAAAATGAAAAACCCAAAACCCTCAAAAACCCCCTTTCTGCCCTCGATAATGCTTTTATTAAACTCCCCCTTTTCCCCAATTTTCCAACACTGAATTTTCTGCATAATTTTACCCCACACATTTCCCCTTAAAAAGGACTTTCCCCATGCCCCACCTTTTTCCTCGCTGCTCATTTACCACCCAAGCTTCACTCCAAAAAGGTGTTGGTACTACTATACTTTCATACTTTCCCTTCTTTGCCTCCAAGAAAACGTTTTTGACTCCACAATACCTAAAGCACCACTCCCCTTTTTTTTCCCTCCAATTTTGTTTAAACCCCTCATCCTTCATAAATCCACCCGCCGACCGTAACCCCCAAGTACTGAAAACATTCACTTTTTCCCATACTCCTCCTCCCCAATTTGAACCCAATTTTTTTCTTTATTAAATCATTTGATACCTTCACCTTACCTTTTCATGTTCACTTTCAATTTCTACCTTTCCCAACATCCAAACCACCCATAATTTTGCATTTTTTTTTTTAGAATCTCCCAAAAGCACAGTTCACAGCAAAAGTAACTGTGTAAATTCCATTTTGAATTTGATTCCCCAAAATTTAATCCCACCCCTCCCCCGAACACCCTACATTTACTTCTTTTACAACCCTCTTAAATTATTTAAAAACCCCTGGGACTTACACACCCCCTGTCTAAGCCCCTATTTTTACCGGGAAGTTTCTCCCTCTTTCTACACACCCAAACCCTGACCCCTACCCTCATAAAAACCTTTACGCATTTAGTAACTTACCCCCTTTTCCATAACTTGAACACTGCACATTGCTCCTCTACCACTCATCATATGCCTTTTTAAACCATAAATCAATAAAACTTCCCTACCTTTATCTAAATACTCTTCACATATATGTTTCATGTAAACACTTGTCACAATCCCTACCCACTTGAAGCTCCTTGATATCCGAAATTCTACTTCTGTCTTACCCTAATTTTTTAATTATAACTCTACCGTTATTTTTCCCTGGTATACCGTAAATTACCTCTGTAATTTTTAAAATTTCCCTTTTGCCCCCCTTTCCCTTTATAAAAAGGGATTTACAGCTCCCCCCAACCCCTGGGTTTTTTCCCCTCTTTCTACATTTATTAAAAAAAAGTCCCACCACTCCAACACTATATCCCCCCCTGCTTTTAACATTTCTGCTGATCCCTCGTTCCAGTGCTTTACCCCCTTTCGTTTATAAGCCCACTCCTCCCCCCAAAATTAAATTTTTGTCTTTTTTCACCCCTAAAAGGGAGGTATACCCCGGCCGTGATAAAATTAAACCGCCTCCCTTTTTCCTCAACATTAAGTCCTAAAAAATTTTCTCGCCATCTACCCAATACCTTCTCCCCACTAAACTCCCCTACTCGGGTTTTTAACGGACAACCTATTTTTCCCCAACTTTTTAATATTTTAAACTCACCCCAAAATTTTTTCTTATTTCATTAAAATTTTCTTGACAGTGCCTCCCCCACTCTTTCATCTGCTCCCTTTTTGCACTTCTCACCCTCTCTTCACCTTTTTTTACTCCCCATATATTGCTTTCTTATAACACTTCTGCTTTGTAAAAAAAATAATGTAAACAATTTTATGCAACCCCCCCTGGGGGTTTTTTCTTCTGTTTTTTACTGTTCTTATCCTGTTTTTTCCTCTTATCTCCCTGGGGAAGTGGAATAGAATTGTTCCCCCTTTAAACCAGCTGTTGAGGGGTGTAACCCCTTCCCTTGTATAAATTACTAAATTTAAAAAAGAAATTTTTGTTTTTTTTTTTGGGTCACTTGCCTTGGTGGGATATGGCCGGTTTGTTGAAAGAAAGTTTTAAAGAAGTATTATGTGACAACAGAGCTAGGCCTAAAAAAGCATATATGTACGTACAACATTTTTGCCTTAAAAAAAAATTTTACCCATAGCTTATAGTGAATGGTGAAAATATTTATTGTAGGGAAGTCTGAATAAAGAAGATTGGATATATAACTGAAAAAAAACGCATTACTGAAACCTGTAAAAAGAGGTGCTTAAAAGCCAGTTCCTTTATGTTAATTATTTTTTCTCAGAAGAAAAACAAAAAAATTTTTAAATTTTTTTGGGCTTAGTAAAAAGATTATGTTATGCTTGGTAATTTTTGGGTCAGTAATTTTTGTTTTTTTTTTATACTCCAGTGCGAGGGGAAATACCAAGTAAAGGGTTTCTGTGGATTTTAGATATTCTTCAAACCATGCGGCGGGATTGCAAAATTACCCTTCAATATGCCGGATTTCAGATGTCAATAAGGCTCCATTTTCACCCCGCCAGAGACAAATGGAAATCCATGCCCTTTGTAAAAATCTACTAAAGCAAAAAATTGAGTGTAAAAAAACTGTACAGTAAGGTAAAATTGAATTGTTCCGTCACACGTCCATGCAAAACACACAAACCCTTTTTTATTTCTGTGGTATTGAAAAAAGTAGTTTACATGTATTAAAATATTGTTAAGCCAAAAGAAGGTCAACAGCATGCAGTGCTTTTGATAGACTAATCAATAATCAATCAAGTTTGTTCTTGTAAAGATTACTAATGTTCACAACTACTGAAAGACTAACACAGGTTTTTGAGTAATTTTTTTTTAAAGCAAAAATGAGGGTAAGTAACATTATTAATTTTTAAATTTCTCATTTAAGTTAAAAAGGAATTTCTTAAAAGATCTTGAGAAAGAATAAAAAGGCACTTACGTTACAATACACAAAAACGCAAAAAGGAGACAAAAAATTGTGATGACATTTTGATCCAATTTGGGCCTTAACTAGTAACTGTTAGTGGGTTTTGGTCGACCTAAAAGTCAAAGTTTCATTCTCATATATGCGGATTATTTTTGATACGTTGAAATTTTTCTGTAGTTTTTTTTAGTTTATACATATCTGCCAAGAAAAATTTTCCAAAATTTAATGAATACAGTTTATTTTATATTGATGGCTTCCCAGCCTGGAATACACACAAACATAACTTAATAATTTTTCAAAGTACATATACCCAGAGGCGTCGCTAGAGTTGGTGTCACCCGGGACGGAATCTCTAGTGTCACCTGGGGCAGCATCTTTGGTGTCACCCCCATGAAATTCAAGGGTGGGAGTATGAGGGGGGGTAAACTTCAGTTATGTCACTACTGCATGATCAGTGACTAATGTTTAACAATGTGAACGTTTAAGGGCCATAAACTGAACAGGAGAATACTTCTCAACTTTATTAATGATAAAATAAATAATCATAGTAATAATGAGGAAACATAAACTCAAATACCACTTTGAGTATAGCCAACAGATCCTACATTTATTCATCCTCAACAATACAAAAACAAAAAATAAAAAAAAAACTTGAAAAATAATGAAAAACATTGCAATATCAGAGAAACACTAGTTCCGATTTGACCTTGAGTACAGGTAACATCTCAGTAAATCTGATCTTACATTTCCTTGCCTTCAGTTATGCAAAATCATCTGTCACATCATCAAAATCAATGATTTTCCCTATACATGTATAGGCTTATTTGTACTTTGTTAATATATAATAGGCTATATAGAAATGAAGGATTCTTCTCTTATGTTGGTGCAGCACTGTTTTGGGCATTAGTGTCACCTTCTTTAGAGGCTCTATGGTGTCACCCCCTAAATGGTGTCACCTGGGGTGCCCCCCCCCTTATGACACCTCTGCATATACCACATTTTCCGGCATATAAAGCTCGCTCTTTTTTCCACAAAAAGTCTTGGAAAAATCATCCTGCCCCTTGTATGGTCAAGGTCAGGGTTAAGGGTAGGCTTAGGGTTACACTTTAGCAGTTGTTTACTAATGTTACATTACATCTGCTTAAAAACATCATTGTGTATGCCAAAAAATAAGGTATGTAGGAACTTTGGAGAAAGTCATATGTACACATCTGTCTGTGCTTCAGCCACTAACATATACGAATCAGCTGCACAAGTGTGTATGTACATTTTGTTGTACAGATGTTGGGGCATTTGAACCTGTTGTATGTATACATGGCTTGCTTGCCACTCATCTAGCTTGTACGTATATAATCTCAATTTATACATCATAGCGGAAGGGCCACTAATCTTTTCTCCTCCTCGTATTATCTACTCAACATCTAGTTCTATATCTTTCTGTCCTTCCCTAATCTTCCTTTCCCCTCCTTACCATATTCTTTGGTCAGTAATTGTTGTATCTTAACTCCTCAAATAAGTTATAATGAAAGAATAGCAAATAAATTAATGAATCATTGAGTCTCTGATACATGTATTCTTAAGATAAATTATAATATTGTTCAATGTAAATTTATTTAGCAATTTTTAAAAGTACAGTAGGTGTTAATCACATATGTATGAAGCACTTTTACAAAAAAATGAATACATATATTACAAGCTAAACCCTGAAGATGGGACACTGAGCATAACTCCACCACTGTGACAACAGATTTGTGGGTTTTCTGATAACTTGCTGTTGGGGTGTGAGCAAGGTAACATTAATGAAGGGATTCAGGAAAACTGGTTAACTGAGGTGGGAAGTACAGTGCTCACACTCTGAAGGATGGGTGTGTATGTTGCAATTCAGAAGGCATTTTTGGCAAGATGGGTATTAAATAAGTGATAGTGAATGAATTTTTCTCTTTGGGTCATCTTACCATGGTGGAAAATGGCTAATATGGTAAAAAAAAAACTGAGCAATTTTGTTTAACTTCTTTAAGCCTATAGGATGAACTAGCTGTTTTTCAAGTGGACATTTTAATTTGTCCAGTGGTTTAAGCAGTGTTTTCATAAACAACTGTAATAATGGTTTACTGTAATTCAAAGCTGTAGCAATAAAAAATTTTTTTTCAATGAACTGGCCATATCCCACCAAAGCAGGGTCATCTAAAAAGAAAAACAAAAGTGTTTCTTTTTAAATTTAGTAGTTTATATGCTATTATTATTAATTTATACTATAAAGGGGGGGATATTGGCAATTTGGAGGGACATCTAAACTGTTGTATCTGAGCGCCTCTGCAAAGGCAGTGATTATGTGTAAGTGATGGTGAAAGTGTTGAATGATGATGAAAGTTTCTACTGTCTTTTTGGGTTTATCTAACTTTTTGGGTCACCCTGCCTTGGTGGGAAATGACTGACGTGTTAAAAAAAAAATTATACAGGAGAAAGGGTTACTAGCCCCTTACTCCCAGTATTTTAGTCACCTCTTATGATATGTAAACTTTGCCAGATGGACTATTGTCACACCTTGCATCATTAAGTACTGGAATGTGATCAAATTAATGAATTCAGAGCCAACCCACTCAGAAATGTTCCAGATATCTCAAAGTATTTTTATCCACAGTGGTATATTACTAACCATTCTGGAAAAAATACCCTGTATTTGCTCACTGTAAATAAAGATAATATTTGCATTAATAACTCATTGCAATTGTGATTAGGTGTAGAAGTGTGAATGGTTCATTACCTCTGTAACTTGTTCAGCTATCAAAACTTTGGGGCCCAGTGATTGGGCCTATTATTTTTTTTTATTATTATCACACTGGCCGATTCCCACCAAGGCAGGGTGGCCCGAAAAAGAAAAACTTTCACCATCATTCACTCCATCACTGTCTTGCCAGAAGGGTGCTTTACACTACAGTTTTAAACTGCAACATTAACACCCCTCCTTCAGAGTGCAGGCACTGTACTTCCCATCTCCAGGACTCAAGTCCAGCCTGCCGGTTTCCCTGAACCCCTTCATAAATGTTACTTTGCTCACACTCCAACAGCACGTCAAGTATTAAAAAACCATTTGTCTCCATTCACTCCTATCAAACACGCTCACGCATGCCTGCTGGAAGTCCAAGCCCCTCGCACACAAAACCTCCTTTACCCCCTCCCTCCAACCTTTCCTAGGCCGACCCCTAACCCCGCCTTCCTTCCACTACAGACTGATACACTCTTGAAGTCACTCTGTTTCGCTCCATTCTCTCTACATGTCCGAACCACCTCAACAAACCTTCCTCAGCCCTCTGGACAACAGTTTTGATAATCCCGCACCTCCTCCTAACTTCCAAACTACGAATTCTCTGCATTTATATTCACACCACACATTGCCCTCAGACATGACATCTCCACTGCCTCCAGCCTTCTCCTCACTGCAACATTCATCACCCATGCTTCACACCCATATAAGAGCGTTGGTAAAACTATACTCTCATACATTCCCCTCTTTGCCTCCAAGGACAAAGTTCTTTGCCTCCACAGACTCCTAAGTGCGCCACTCACCCTTTTCCCCTCATCAATTCTATGATTCACCTCATCTTTCATAGACCCATCCGCTGACACGTCCACTCCCAAATATCTGAATACATTCACCTCCTCCATACTCTCTCCCTCCAATCTGATATCCAATCTTTCATCACCTAATCTTTTTGTTATCTTCATAACCTTACTCTTTCCTGTATTCACTTTTAATTTTCTTCTTTTGCACACCCTACCAAATTCATCCACCAATCTCTGCAACTTCTCTTCAGAATCTCCCAAGAGCACAGTGTCATCAGCAAAGAGCAACTGTGACAACTCCCACTTTATGTGTGATTCTTTATCTTTTAACTCCACGCCTCTTGCCAAGACCCTCGCATTTACTTCTCTTACAACCCCATCGATAAATATATTAAACAACCACGGTGACATCACACATCCTTGTCTAAGGCCTACTTTTACTGGGAAATAATTTCCCTCTTTCCTACATACTCTAACTTGTGCCTCACTATCCTCGTAAAAACTCTTCACTGCTTTCAGTAACCTACCTCCTTCACCATACACCTGCAACATCTGCCACATTGCCCCCCTATCCACTCTGTCATACGCCTTTTCCAAATCCATAAATGCCACAAAGACCTCTTTAGCCTTATCTAAATACTGTTCACTTATATGTTTCACTGTAAACACCTGGTCCACACACCCCTACCTTTCGTAAAGCCTCCTTGTTCATCTGCTATCCTATTCTCCGTCTTACTCTTAATTCTTTCAATAATAACTCTACCATACACTTTACCAGGTATACTCAACAGACTTATCCCCCTATAATTTTTGCACTCTCTTTTGTCCCCTTTGCCTTTATACAAAGGAACTATGCATGCTCTCTGCCAATCCCTAGGTACCTTTACCCTCTTCCATACATTATTAAATAATTGCACCAACCACTCCAAAACTATATCCCCACCTGCTTTTAACATTTCTATCTTTATCCATCAATCCCAGCTGCCTTACCCCCTTTCATTTTACCTACTGCCTCACGAACTTCCCCCACACTCACAACTGGCTCTTCCTCACTCCTACAAGATGTTATTCCTCCTTGCCCTATACACGAAATCACAGCTTCCCTATCTTCATCAACATTTAACAATTCCTCAAAATATTCCCTCCATCTTCCCAATACCTCTAACTCTCCATTTAATAACTCTCCTCTCCTATTTTTAACTGACAAATCCATTTGTTCTCTAGGCTTCCTTAACTTGTTAATCTCACTCCAAAACTTTTTCTTATTTTCAACAAAATTTGTTGATAACATTTCACCCACTCTCTCATTTGCTCTCTTTTTACATTGCTTCACCACTCTCTTAACCTCTGTAATCTTTTTGACTACCACCAACAGGAAGAGTATGGGGTTCATAACAAAGATATTAAACTAACTGTTATGATATGCATGGCTTAGAGGAAGAATTAAAAAATGTATGTATCTTCAAAAATTCTCTTCCTCTAACACATTATCTGAATGTATTTTAGCCGCTGGTGGAGCATTCTTCAAGTTAACAGTACAACTGGAGAGCCACAAATGGATGTTGTTGTGGAGAATATTCTGCCATCGTGGAACTACTCTCAGCTGCAGATCCCACCATTGTTCCTAGACCTGGGAGTGTACAAGCTCTCATATTGGATTCGACTGAATGCTTCAAAAGTCTTTCCACTTCAGAGGGCAGATTATACATATCTTCAAGTTACTCCAGTTAGTCTGAACATGTTTTCAGTATATTTCGTAGCATTTTCATGAGCCCTTGGTCACATTCTAGCTGTTCTGAGAATATAATGGAGGGCTCACAAAAGTGTCTGGAATCTAATTATTCTGTATTCCATTGTGGTTAAATTACTTATGTATTCTATTCTGAAGAATTGTAAAAAAAATAAAATATTAAGGTTTGTATTTTTTTCATAGTCACCCCTGAGAGCAGTGATTATGGATGGGTCGGTGTTCAGTGTGAGTCGTGGCTATGGTCAGTCCCTGGTTCTCAGTCCCCAAGAACTCTCCGTTGATCCTGATAACCCATCTGATAAGGTTTGTTAACATGTTTTGTCTTTTCTTAATTTTTTTTCAATGCACTAGCCATATCCCACTGATGTAGGGTGACCTAAAAAGAAAAGTGAAAGTTTTTCTTTTTCTCATTTTTCGTAGCTTATACAAGAGAAGGGATTACTAGCACTTTGCATTTTAGTCCCCTCTTACAACATGCATGGCTTACGGAAGAAGAATTCTGTTCCACTTCCCCATGGAGAGAAGACAAAATAAACAAGAACTAGTAAGAAAATAGAAGAAAACCCAGAGGGGTGTGTATATATATGCTCGTACATGCATGTGTAGTGTGACCTAAGTGTAAACAGAAGTAGCAATTCATACCTGAAATCTTTCATGTTTATGAGACAAAAAGACCCCAGTAATCCTACCATCATGTAAAACAATTACAGGCTTCCATTTTACATTCAGTTGGCAGGAGGGTAATACCTCCCTGGGAGGTTGCTGTCTACCAACCTACTACCTAGAATTATATATATACTATGTCACGCTGAATAGGTAAAACTTACGATTTTGGCCTAAATAGCAACACTCTTCTTGCTGTATAAGGCAAGTGAAAATTTGTGTATGCAATAATTTTGCAAAAATCATCCTGAACCTAGCAAAAAAATGTATTTCATTGTGTATACTTGGTGAGTTGATATTAGTGTTGTATTGAAGTATTTTCTCCTGGCTCCTGAGAGCCAGGAATTCTGCTGGAATGGATTAATGGCATTTCAGTTAATTTCAGTGAGGAAAATTTATTTGTTATACAAGCAAAATGAGTTACTAGCTGAGTCACGGAATGAATTATACTCGTAAGTCAAGGTACTACTGTAGTGAGGAAGTATGTACAAAACATATAACAGTAGTACAATTAGTAAAATTAGTAGTGGGAATGGTATTATCTCGGCATGATACACTGTTACTATAAAAGCTCCTGTATTGGGAGAGTATTTCAGGCAAACTTAGGACTAACTTAAGATTAATTAGACATTAACTATATTAGGAATTTTATGTTTACAGTCATTTGGGTGAATGTAAGTGTAAAATGGGAAAATCACAAGTCCGGTTAACTGGTTTTCCCCGAATCCCTTCATAAATATTACCTGTCAAACACTCCTACAGCACATCAAGTTGTAAAAATCACTTGCCTCCTACTCCCTTCTATCTAACACATTCACATGCATCTACTGGATATCCACGCCCCTTGCATTTTATATTCGACATATGACTGTGTGTAATGCTAATTTTTTTTTTTAATTTTGTGCCTCAGAACTTCACAGTTAAATGGTGGTGTCGGCAAATAGCCCCGACGATGGAAACATACCAAATGAACAGTACTACTGGCATGACAGCAGTTTACAACTTACAATCAGTGCCCGCTCCAAGAGCTGCACAAAATCTAACCAAAGGAGGATGCTTCGGTGTGGGTGCAGGTAATGGCAAATGATTAAAAATAATGTTATTGATTTCCATCAGAATGCATAGAGGTTACAGTGAAAGGGTTTACAATTTTCACGGTTACATGTTGGTTGTTACATGTTGGTTGTTACAGGTAGGTTGTTACAGGTTGGTTGGTTACAGATTGGTTGGTTACAGATTGGTTGGTTACAGATTGGTTGGTTACAGGTTGGTTAATTACAGATTGGTTAGTTACAGGTAGGTTGTTACAGGTTGGTTAGTTACAGATTGGTTTGTTACAGGTTAGTTAGTTACAGATTGGTTTGTTGCAGTTGGTTAGTTACAGATTGGTTTGTTACAAGTTGATTTGTTACAGGTTGGTTAGTTACAGATTGGTTTGTTACAGGTTAGTTAGTTACAGATTGGTTTGTTGCAGTTGGTTAGTTACAGATTGGTTTGTTACAGGTTAGTTGTCACAGGTTGGTTTGTTACAGGTTGATTTGTTACAAATTCTTTTGTTACAGGTTGGTTTGTTACAGATTGGTTTGTTAAAGATCGGTTGGTTACAGATTGGTTTGTTACAAGTTGGTTGGTTGCAGGTTGGTTACTTACAGGTTGGTTGGTTTATTACAAATTGGTTTGTTACAGGTTGATTGGTTGCAGGTTAGTTTGTTACAGGTTGGGTTGTTACAGATTGGTTTGTTACAGGTTGATTTGTTACAGGTTGGTTTGTTACAGGTTGGTTTATTACTGGTTAGTTTGTTACAGGTTGAATGGTTGCAGGTTCAAGAATACGTTATATTGCATATTCTAAGAAAAGTTTATTTTTATGTGAAGCAACTTTAATTTATTAATGAATGAAGATGTGTTTTCCATAGTACCATATAACCTGCCCACAGGTTATTTTTTTCCATAATATACAGTGTGTGATTTTTTTTTTCATCAAACTGCCCATATCCAACCGCAGTTGGGTGACCTAAAAAAAAGAGCTAAAGTTTCTCTTTTTAACTTTAGTAATGTATACAGGAGAAGGGGTTACTAGCCCCTTGCTCCCGGCATGTTAGTTGCCTCTTACGATACGCATGGCAATGTGTGATTTACATGTTATAAAATACAGTGGACCCCCGCATAACGATTACCTCCGAATGCGACCAATTATGTAAGTGTATTTATGTAAGTGCGTTTGTACGTGTATGTTTGGGGGTCTGAAATGGACTAATCTACTTCACAATATTTCTTATGGGAACAAATTCGGTCAGTACTGGCACCTGAACATACTTCTGGAGTGAAAAAATATCGTTAACCGGGGGTCCACTGTACTGTTAAGTATACTGTATACTTATAAGTATACTGTTAAATACTGCCTCAGTGGGAGATGGCCGACTTGTTGAAAAAAAAAAAAAAAGTACAAAGTCACTAAGATGGCTGAACATTTCTGGCAGACTAATACAAATGCTTACACACTACTTAAAATTAGACAAAGGTTATGGACTGATCAGTTTTAATTATTCATAATTTTACAATAGTATTACAAAAGAGAGGTAGCCAAAAATTTTATAATTAGTATATGGTGCATAATAAAAAAAATATTAAATTAAACTAACCATATACACCTGAAGTCAGTACCTGATCAGCTGGGCTGCTGTTTACATGTGGCCAGCAGTAACAGCTTGGTTGATCAGACCCTGATCCACCACAAGGCCTGGCCTCAGACCAGGCCGCAGGGGCGTTGTTCCCCGAAACCCTCTCCAAGTATACTCTAGGTATGTATACCCGGAGAATACCTCCAGGTATATATACCCGGAGTATACCTCCAGGTATATATACCTGGAGTATACCTCCAGGTACCAGGTATATACCCTGCTCACAGGATGGGTATGGCATACATAATAGAGATATTAAACTAAACTAACCATATACCCTGCAGTAAATTTATTTGCTGTAGCTAACACCAAGCAAATTTTCTTTCAATTTTCTCGATTACATTATAATGTATTGCTGGTCATTATCTATAAGGATTTTTGTAACACTTATAAATACTTTGCTTATGTAGCCTCTTTATTTTGCAAATATCTTTATTATTATTATGATTCTTTCAGCATACTGGCCGTATCTCACTGAGGCAGGGTTTACCTGGAGTTTACCTGGAGAGGGTTTCAGGGGTCAACACCCCTGTAGCTCGGTCTGAGACCAGACCCAAAAAGAAAAACAAAAGATTCTCTTTTTAACTTTAGTAATGTGTGCAGGAGAAGGGGTTCCTAGCCCCCTTGATCCAGCTTGTTAGTTGCCTCTTATGACACGCATGGCTTATGGAGGAAGAATTCTCTTCCACTTCCCCATGGAGATAAGAGGAAATAAACAAGAACAAGAACCAGTAAGAAAATAGAAGAAAAACCCAGAGGGGTGTGTATATATATGCTTGTACATGCATGTGTAGTGTGACCTAAGTGTAAGAAGAAGTAGCAAGACGTACCTGAAATCTTGCATGTCTATGAGACAGAAAAAAAGACACCAGCAATGCTACCATTGTGTAAAATAATTACAGGCTTCCGTTTTACACTCACTTGGCAGGACAGTAGTACCTCCCTGGGTGGTGCTCTCTTTCAACCTACTACCTAGAATTACAATTTTTTTTTTTTTCAACAAGTCAGCAGGGTGACCCAAAAAAGAAAGAAAATCCCCAAAAAGAAAATACTTTCATCATCATTCAACTCTTTCACCTCACTCACACATAATCACTGTTTTTGCAGAGGTGCTCAGAACACAACAGTTTAGAAGATATATGTATAAAGATACACAACATATCCCTCCAAACTGCTAATATCCCGAAACCCCTCCTTTAGAGTGCAGGCATTGTACTTCTCATTTCCAGGACTCAAGTCCGGCTATATAAATTACAATTACTGTTATTATTATTATTATTTGTTTAACACCAGCCATCTCCCATCAATTAAGGGTGACTCAAAAAAATAGAAAAAGTTTTTTTTTTTAATTTAGTAATTTATATAGGAAAAGGGGTTACTAGCCCCTTGCTCCCGGCATTTTAGTCACCTCTTATGACACGCATGGCTTATTAAGTCTCAGTACACCAGTCTTTGGAATTAAAGTATTTTTGGCTGGTGGTGAACAAGTGACCTACATCTTTAATCATCCTCGTGTGTCGATAGTATTTTAAGCCCAATTAATCAACTAACCATCATGTTAGTCATCCTTGAGTACATATACATAAAAATAATAATATAATAACCAACAGGCAGTCTGCCAGTACCCTAAGGAAACAGAACTTAAATACTTCAAGTTTTACCTACAATGATCGACGAACGAATTATGGTGTGGGTCACAAAAGGACACCAAGAGCCAGCGAATGCTTCCGGTGCAAGTGGGGAGTCACTCATCAAATTCCCCCCAGTATCATCATACAGTTGAGTTGTATTCGTTCTCAATAATTTATTTGAAGAATATATACTGAGGTGGTGTATTTAGTGTATACATTGAGATGTGTGTATCTGTGTAGTGTATATACAGTGGAACCTTACTCCTCGTTTTCCCTCATTAATTCGTTCCAGAAAGTTCTGACGAAAACTGAATTCATGAAAACTTTAAGCAATATTTCCTCATTAAGAATAATGTAAATCCAATTAATCCATTCAGATGCCAAAGAATTTACAAAAAATACATTTTAATAGAGAATAACCATAGTTTTTACATATTAGAAAACAATGAGAAATAAATATAAAGACTAATTGAAATGGATAATGAACATTTAATATCACTTTTTCCGTAATTGCAGACTCTTGTTGTGTATGGAAGACAGATGGAGGGGAACAGGAGGGAGGTGGAGAGATTATTTTCATGAGTTTACCTGAGAGAGTTCCGGGGTCAACGCCCCCACGGCCCGGTCTGGTGACCAGGCCTACTTGTGGATCAGAGCCTTATCAACCGGCTGTTACTGCTGTCTGCTGCAAACCAACGTACAAGGCCACAGCCCGGCTGGTCAGGTAACGACTTTAGGTGCTTGTCCATGCCAGCTTGAAGACTGCCAGGGGTCTGTTGGAATCCCCCTTATGTATGCATGGAGGCAGTTGAAACAGTCTAGGGCCCCAGACACTTAGTGTATGGTCTCTTATATCGGCTAGTGACAACCCCTGCTTTTTTCATTGGGGATGTTGCATCGGCTGCCAAGTCTTTTGTTTTTGTAGTGAGTGATTTTTTCGTGTGCAAGTTCGTACTAGTCCCACTAGGAATTTCCAGTGTATATATCATGTATCTGTATTTTTGTACTCTGTATGTGTGCTCAAAATTTTAAATAAAAATAATAAATAATTCTCTCCCGCCAGCGTTCCAGGGAATACAGGTTTCAGGAACCTCAAGCGCTCCCAGTAATTGAGGTGTTTTATCTCCGTTATGTGCGCTTGGGAAAGTTCTCTATACATTTTGTCGGTCAGCAATTCACCTGCCTTTCAAGGCAGGCTGTAGGGTGAGCAATATTCCAGCCCTAGATAGAACAAGGGACGAGAAGAGTGTCACATGGGCTTGGCATCACTCGTTTTGAAGGTTCTCATTACCCTTCCATGTCATTTTTCCTCTAGCAGATGCGATTGATACAATGTATGGTCCCTTGAAGTGAGATCCTCCGACATGATCTCTCCCCAGGTTTTTGATGTTGGGTGTTTCGCTTCATTTTGGTGGCCCAAATTTGTTTTGTAACTTCGATGAAGATTTATTTTTCTCGTGTTTACCATCATCTCCTGAGTAATTGAAATTTCCCTCATCGTTGAACTTCATATTGTTTTCTGCAGCCCACTGAAGATGTTGGTTGATGTTCGCCTGGAGCCTTGTAGTTTCTGCAATGAAACACTGTCAGCAGATTCGATTGTCACTGCAAAGGAAGCACGGTGCTGTTTTACCTGGATTTACCTGAGAGAGTTTCGGGGTCAACGCCTCGCGCCCGGTCTGTGACAGCCTCCTGGTGGATCAGCCCCTGAGCAACCAGGCTGTTGCTGCTGGCTTCACGCAAACCAACGTACGAGCCACAGCCCGCTGATCAGGAACTGACTTTTAGGTGCTTGTCCAGTGCCAGCTTGAAGACTGTGCCTGGGGTCTGTTGTTATCCCCCATTAGTGTGCTGGGAGGCTCAGTTGAACATCTCGGGCCCCTACACTTATTGATGGCTCTTAACGTGCTAGTACACCCCTGCCTTTCATTGGGGGATGGTGCATCGTCTGCCAAGTCTTTTGCTTTCGTAGTGGAGTGATTTTCCGTGTGCAAGTTCGGTTCTAGTCCCCTCTAGGATTTTCCAGTGTAAAAATTCATGTATCCTCCTCCTGCGTTCAGGGAATACAGGTTTAAAACCTCAATCGCTCCCAGTAATTGAGGTGTTTTATCTCCGTTATGGCGCGCCGTGAAAGTTCTCTGTACATACTAGGTCGGCAATTTCACCTGCCTTGAAAGGTGCTGTTAGAGTGCAGCAATATTCCTCCTAGTAGAACCAGTGACATGAAGAGTGTCATTCAAGGCTGGCCTCCCCTAGTTTTTGAAGTTCTCATTAGCCATCCTGTCATTTTTTTCTAGATGATGCGATTGGATACAATGTTAGGTCCTTGAAAGTGAGATCCTCCGACATACTCAACTCCCAGGTCCACTTTGAAGTTTGTGTTTCGCTCCTAATTTGTGGCCAGAATTTGTTTTGTACTCGATGAAGATTTAAATTCCTCATGTTTACCATATCTGAGTAATTGAAATTTCTCATCGTTGAACTTCATATTGTTTTTTCCGAGCCCAATGAAAGATTTGGTTGATGTCCGCCGTGAGCCTTGCGGTCTGCAATTGGAAGACACTGTTCATGACGATTCGGTCGGTGTCATCTGCAAAGGAAGACACGGTGCTGTGGCTGACATCCTTGTCTATGTCGGATATAGATGAGAACAAGAGGAGCTAGTACTGTGCATTATGGAACAGAGCTTTTTCACCGTACTCTGCATCACCTTACTCTGTTGAACGTCTACTCTCTGTTTCTGTTAGTGAGGAAATTAAAGATCCATCGACCGACTTTTCTTGGTATTCCTTTAGCACGCATTTATTGTGCGCTATACGCCATGGTCACACTTGTCGCAGGCATTTTGCAAAGTCCTGTATAATTACATCTGCATTGTCCTTTTTGTCTTCTAGTTGCATTTAGGACCTTGTCGTAGTGATCCAATAGTTGAGACAGACAGGAGCGACCTTTCTAAACCATGTTGCCCTGGGATGTTAACTGATGGGTTTTTTCTAGATGGGTGGGGATCTTGCTTCTTAGACCCTTTCAAAGATTTTTTAGATATGGATGTAAGTGCTAATTGGTCCTGTAGTCTTTGCTGTTGCTTAACTGCCCCCTTTGTGGAGTGGGCAATGACTGTGTTTTTAGTAATGAGGGATGACCCCCGTGTCCATGCCCATCCTCCATAGGATGGAAAAGGCTTCGTGATAGGGGCTCTTGCAGTTCTTGATGAACACGAGTTCCATGAGTCTGGCCCTGGGGCAGAGTGCATGGCATGTATTTATCGCCTGTTCGAAAGTCATTTGGCGTCAGATAAAAATCGATAGGCTTGTGTTAAATCAAATTTGTGGCTCCTCATAAAAAATACATTTGATCTTCGACTCTCAGTCTGGTTAGCGGCTTGCTAAAAACTGAGTCATATTGGGACTTGAGTATCTCACTCATTCCTTGCTGTCATCTGTGTAGGACCCATCTTGTTAAGTAGGGGCCCCAATACTGGACGTGTTCTCGATTTTGATTTGGCTATAGGAGAAGAAATACTTTGGGGTTTCTTTCGATTTCATTTATGGCTTTTAGTTCTTCTTCCCCGCGATTCCTGACTCCTAAAGGATTCTTTTAGCTTAAGTTTCAGATGCTTGCTATTTCTCTGACCAGTGTCTCCCTACGCATTCAGATATATTGACCTCTTTTAGCCGCTCTGTTATTCTTTTCCGTCGCCTGTAAAGGGAGCGCCTGTCTCTTTCTATTTTACATCTACTCCTCCCTTTTTCTTGAGGAATAAAGCCTTGTGCATACATCGAGTTGCTCACCGAGTAATCTGTTCTAGGCATAAGTTGGGGTCTGTGTTGCTTATGTATCTTCCCATTATATCGGTTAGACTTTTGGGTTTACTTGGTCCCACTTTATGGTTTTTGTTATAGAAGTTTGAATTTGGTGAATGCTCCCTTGTGACTATCTCATTTTGTCGGTCCCTGGGCTCCACGCATACATGTCCTGCACCTCAATTATGTTGTGATCTGAGTATATTGTTTTGATATGGTGACATTTCTTATCAGATCATCATTGTTAGGTGAAGATGAGGTCTAGTGTAATTCTCCAGTCCTAGTAGGCTCTATTATTTGCTGTTTATAATTGGAATTTTGTGCGAGATTTAAAAGCTCGTGTGAGGGATTTTTCATCAGATCTGCCTCCTGGGTGTATTACTTCAACAATATTATTGACTATAATTCCTCCAGTTTTAAGTCCTTAAGTTGAAATCCCACAGGAGCAAGTGTTGGGTGCAGGAGGCTGAAGATTTTCCCAGACAGTGGTCAATTTTTAACAGCTTTCCTGGAATTGCTGGGATGTAGCCATCCGGAGGCTTGTAGACTACCACAATGACTAGGTTTTTGGTTCTCGATCTTTACATGCTAAAAACGTCCACTACCACAATTTGAGCCATTAAGCATTCTGAGAAACAAGTGACTCTGCAATGTACAAGGCCAACCCCAACCCCCCCCCC
Organism: Cherax quadricarinatus; assembly: GCF_026875155.1. Taxonomy (NCBI): domain Eukaryota; kingdom Metazoa; phylum Arthropoda; class Malacostraca; order Decapoda; family Parastacidae; genus Cherax; species Cherax quadricarinatus. The sequence goes on along the minus strand of NC_069469.1, from coordinate 29,644,317 downwards.
CCCTTTTGCCTGTTCACTCTTTCACATCATTATAGGTTGTAACCTGGATCCATATTTCGTTGTCCAAGTGATCCTTTATGTGGGTCTCAGTGAAAGCCGCGAACATTGCCTTTTGCCTCTGCAAGCAGTCCACGATGAAAGGTATTTTGTTGTTTGTTGCGGCTTTAGACCCTGTATATTTGCAAAGAAGAATGTTATCGGACTGGTGGTATTTGATGGTACCTGGGGGGGGATTTTTTTTTTTCCGGCATTAGTATCTGTATCTGTTGGATTGGAAGTGGAGTCCAGTCGACTATGGTTCCACTCCAGGAATGACTGATTGGGTGTACGATTTTCTGCCATTTTCTGCCCAGTTTTTTTTTCCTTTCCTGGCACTAAAAAACCTCTCCCTCTTGAGTGGCTGTGCTACCCAGTTTTTTCCCATGCCCTGGATGTTTTGTATCTTTTTTTCCCCTTTAGATGTATGCCTGGCAATTAAAGTTAAGTCACAGTTCCTTTCCTGTTATCTGAAGAGGTACACATTTCAGGGTGAAAAAGCTTACAGGAAGGGTGTTTGCATTTTCCTGTTGTCATATGGGCATGGCTTTTTCAGGGTGGTCAAGTTGCATGCCCCTCTTTTTTTCCAATTTTCCATGCCAGCAGTACAAGTGCTAGTTGTGCACAGGTTTGGTTTCCGCTTCCCTTGGGGTTTCTGTGACTGTTTTCCCTGTTGGTGCATTTTTCCCCTGTCTTACTTCTACCCTCCCAGCCCCAACAAGGAGCTCCCACCAGTTTTTTTTGGTAATTTACCCTCAGTTTTGCTATTGGAGTCCCTTTTTTCTATTTCCTGCGGTTTTTCTAGTTTGAAAATTTTGGGTTTTTTATCTTATTTTGACTCCCTTGTTTCCCTACATGGCTCCTTTTCCCCTATGGGCCCTTTATTGTATTCCTTCCTGCGTATAACCCCGACTACCTGGACAAAATCCCAACTTCACCATTACTGTCCCCCAGGCGTATCCCCCCAGCTTCCCCATTACTGTCCCCCGGGACAGCACCCCAGTTCCCCATTTCTGTCTCCCAGGACGTACCTCCAGTTTCCCCACCATTATGTCCCCCAGGACAGCACACGCCCCCATTTCTGACTACCGGACTCATCCCCTTACGTTTGTGATACATGGCAGTACAAGGCAGTCCCATCACCCCAAAAATTTTTATTTTCCCCATCTGTTGTGAAAGTTTCCGGGTTTTCTATAAAAGCACTTTGAGTTGTCCCTTTTAATACCCTTGTGATTTTTCCACAGTTTTTTCCTCTTTTGGGGAAACCCCAAAAAAAAATTCCCTTTTTTAATACTGCTTTAGCAGTTCTTGAATTTTCCCACAAGGGGTGCACCAATTTCCAAAAAAAATGACAATTTATCCATGTGGAACCTGTTTGTTTGACTGACCACAGACTACACCAGCTTCATAATGTTTTGAATGGTTTATTTATGAAATTTCCCTTGCAACCCTTAAATACCCCTATTAAAAACCTTTAAAATGAAGCTCAGCTTTTGATTTTTTTTTCTAACTGTTTTTTGTATATTGGACAGCTTCCCGTACTTTCCGATTTTTAATGTTTTTTTTTAAATGGCGCCTAAAACCCCCACCCTTTTTACAGTCTTTTTATTGCCCAAACGAAACGTTTGAAACCCAGCCCGGGTTGGGACCACAAGGGGTTGGACCAGCGACTGATCTACAGTGGGTCACTTTTTTAAAAACAACTGGTCTGATTTAGCTAAAAACATGAAAGGGTCTCTGGAAAATTTTTACCCGAGTAATATGGTTTTATGATACAAAAGTATAACTTGCGTGTTGAAGAAATCGGTGATTTCTGGAAACTCCTACAGTGAGAATGGTCGCCTCAAACCCTTTTTTTCAATCGTGGGGACCTAGCTTTTTTTATTTTTTTTTTTCCCTCTCCCCACAATAAATGTATATTATCCTAAGTTTTACTGTGCAAATTTTTGGGGGAAGGACGCTTTTCTGTAGTAATAAATTGCTTCTCGTTTGTATATTGCGACCCCTGGTAACACAGGTAAAAGAAATTTACAGTAAATCTGGTATTTTTAAGAAAAAGAAAAAAATAATGAAAGCCTCCACTCCCAAGTACCATTTAAAAATGGTTTTGTTGCACACAACACTGTATTTGCTATTCATGGGATCATAGATTTTATGCGAGTAACTGCAGGCCCGGAAAAATTAAAAACACTGACCGTGGTAGTTTTTGGCGACTTTGGACCTGCCTCTATAGGGTTTTCACTTCATTTACAAAATTTACCTTTTTCAAATGACATTTTTGCCTTTATATCAATATACTAGGGCCACTTAGTATAAATAACACATGTATACTCAATTTTTCAGGGAGACTTCTTTCCTCTGACCGAAAAGTTAAATTTTATTATTTTTTTCACAGGGGACACGGGCTATGTTTCCCCCTTGGCAGTAAACTCTGCTAGGTATGCCACTAATTCCCCTTTTTGACTCATATATAATTTTTTTTCCCCCCAAATTTGGTTCCAGGGCTAAGGGATGTATCGAAAGGTTTGAACAAAATTTAAAGTTCTAGCACTAAAGCCCGTGAAAACACGAGAAAACCGGGAGCACAACGGGCACGCTAAACCCCTGACACGTAGTCTACATCCTAAAACCCCTTGTCTAGCGATATGAGGATGAAACAAAGGGGAGTGAGTACGGCCTTGTGGAAAGAGCTTTTCACCGAGCTGCCTCGGTTTTTACTCTGTTGACTACTATCTCTGTGTTCTGTTATGGGGAAATTATGATCATCGCCCAATTTTCCCCTGTTTTTTTTTAAAAGAAAACCCATTTTGTGTGCATTACTCCAGGTCCACTTGTCAAAGGGCTTTTGAAAAGTCGTATATATTACATCTCTTCTTTTTGTCTTCTAGTGCTCTAGGACCTTGTCGTAGTGATCCAAATATTTGAGACAGAAGGAGCCCCTTTCTAAACCCATGTTCCCCCGGGGTGTGTAACTGATGGGTTTCAGAGGGGGTACTTGTTTAGGCCCCTTTAAAAGTTTTTTTATGAAATGGGAGTTAGTGCTTCATCGTATTTCTTTGCTATTGCTTTACTCCCCCCTTGTGGAGTGGGGCTATGTCGTGTTTTTTTTATTGGTTGGGAAGGGGAAAATTTCCCCCCATAAGGGCTCATATCACGCCCTATCCGGGTTACTTCCCCCCTTTGTTTTTTGCTGGCATGGACCCCCTGCACAAAAAAATTGTTTAGAGAGGGCTGTTTCTGGCGTCCTTTAAGATTTTTCCCCGAAGTGGGGAAAAAGGGATTGTCATTGAACATTGGCAGACATGGCTTGCAACAGATTTTTTAGGGGGATATTTCTCCCCAAAACTTAGAACTCCCCTTGCAAACATTCCTTTAACCCCTTTTACTATTTCGGATATATATAGTCTTCAGCCACCGGTTTTGACGTATATACATGTATACAGTCCATAAAATTTTTGCGCTTCAAAAAACAGGAAAAAGTGGAGGCCCACTGTTAGAGAATGGGTCTGGTTTTAGTGTGCAAATAAAAAAAAACTGCAGCACGCAGTCATAATGAGAAAAAAAACTCCGACGTTTTTTTTTTTTAATTAAAAAAGCCCACTTTGTGGCTATTTTTTTAAGTATTTATGGCTGTAGTGTATTTCGTTTTCTTGGGCCATTTGATGGAAGGGAAAAAATGTTAAGAAATAGAGGGAATTTTTATTGGGTTTTTTCTATGAAAAGAACCTTGAAAGGAGCTCAATGTAGGGGAAATATTTTTTTTGCCGATGTTCAAAAGTAAACAAAGATTCATTTTTCCAAAAAAGTCCAAGTAGCCATTTTGATTGCAAACGAAGGGGTTTACATTATTTTACAATTATTACAATATTGCAGTAGTCTGTAACAGTAAATCTTCTCTTTTTTATTTGAATAAAAATTCAAAATAGAAAGCAAGAGTAATATCAGAGGGGCCTGGAGATGTGACTGATGAACAAAGAAAATGTTATTTTAGAGCCAGGAATGTCTGCATTGTTTATTCTGGACCCTGTTTTGAAATTGTCATATTTTTTAATTTTTGTGAAATTGGCCAAATTGCAAATTTCTGATCACATTATTGGGTAGTTGAAATTGGTAAATAGGCAGTTTCTTCAAATTCAATTCAGTTCAATTCAAAGTTTATTCTCTATAAAGATTACAATGTTGAATTTACAGAATTTGGTTGTTGTGTGGTTTACATGTAGTTAAATAATGATTACAGAGTGTACCACTAGAACGCCTGGCATGGCTAGGCATTTCGGGCAGACTTAGTTTAATTCTTTATTTTAAAATATTACAAATTATGAGGTAAGTTGGTATTATGGCTAAGTGACTAAATACTAGTTTGTGAGTTTAGCAATGTGAATTGCTTTTTTTTTGGCACAGTACATAGTTTCAGTATTGGAGTATCATAGGATTCATTATTTTAAGATTGAGATTAATATTTTTGTTTATGGTCAAATGGGGAGTGAGTGTAAGTGTGAACCACCAGGGGGTATTCGTGTATTAGTTTGATGGGGTGTATCGGGGAGATAAGATGTTTTCTAATGGTAGTTTGAAGGTGATGATGTGTCTGCAGTTCTAGAGTTCTCGGGTTGGTGTTCCAGATTTTGGGGCCCTTTGACATACATTGAATTTTTGTAAAGGTTTAGTCGGACAGGGGGAATGTCATAGAGATGTTTGTGTTCTGGTGTTATGCCTGTGGGTTCTGTTCTCAACTATCAAGAAAGCGTTTTGGGTCAGGTTGATATTGGAGTTTAAGGTCCTGTAGATGTAGATTGCACAGTAGTAAGTGTGGATGTACTGAACAGGGAGTAAGTTTAGATCTATGAAGAGTGGGGGGGTGTTGCCAGGGTGGATTTAGTGATTATTCTTACTGCAGCTTTTTGTTGGGTTATTATTGGCTTTAGGTGTGTTGCGCAGTTGATCCCCAAGCACAAATAGCATAGGTGAGGTATGGAAAATAAGTGAGTGTAAAGTGTGAAAGGCATTTTGCGGCACGTATATCGTATCTGGAGAGGACCAAGTTTGGATACTTTTTTGGTTTGGTTGGATATGGTGCTGAAATTCAGGTTGTTGTCCAAGGTAATAGGCCTAGGAATTTGCCCTCATTATGTCGGTAATTAGAGTGTTGTCGATCTTAATGTTAATTTGTGCATCTCCTGCTCTGCTACCAAACATAATATAGTAGATTTTGTCATGTTAAGCGAAAGTTTATTGGCTGTCATCCAAGTCGATATTTTTATCAGCTCCTCGTTAACAATGGTGTTGAGGGTGGCAAGATTAGGGTGAGAGATGACATAAGTCGTGTCGTCAGCAGAGAGAATGGGTTTCAGGTGTTGGGATAGTTTTGGAAGATCATTGATTGATATATATGAAAGGAAGAGCAGGGGACCAAAGACATTTCCCTTGCAGAACTCCAGTATCAAGTGGCTGTGTTTGTTGTGCTGTGTCTTTAATGGTAACATACTGATACATATTAGTAAGGTAAGATTTGAAATAAGCAAGCGCATGGCCTCTTATACGTAATGGTCAAGTTTGTGGAGTAGGATGTCGTGGTCAAACTGTGTCAAAAGCTTTTCTTAGGTCAAAAAAAATTTCCCTAGTGGATATTCCTTATTTTCCAATGCTGTGTAAAGCAGACTAGCATTTTTTATGATTGCATCATTAGTGCTTTTATTTTTCCTAAATCCAAATTGCCCAGGGGTTGAGTATGTTTTGTGCTGTTATAAATGAATATAGTCTCCTGTGCACGAGTTTCTCAAAGATTTTGGATAGCAATGGTAAGTTTGATATTGGCCTATAGTTTTTAAGTCTGTAGGGTCACCACCTTTATGTATTGGTGTAACCCTTGCCACCCTTGAGTAGTTTCGGGAAGGGCTAGTTTCTAGTGACTTGTTAAAAAGTAATGAAATAGCATGCGAAAGGAAATGGGCCGCTTGTGAGCGCTTGAGGTTCCTAAACCTGTATTCCCTGGAACGCAGGAGGGAGAGATACATGATTATATACACCTGGAAAATCCTAGAGGGACTAGTACCAAACTTGCACACGAAAATCACTCACTATGAACAAAAGACTTGGCAGACGATGCACCATCCCCCCAATGAAAAGCAGGGGTGTCACTAGCACGTTAAGAGACCATACAATAAGTGTCAGGGGCCCGAGACTGTTCAACTGCCTCCCAGCACACATAAGGGGGATTACCAACAGACCCCTGGCAGTCTTCAAGCTGGCACTGGACAAGCACCTAAAGTCGGTTCCGGATCAGCCGGGCTGTGGCTCGTACGTTGGTTTGCGTGCAGCCAGCAGCAACAGCCTGGTTGTCAGGCTGTGATCCACCAGGAGGCCTGGTCACAGACCGGGCCGCGGGGGCATTGACCCCCGGAACTCTCTCCAGGTAAACTCCAGGTAAGTAATGGTGGGACATTAGACAGATTCCCTGAGTTGTTTTTAAGTGACTTTATAATCTCGGTGACTTCCGAGGGCTCAGTTGGTGCAAGATAGAAGGAATTTGGGAATTCCCATCTAGGTAGTCCCCGGCATGGGCATTGGAAATGTGGGTTTTTAAAATTGGGCGAGATTAGATCCTATGGTTGAGAAGAAGTCGTTTATCTTGTTAGCTGTGTCAGTGGGATGTAGTGGTGTTTCATTAGGTTTAGTTTAGGACAATATTCTTTTTTTTTTTTCAGTTTGTGGGCCCCTAGAATCTGAGAGTGTTTTCCAGTCTTTTTTATATCTCCTCTAGTGTCTGTGAATCTACTTGAGTAGTTAAGTTGTTTGGCTTTCTTTATTACTTTGGTGAGAACTGATGAATAGTGTTTAAGAATATTTTTGTGTTTTAAAAGCCCTGTCTATATGCTTTTCATTTTGGGTGTTTCTTGTCAATGGTTTTCAGAATGGTGCTGGTTAGCCATGGGAAACCCAAAGCCGTTTGTTTGTGATCTGTTTCGTTTTTATAGGACAATGTTTTGTTGTATAGTCTAAGTAATTTGTTAAAAAAAATGTCTGTCCAGTCACCAATACCATTGGCCTTGGAGAATTCTGTAGGCCAGTCAACAATCTCTAGGTCAGCTGTGAATTTCCCTTTATTGAAGGCCCTCGACATGGAGTCTAAATGAGACTTTGTTGTATTCAAGGGGTGGTTTTATTAATGTTTGTCAGGAGGAAGGTAGGGTAGTGGTCTGTAGTGCTATCCGTGATTATCCTGATTTAAGGGGGGCTAGTATATTGGTCCATATGTGGTCTATTGTGGTTGCACTTGTCTCAGTGAGCCTGGTTGGTTTAGTTATTGTTGGTATGAGAAGTGTGTTGTTCATATTGTTATGAAAGTAGTTACGGCTGATAATCTAGTAAGCCAAGGTTGATGTTGAAGTCTCCAGCTAAGAGAAGGTGGGTTAATTCATTTTCTGTTGTTTATTAGTGACTTTTTTTCTCACTGAAATTTAGGATGTTTGTGTGAGGTATCCGGTAAATGGCCCCGATTGTTATAGTGTCTTAAGGTTTTTACAGTAAAATTTGCAAAAATGTATTCCCCATATTCATCACTAAGCAAGTGGTGCTAATACAAGATAATTGGTTAGAGTAATAGATTGCAAACCACCCCCAACTTTGGGTTTTGGGCTGCAGTTGTGAATTGCTGTGTATCCTGGTAGAGGGGAGATATCTATTGTGTCCTGCTTAAGCCAGGTCCCCAGTAAGAATAAGCGGAGAAGGGGGTCTTTAGTGATTCAAGGAGTGCCAGAAGGTCATCATAGTGTTTGCTTAAGGACCTGATGTTGTAGTTAAGTACTGATAGAACTTTTAGCATTGTTTTGGAAAAGTGGGGGCTTGTGGATGCTGTGTAATAAGGCTGCTACTTTCCAAAAGGTTTTGATTGGGTGTCAGATTATGGAGGTTTAATCAGGGTCAACGTGATCAGTCATCTTCTAGGTTTAAATTATGGTTATTTATATCCTGAGTTATGTGTTGAGTTCTAGTACTGATATCTGTAGTGGTGGGAAGCTTTGGGTAAGTATATAGCTAGAGTATTTTGGTCATATAGAGTATATCACTACTACACATAATGAAGTTGAAAGTTGTCTATGTGTTGTGCTGGAATGAACTAAAGTACAACTAGGTAAAAACTAGTAATATAAAAATACAAATTTAAATAGAACAAGACTCTCACTTGTAATTGCACTAAGGTCTAATATAATGACTTTTGTGAGTCTATTTTTGAGCTAGAATGAGCTATAGTACAACTAGATTTAATCTAATAAACAAAAATACAAATTAAAAATAGCACCCGTCTCTCACTAGTAAATTGCACTATGGGCTAATATAATGAATTTGGTATTGACTATAGTACAACTGAGTTTTAAACTAATAATATAATAAAGGCACAAGACTCTCAAAATTTTAATTGCACTAAGGTCTTATATAAGTTGTTTACAAGAAATTTGAGTATAACTAGATTTAAATTGACAGGGTAAAATACACAAGTTAAGGTAGCAAAAGAAGAATAATAAAAAAAAATGATAAAAATAAAAATGGCAATGACTTGGTTATAATATGCTAGTAAGATGGTAGACAGGATAGTATAAGAGTTGTAGTTGAAAATACTAGTTTAAAAAAATATAGAAAAAAAATGGGGCAATAAAAGAAGTTTACAATAAGTTTGATCAAATAGTTTTTAAAGCAAAATTGGGCAATAATAGGGATTTTAGAATAAAATGGGCAATTGAGTATTTCTTAAAGTGAGGTAGAATTATTGAGGACAAGTTATGGCTAGTTTATAATAAAATAAGATGGGAAAAGTGATGCGGTAAATTGTAAAAAAGGAAAAGATTCTGTAGATATTAAACAAATAAGACTATGAGGTAGAATGGTCGTTGAATACAACAATGACAATCAAAACTAGTTGGGTATTAGAATTTTGGGGGGGCACAAATTTATGACAATAAAAACACTAACGGGGGACTGGGGGTATTCCTGCACTTTCTCTGATTCTGTTATTTCCAGCTCCTTAGGAATTTTTTAAGGTAATGTTCTGAAAGAGATGAAGTATCTTTCCCCAGGGGGCCCTTTTTCCAAACTGCGTTTTTTCCAAAAAACCCCCTCAAAAAGCACGGTGGATTTTTTGGGTAGGGGTAATTTTCTTACCCGGGAAAATGGAAGGGTTTATTCTTATTTTGGAAAGGCACTCATTGACGTAAACTTTCATTTTTTCCATGGGGAAATAGTTTTTTTTAAATAGGTTTTTTTCTTTGTAGGCTATTTTTGGAAATTTTTAACAGCACTTTTTTTTTACCTGTTTGGGTAGCCCATCAGTTTGAAACCCTTTGGGAATCACTACGTATGTTAAGGCGAAGGGGGCCCTTGATAACGAGGGTGGTCTCCATAAAGGTCTCTTTTGACTGGGGGTGGGAGTTTTTTTGCTGTTAACTACAACAGCATAAATAGCGCTGGGGGGTTCATTAGGGTTTGGGAATTTGGGTTAGGGGCATTGGAAAGGGTTTTTTGGCCCACTTTTGGGATTTTTTCCTCTGTAATTTTTGGGTAGAATTTGGGTGATTTGGGTCTTTTAGAGTGTTAAATTAGTGTCTGGGGAAAGGGTGGGGGTGTTGCTTTTTTTGGGTTCCAGAGTTAAGTAAGAAAGTAAGTAAGTTTATTCGGTTACACAAATACATTTACTTTAAAATTTAAATAATACATTAGCGCATATGTGTAAAAACCCTAAAAAACCCAAAAAAAGTCGGACAGAGTGACTTATTTCCATTGGGGCCCTTTTTTAAACCTTTTTTTATAATATAAAGGTTATAATTTTTTTCTTATTTTTACAATGAAGATAACATTTAATTACCCTACAAAAAAGGGACTATCTACTCCACCAAGGTCAAAGGGGACTATCTACAAAAAAACGAGGGTCATTACTGGGAAAAAGGTAAAATTTACCGTCTGTTACCCAAAAAAATAGAAAATCATTCCCCTTTTTTCCCGGAAAGTTTAACATTCATCAAAACCCTTTTGGCACTCTTTTTAAACCCGGGTTAAAGCTAGGGCCCGGGCTTTGAAAATTTTTGGGGGCCAGTCTTTTCCCCCTTTTCCTTTATTGCTGAACAAAAAAAGGTTTTGGAACCCCAAACGGGACTGTGGGAAACTCCCAAGTTGTGCTCTCTCCCCCCCTTAAAAATTTTCCCTTTGGGTTTCCCCAAACCCTTTAAAAAAAAGGGACAGAAAAGATATTCTGGCCCTTGTTTGTGAGAAATTTTTAAAAACCAGGGTTTAGCTTCATTTTGTTTTAATTGTCTTAAAAATTAAATATCCAACTGCTGTAATTCATCCTGGCCTACAGGGTTCCCTTTTTGGGCCCCAGGATGAATTTTTAACGTTTTTGTTCTGGGTGATTTGCAGTCAAATCTTTCTTTTTTTTTGTAAAGGGCAGGGGAAACCAGAAGAGCAACCCGTAATCCTTTGGGGCATTTTTTAAAAGGGTAGACATGGGGTCCTGCACCCTCGGGTGGTAGACCTGTGCTTGTCTTTCGGGAACTTCGTCGGGGGAAAACCCGCTTTTTTTACTACACTTTTTCCCTAAAATTTTCCTGAAAAATGCAGGGGAAAAAGGGGGTTTTCAAATTTTTAAAACTGATAAAACCAAAGTGAGGGGCCCTTCCCCTTACTTTGAAATTTAAAATTATTTCCCCTTCCCCATTTTATTTTTTGGGTGCCAAAGAAAAATGACTTCGTTTTCCCTAGGTGAAATGATGGTTTGGGGTCTACAAACCATTTGTTGGGGGACTCCATTTTCCAGTGTTAAAAAAAATTAGCAATATCTTGGGGGGTCTTTACCTGCACAAACAGAGCACTGTCATCTGCATACAGTGGGAGTTTGCACTTGAAACTGATAGGCAAAACATTGCAAAACAAAAGAATAAAAAGGGGGACCCAAAAAACCTCCCTTGGGAACCCCAACATTTTATCGGCGGGGGTTTCTGATTCCGTTTTTTTTGTTTTTAAACCTATTTGTCTCCTTTTTGCAAAGGTGGGGATTTAAAACCCCAGTCTACAAAAACCTATCCCGATAGTTTTAAAAGTTTATTACATAATATTTTTGGGGTTTTAAACATACAAAGGGCCCTTTTGGGCGGGGCTAAGGTTCCCCATCCCTATAAAGGTTTCCCCCTTTGACATTTTTTGTTTCAGGTAATTTCCCTCCCGATTAATAAGGGGTGTCGGTTTTAGTAGGATCTTCTAAAGCCCGATTGATAGCTATGGAGAAAGTTGTTGTCATTTAAAGGGACTTAACTACTTGAGAAAAACCAACCCCCCTCTCTAGAATTTTTTGATATTAAAACTGGGGGTAACTAACAGACCTATAGTTGCTTTTAAACAGACCAAATTTTTTTTTTGAAGATAGGAGTAACCGGCCTCCCCCTTTTTCCCCTCCGGTACTGTATTGTGGGGGGATTGATAATTTATTATGTGGGGCAAAAGGGATTGACGTTCAAAGCACCTTTTTTTAGGAACCTTTTGACGGGATGTTAAACAGGGCCCGTGCTCTTAGTTGGGGTTTTAAACCCGCCCTTTGTTTTTTTTTGAATAAAGTTCCCTGAGTTTTTCTTAATTTTTGAAAACTGTTTTGGGGGTTTCCCCTTTAAATTTGGGATGATGTCTAGTTTAAAGTTCTAAAAGGAGGTGATCTTGTTGAGGTAATTTTGCATTGCTTGTTTTATTTCCCGCATTTCCTTTAGTTAGTTTTGGTATCGTTTGGTTCTAAAACGTTTAAAGGGGTTTGCTTTTCTGGGTCGGTGATCTTTTTGGGATCCCAAAAACTGGGGAAAGGGGGTTATCTTGGACTGTGACGGCGGGCCCTGTTTTTTTGGGGTCCCCGTCGTGTGTTTTTGGGGGGTTTCCCGGGGGGTGATGAGGGTTGTGTCCTGGCTGGCAGGGACCACAAGTTTTTCCTCGTGTTTTTAAATGCTCTCAACCCCTTTGATTTAGGAGTCCTTAGCTGGTTACGGATCTTCTTATATTGCTCTGATTTTGGTCCATTGGCTGTGGTTCGGGTGAAACGTAGGGTGGGTGAATTTTTGTGGAGACATTTTCATGGCAGCGGGGGTGGGAGGGGTAATCGAGCCCTTTTAGTGGTAATTTTGAACTTTTGGGGTGATTTCTGGCAGTTGATTTATATCATTGCTGGTTATCCACACTGTTAGTGTTTGTGGGTCTTGATTTGGTAATTACTATCTGGGACCTCAGGTAGAAGTAAAAATAGAGGATAGGTTCCTGTGCGCTGCGGCGGCCTATATGTGGCCGGTGGTCTGGTGCTAAAGTTTTCCTGCTTCACACACGGAGGGCCCGGTTCGATTCACCGGCTGGGGTGGAAACATTGGACATCGTTTCCTTACACCTGTTGGTCCTGTTCACCTAGCAGCAATAGGTTCTGTGTGGTAGTCGACTTGTGTGGGTGCATGGTGGGACAAGATTAAGTGACCCATGGGACATAAGGTTAGACAGTCCTCGATGACGCATCTGACTTTCTTGGGTTATCCTGGGTGGCTAACCCTCCGGGGTTAAAAATCCAAACAAAATCTTATCTTATCTTATGTACTCAATCGATAGAAAAAACGGAGTTCTAAAGAAATAGCTCTAAGTTTGGTCGACTGGAACAATGGAATTAGCAGAAAATAGGGCTCAAAGTGGGCAAAATCGCCGATTCGTCAATATTGCCGAGGTTGCTAACTTCGTGAGAGCGTAATTCCATCAGTTTTCCATCAAATTTCGTTCTTTTGGTCTCATTACAATTGGGAAAAGATTCTCTATCATTTCATTCAATTTTTTTTTTTTTTTTAAATTTTTGCGACACTAGGAGACACCTCAGGATTTGGGGTTGCGACAGTCAAGGGGTTAATCACTGAAGAAGGCACATTCTCCCCTCTCTCTTCCTCCTCTGAAGCAATTTCCTCAGCTGCGATCTGTTGCTGTTCCAGTTGAAGGTGTTGCAGCTCTTCAGTGGTTAGCTCTTCCTTGTGGTCATCCACCAACTCTTCTACATGCTGGCCACTCACATCCAACCCCTTAATTTGCTACGAGTTCTTTCTTGAATCCTATCATGTTTCTCTCCTTTATGAAAGGGCTGGCATTCAGAACTTTCTTTGGCCCTATGGTGGCTTATTTAGCAGTCACACTCAATAAACAAGGACAAAAAAAAATGGATTATTATGAAATGTTTCGGATGAACGTGCAGGGTAATGCTCACTCGAGAAACAAAGCTAGACTGACTCAGAACACATGGGAGGCTTTGTGTGGGCACGGGCAGGTGGACACTTTCAGTATTTCGGACCGACAAAAACCAAGGTCATGAATGAAAACTGGGACAAAATTTTGACAGAAAAAAGTCATTGAAAACCGAATTCAGTGAAAACCAGGGCAAACAAAAACTGAGGTTTCACTGTACAGAGATGGTTATCTTTGTGTAAATACACTGAGAGGTATGTATGTATCTTTCTGTGTACTGTACATATACAGAGATGTGTATCTGTAAAATAATACACTGAGAGGTGTGCATCACAGTATATGTACCTGTACATACATGTTAGTGCATAGATAAACTCCAGTCTTAATGGCTCATATCCTTGAAATCTATACCTGGAGTATACCTGGAGGGGGTTTCGGGGATTAACACCCCCGTGACCCAGTCCATGAGCAGGCCTCGCAGTGGATGAGGTCATGATAAACCATTTTTTTGTTATCTCATCTGAAGGTGTGTGGACGTATCAATTTGCTACCCTTACAACGGCGGCATCCTCGTAAATCCATCTTCCCGAATGGCTCTCATAGGCACCTGTGTGTCTCAGTGTGGCAAAAATCTGGCTCTTCAGTGGATGTACATGGACATGTGAGTCTCTCCTTACTTTTAATGCCTGCCAACTTGATGGATGTCCAGTAACATTTAAACATTTTTTAACACATTGGCTGTCTACCGCCAAGACATGGTGACCCAAAAAAGAAGAAACTTTTTCACCATCACTCGCTCCATCACTGTCTTGAAAGAGGGGCACCAATACTAGAGTTCAAAAACTGTAGCATGTCCCCACCCCTCTTTAAATATATTATAACCATATATTGTGACAGTAATATTTCATGTCTCTCTTGAGCCTCATGCTTGTATATTTTTAATCATTTCTTTTCAAAATATCACCATTAGAACAAAAGCTTTTCCGTTAAAGAAGACACTCAGTATATATGTATACACTGAAGCATGAACAGTATATCTGAGTACATGCAGTGACATTTATAAAAAACATGAAAGGTAAAGATTTTATTTCTTTGTAAAAGTTACAGTGTGTAATTACAGTTTTGGTTTGTTAAGTATAAAGAAAGCCATTATCATGCTGGGGCATTTCAGGCAGACTAATCCTAGTATACAATAACTACTTAAATCTAGACAAGATGATAGTGGTTAACTTTTATTTAAATCTTTATTTAATCTTAATACTAATGCGAGATAGTCAGGGTGGAGGTTTATTAGAATAATAATCTTGAAGTTGCACATAATAAAAACAATATTACAATTAATGGTTCAAGCAGTAATATATTATGGATTGGCAGATGGTACCAACACTCTTATATGGGTGTGAAGCATGGGTTGTAAATGCTGCAGCAAGGAGGTGGCTCAAAGCAGTGGAGATCTTGTGTCTAAAGGCAATGTGTGGTGTAAATATTATGCAGAGAATTTGTAGTATGGAAATTAGCAGGATGTGTGGAGTTACTAAAAGTATTATTCAGAGGGGGCTGAAGAGGGGTTGGTCATTTAGAGAGGATGGAACAAAGAATGACTTGGAGAGCATATAAATCTATAGTGGAAGGAAGATGGGTTAGTGGTTCTCATCTTAGGAAAGGTTGTGGAAGGGGAGGGGTAAAGGAGGTTTTGTGGGCGAGGGGCTTGGACTTCAGCAAGCGTGCATGAGCATGTTAGATAGAAGTGAATGGAGACGAATGTTTTTTGGGACCTGATGAGCTATTGGATTGTGAGCAGGGTAATATTTTGTGAAGGGATTCAGGGAAGCCGGTTAGCCGGACTTGAGTCCTGGAGGTGGGAAGTACAATTTCTGCACTTTAAGTGAGGGGGTTTGGAATATTGGCTGTTTGGAGGGACATCTAGACTGTTGTATCTAAGCACCTCTGCAAAGACAGTGATTATGTATGAATGATGGTGCAGTTGTTGAACAATGCTGAAAGGTTTTTCTTTCTTTTGAGTCACCTTGCCTCGGTGGGGAAACGTCCAAAGTGTTAAAAAAAAAAAATTAGAAAATATTTTACATGAAGATTTTTTTGTCAAAGAAAATGAGTTCTCAGACAAAAACATTAATTGAAAGATGATTAAGACAGTTCTGTTTCTTATTAAAATATTTATTATTAATTCAAGAGAATGTTCACCTACTAAAATAAATTCTACAGCATGTGTAATAATACTTGTATGTTGTAGGTCTGGGAACCCTGTAAATGACACCTGTAATACTTGTGACCCAGTTACTAACCCAGGTAAGTTTAGTATTAAGTCTGTTGAGCCTTGGTATTCATGAACTGTCATGTTGCTTTATTTTAACTTTGTATAATAATATATGTTTGTGTTGAGAATTTTATTGATGCTTGAATTCTTTATTGCTTGTTGATTTTATATTCATTGTGTGTGTTGTATTGATTTTTTCTTGTTAACGTTGCTGAGTAGGTACTCCCTAAACTTCCTTCCTCCTCACCCCCTTCACCTGCCATGTACCATGGACAGTGTTAGTCTCTTCATGCCTGTTATACCTGTCTATCTCACAGTTAACAGGTACATAGGGTGGCTTCAGGGTTGGTATTTCTGGACTTGGATATGAACTGGAGTAGGATAACAGCTCTTAACCTGTGAATTATTCTTTTTAAAAAATATTACAATTAAGGTTTTTTCATTTTTTAAAACATCAAACTTGTTTAGAACCTAGTAGGGTGACCTGAAAAAGAAGAAACGCTTTCATCATCACTCACTCCATGTCATGTATGCATATATTTTCTTGCTTTCATCCCCCCAGTGTTCCTGACGCCAGTGACCACTTTCACCATTGCTGCCAATCCACTATTCTTTGAAATCAATCCAAGCATAAATAAGTTCCGATTCCGACTTACGGGAACAACAGAAACTCAATCAAGTGGGCAAGTATTAATGAATTGTAGTTTTAAGACCTCAGTTAATATATACACTAGCTCACCAAGATTACTTTATTTCATAGGGGCTTTCTGCATGCACACCAGAATGTAATTCACCTTTGTACAAACATTGTATCATGCTAAAATAAAGTATCTTTATCTTTTTCTAAAAACTGAACTTAGTGTAAGGGAAGAACATTGAGGGAGTTGCACCACCTGGTAGACAAAAACCAAGAGATATACACCTCTCAGTGTACATACCCTGTGGCTGCTAGTTTATTTAATCAATGTGTCTAAAGTGTTTGAAAAGTAGCTGATTCAGCTAAAATTAAAGGAAATTCTTGTATACAGTGTATTATAGTTTTAATAATGCATATATTATTTTCTTAACATGCTGACTGTCTCCCACTGGAGCAGGGACCCCCCCCCCCCCCCCCAAAAAAAAAAAAAAAAAAAAAAAATCAATAAATAAAAACACTTTCACCATAAATCACACTATCACTGTCTTGCCAGAGGTGCACAGATATGACAGTTCAGATGTCCCTGTAAAGAGCAAATATCCCAAACCCTTCCTTTAAAGTGCAGGCATTGTAATTTCCACATCCAGGACTCAAGTCCAGTTAATGATGCATACATTATTTGCAGGTTTGCAGAGATGGTGGTGGTTTTGAACGGTCCTCCAGCAAGTGGGACATGTACACTGAATACCCTTAGTCTGCGAGCACTCATTGGATTCAAACAATGGCAACTTGTAACAACTGGAAAGACCAAGAAAAACTTGGTATCCAGTCATACACCTTTTATTACCCTTCTGGTAATACCCAAGCAACTATGGGATCATCAGGTTTTAGTTATTTGAATTTGATCTTCCCAGTGGGTATTTTTGATGTCTCGTGCCGTATTACCGACAATTTTGGAAGTTTTACAAATGTGTTTCTTGGGACTGTGAATGCCTCAATGATTACAAAGGCTCAGTACGATGCTTATAATCCTTCAGCTGTACTTCAAAACTTGGCATCAATTGGTGATCAAACAACATTAGCGATGGTTTTAAATTCACTAGCATCCATTAAATTGAATGCTGATTGGCTTTCACTAAATGACAGTTCCTTTGGTAACTTAACAAGTGATCAAGCCAATGATAGACTTAATGAAATAAGTAACATGAATAAACAAGCACTTGAATTTGCTGCTGATACTATGACTTTTTCTTCATTATCTCAACTTAATGTTGGGTGTCAGTGTCTTTTAAGTCTGCCTCTTGTGGGCTTGACCCCAAACAAGAGCAGGGTTATAAAAATTGATATGAATTTTAGGAATAAAGTCTACAGTTTATGAAGAAAATGGAATTAGCATTGTTCAACACTACTATTTATTCTCCATACGACTTACAACCATTCGTGTCCAGCTTCATGGACTCTGCTGTATGTCTTCTTATAAGTATGAACGAAGTTATTGTAAACCCTTCGCTGAGCCCCCCCTGGAGACTTTCCCAAGGCCCCTTTTCTGGATTATGATACGGCATAAATAAAAAAGATACAATTTTTGGGGTTCCATTAAATCCAGCAGCCCAAATGAGACAAAAATATTAAACTAAAAAAACAACAAGCAAAGTTGGTTAAGGATTTGTTTACTTTAGTTGACTCTCTCACACATTTATTTAAATCTCACGTTCCTGGGGGAAAAACCTTTGATGATGAGCAAAAGGGGCAGAATGTACGTACAAAGACCCAAAGAACAAAATTTATTGGGTGCGGGAAAGGGAAAATGGGCCTGCAGTACTTTAAATTTTCGGTGAACATCCCTCCTAATTCTGTGCTTCACCCATGTACACGCAAGTTCACAATGATGCAGGTTTTACAGCTGTTCTGGCCTGTTTAACTCATGTTTATCCCCCCAAGTAATGTTTATTTAAAAATCTAACTTCAGTCATTTCTCTTAGTGTTATTCTGGGAGGAATAGTCACTGTTGCAAAATCTACACAACCAGAATTTCACAATTCCTCGAAATCTCAAACTATACCTAGCCAATTTTTTGGAGGGAAACACTGCTGTTATTCCCTGTCCCTTTGTGTACACACTTTCAATGTGCCCAAATGTGATTTGCTTTCCGGGGGAGATTATCCAAGAGGGACACTGCCAGACTTAGTTATACTTTTAGACTATGGACGACTCCCAACCCCTGCCCGGTATGACACAATTATTTCTGTCAAAATCTCACTGTTAACAAAAATGGGAATAACAGGGTTTGTAAATAACATAAAAAAACAACAACAGAACGGGGAAAATGTTTCTTGCAAAGCTATATGAAAAAGAATTTCTGTTTTTCCTAAACCTAAAACTAATATACCTTGAAAAAGGAGGATTTTGTTGATTTTGACATTAATTATGATTACGGTGACAACATCGGGCTGTTATTTTCTATAATGAGAAAGTGATATGTGGTTTCAGCCTTCTGGTTAAAAATGTTTGTCGGCAAATACAACACAGTAGTTTGTGAAGCATACCACTTCCCTATTTGGGTAGGATACTTACTACTCCAAACACAATCAATTTTGAGTACATTTTTGCACAGCAGGCTTTATTAAAAATTTAATCATTATGTTAATCAAATTAAATTTTTTTTTTATTAATAAGATGATAGGGGCCGTTTTAAGGGACAAAAAAGATTACAATATCGAGGTTTTACCCCCTGGGTGTAAATGTTGAAAAAAAAATATTTATATAAAATAACTTTCACCACGGTGTGAAAAAAAGAGGAACAGTTTCAATATCCATTTATTCTCTCAGGGAAAAACAGTGAAACGATGTAGACATCTGCCACCATCAACAAAACTTATCGTCGTTAAGCGTCGATTTTTTTTGTGATGATACACAGGCCCCCCTGGGAGATATTTGTTACCTCGTATTTGCTAAAAACAGCGGAAAATTCCCCACATACAAGCGGGCAGCTACAAACAAAGTGATTCGGACTTAAACTCGAGATAATTTGTTTTTAAAGTAAAACCCTGGCTCGTCTTGATAGAGGGAAAACAGCTTGACATATTCGAAGCCCATCTGACATTGACACTAACAAAGAATTTCCCCAGATTTTTTCAACCAGGACACAGAACTGCAAATGAAGATCACATGTGGCTTAATATTTTTTGCGACCAACAGGGTTAGGTTCGCAGGAAGGCGCGTTTTTGTTTTTTAGTTGTACTCTCCTTTCAAGTTGCTCAATGCTTTTTTTACCCGAGACTTCCTGATTCACCTCGCTCAGGCGTGTTTGAATTTAGTGCCCCTTTACAAATCTTTACAAAAAAACTGTTATTGTATTGTCGCGGGATTCTATTTATCCTGTAACTTCTATTAGGATTTTTTTCAAAGACAAGACCTCTAAGGCTAAAAAAAGTGCCGGGGTCTAGAAGCCTTAGCCAAGCAACGGAGGACCCGCAGAATCCACGAGACACAAATTTACCAGGTGGGTTTTGAAAATACGACGTAAGCCCTTGCAGTCATCAAATAACCGCAGAAAGATGCGAGTCCCGGAGTGCATTCCTTTTTTGGCTGCGATGGTTAGCTTGGCTTCTCATATTAGGTGGGTTAGGGTCTCTGTATTTTTTCGTGGGTCAAATCAATCAGTGGGAGAAATCAAGACAGTCAAATGGTTCTCCTGTTTATCACCTCTTTTTTCATATCCCTTCTTGTCATAGGGTTAAAATAGTTTTTTTTAACACTTGAGCACTTTGCTGCAAGAGTGCAAACATTTAACTGAGGGGTTTGACTGTGATGAGGGAAATGCCAGAGCTTTAAAACGATGAAGAATGGGAAAAATTTAACCCATGATCCCCATAAACCAAGGCAAATAATTACTTTGTGTCAATTAAAAACCAAATACGTACACTATTTTTTATGCCCTTATAGGCAGATCTTTCAGTTTTCTAAAACGTCATCATTTTGCAAGAAAAGCATTGTAAAAAAAACATTTCACATACATAATCCATTAAAAACAGTTTAAAAAAAATCACACTGAACCGACATTAATGTCCATATTTGATCCCCAGTATGGGGGGATATGTTGGGGAGGTTTCCTTTAAAAATGCTGCCCTGTTACCCAACAGGTAGGACCCGGATGTTGCCAGTGGTTGCATGCTCCTGGGGGGGGTGGTAGTATACATATTCAGACAGTGTTTTTCCTTTTAAAATGAGTGAAGTAGGTTTTACAGTTCATAGTCTGTAAAACGAGTGTAAAAAAAATTCATCCTTCCCCAGAATTCAAGTCACGTACTTTTTAATCCCTTTCAATTTTTAAAACGTGGACCCCCACTTAACGATCACCTCCAATTTTACCCAAATTTTGTTTTTTTTTTTTTTTTTTTTTTTTTAACAAATGGCCCTCTCCCACCCAGGCAGGGTGACCCAAAAAAAAAAGAAAAAACCCCAAAAAGAAATACTTTCATCATCATTCAACACTTTACCACATGCACATTTTCATGTTTTGCAGGGTGCTCAGAATACAAAAGTTAGAAGATACACAATAAAGATACACAACATATCCCTCCAAACTGCCAATATCCCAAACCCCTCCTTTAAAGTGCAGGCATTGTACTTCCCATTTCCAGGACTCAAGTCCGACTATATGAAAATAACCGGTTTCCCTGAATCCCTTCACTAAATATTACCCTGCTCACACTCCAACAGATCGTCAGGTCCCAAGTACCATTCGTCTCCATTCACTCCTATCTAACACGCTCACGCACGCTTGCTGGAAGTCCAAGCCCCTTACCCACAAAACCTCCTTTACCCCCTCTCTCCAACCCTTTCGAGGACGACCCCTACCCCGCCTTCCTTCCCCTATAGATTTATATGCTTTCCATGTCATTCTACTTTGATCCATTCTCTCTAAATGACCAAACCACCTCAACAACCCCTCTTCTGCCCTCTGACTAATACTTTTATTAACTCCACACCTTCTCCTAATTTCCACACTCCGAATTTTCTGCATAATATTTACACCACACATTGCCCTTAAACAGGACATCTCCACTGCCTCCAACCGTCTCCTCGCTGCTGCATTTACCACCCAAGCTTCACACTCATATAAGAGTGTTGGTACTACTATACTTTCATACATTCCCTTCTTTGCCTCCATAGATAACGTTTTTTGACTCCACATATACCTCAACGCACCACTCACCTTTTTTCCCTCATCAATTCTATGATTAACCTCATCCTTCATAAATCCATCCGCCGACACGTCAACTCCCAAGTATCTGAAAACATTCACTTCTTCCATACTCCTCCTCCCCAATTTGATATCCAATTTTTCTTTATCTAAATCATTTGACACCCTCATCACCTTACTCTTTTCTATGTTCACTTTCAACTTTCTACCTTTACACACATTCCCAAACTCATCCACTAACCTTTGCAATTTTTCTTTAGAATCTCCCATAAGCACAGTATCATCAGCAAAAAGTAACTGTGTCAATTCCCATTTTGAATTTGATTCCCTATAATTTAATCCCACCCCTCTCCCAAACACCCTAGCATTTACTTCCTTTACAACCCATCTATAAATATATTAAACAACCATGGTGACATTACACATCCCTGTCTAAGACCTACTTTTACCGGGAAGTAGTCTCCCTCTCTTCTACACACCCTAACCTGAGCCTCACTATCCTCATAAAAACTCTTTACAGCATTTAATAACTTACCACCTATTCCATATACTTGCAACATCTGCCACATTGCTCCTCTATCCACTCTATCATATGCCTTTTCTAAATCCATAAATGCAATAAAAACTTCCCTATCTTTATCTAAATACTGTTCACATATATGCTTCAATGTAAACACCTGATCTACACATCCCCTACCCACTCTGAAACCTCCTTGCTCATCCGCAATCCTACATTCTGTCTTACCTCTAATTCTTTCAATTATAACCCTACCGTACACTTTCCCTGGTATACTCAGTAAGCTTATTCCTCTATAATTTTTACAGTCTCTTTTGTCCCCTTTCCCTTTATATAAAGGGACTATACATGCTCTCTGCCAATCCCTAGGTACCTTCCCCTCTTTCATACATTTATTAAACAAAAGTACCAACCACTCCAACACTATATCCCCCCCTGCTTTTAACATTTCTGTCATGATCCCATCAGTTCCAGCTGCTTTACCCCCTTTCATTTTACGTAATGCCTCACGTACCTCCCCACACTTACATTCTGCTCTTCTTCACTCCTAAAAGATGGTATACCTCCCTGACCAGTGCATGAAATTACTGCCTCTGTTTCTTCCTTAACATTTAAAAGTTCTTCAAAATATTCTCGCCATCTACCCAATACCTCCATCTCCCCATCTACTAACTCCCTACTCTGTTTTTAACTGACAAATCCATATTTTCCCTAGGCTTTCTTAACTTGTTTAACTCACTCCAAAATTTTTTCTTATTTTCATTAAAATTTCTTGACAGTGCCTCTCCCACTCTATCATCTGCTCTCCTTTTGCACTCTCTCACCACTCTCTTTACCTTTCTTTTACTCTCCATATACTCTGCTCTTCTTATAACACTTCTGCTTTGTAAAAACCTCTCATAAGCTACCTTTTTCTCTTTTATCACACCCTTTACTTCATCATTCCACCAATCACTCCTCTTTCCTCCTGCCCCCACCCTCCTATAACCACAAACTTCTGCCCCACATTCTAATACTGCATTTTTAAAACTATTCCAACCCTCTTCAACCCCCCCACTACTCATCTTTGCACTAGCCCACCTTTCTGCCAATAGTCGCTTATATCTCACCTGAACTTCCTCCTCCCTTAGTTTATACACTTTCACCTCCCTCTTACTTGTTGTTGCCACCTTCCTCTTTTCCCATCTACCTCTTACTCTAACTGTAGCTACAACTAAATAATGATCCGATATATCAGTTGCCCCTCTATAAACATGTACATCCTGGAGCCTACCCATCAACCTTTTATCCACCAATACATAATCTAATAAACTACTTTCATTACGTGCTACATCATACCTTGTATATTTATTTATCCTCTTTTTCATAAAATATGTATTACTTATTACCAAATTTCTTTCTACACATAGCTCAATTAAAGGCTCCCCATTTACATTTACCCCTGGCACCCCAAATTTACCTACTACTCCTTCCATAACATTATTACCCACTTTAGCATTGAAATCCCCAACCACCATTACTCTCACACTTGATTCAAAACTCCCCACGCATTCACTCAACATTTCCCAAAATCTCTCTCTCTCCTCTACACTTCTCTCTTCTCC
This sequence comes from Cherax quadricarinatus, assembly GCF_026875155.1. Lineage (NCBI taxonomy): Eukaryota > Metazoa > Arthropoda > Malacostraca > Decapoda > Parastacidae > Cherax > Cherax quadricarinatus. The sequence continues at coordinate 29,620,812 of NC_069469.1, read as the reverse complement.
AGGTGCATACACGCTTATTATAACCCACTTTTCACATCCAATCTTTATTTTACTCCACATAATCCTTGAATTAATACATTTGTAGTCCCTCTTTTCCTGCCATAGCTTATCCTTCAACATTATTGCTACTCCTTCTTTAGCTCTAACTCTATTTGAAACCCCTGACCTAATCCCATTTATTCCTCTCCACTGAAACTCTCCCACCCCCTTCAGCTTTGTTTCACTTAAAGCCAGGACATCCAGCTTCTTCTCATTCATAACATCCACAAGTGTATTTATATAAGTGCGTTTGTACGTGTATGTTTGGGGGTCTGAAATGGACTAATCTACTTCACAATATTCCTTATGGGAACAAATTCGGTCAGTACTGGCGCCTGAACATACTTCTGGAATGAAAAAATATCGTTAATCGGGGGTCCACTGTATATGTATTACATTTTTACTGAAGATAGTTCAGGGAATAGCTCCAGATGGGAAGTACAGTGCCTGCACTCTGAAGGAGGGGTGTTAATGTTGCAGTTTAAAAACTGTAGTGTAAAGCACCCTTCTGGCAAGACAGTGATGGAGTGAATGATGGTGAAAGTTTTTCTTTTTCGGGCCACCCTGCCTTGGTGGGAATCAGCCAGTGTGATAATAAAAAAAATAATTATTTTTATTACTGTAGGTACATGATGCATCTTGTACGGACTATAACTGACATCAATGACATACCATCTAAAGGGGACAAAAAGATACAAAACATCCAGGCCATGGGAAAACCTGGGTAGCCACAGCCACTCAAGAGGGAGAGGTTTTTTAGTGCCAGGAAGGAAAAAAAACTGGCAGGAAATGGCAGAAATCGTACACCAAATCCAGTCATTCCTGGAGTGGAACCACAGTCGATGGCCTCCACTCCAAACCAACAGATACAGATACTAATGCCGGAAAAAAAATCCCCCCCCAGTACCAACAATACCACCAGTCCGATAACATTCTTCTTTGCAAATATACAGGGTCTAAAGCCAGCAACAAACAACAAAATACCTTTCATCCGTGGACTGCTTGCAGAGGCAAAGGCAATGTTCGCGGCTTTCACTGAGACCCACATAAAGGATCACTTGGACAACGAAATATGGATCCCAGGTTACAACCTATACAGATGTGACAGAGTGAACAGGCAAAAGGGGGGGGTTGGCCTGTACATTGCAGAGTCACTTGTTTGCACAGAACTGCTAAATGCCTCAAATGATGTAGTGGAAGTTTTAGCAGTAAAGGTCGAGAACCAAAACCTAGTCATTGTGATAGTCTACAAGCCTCCGGATGCAACATCCCAGCAATTCCAGGAACAGCTGTTAAAAATTGACCACTGTCTGGAAAACCTTCCAGCTCCTGCACCCAACATCTTGCTCCTGGGGGATTTCAACTTAAGGCTCCTAAAATGGAGGAATATAGCAAATAATATTGTTGCAGTAATAACACCAGGAGGCAGCTCTGATGAAAACTCACACTCACGCGAGCTTTTAAATCTCTGCACAAAATTCAATTTAAACCAGCAAATAATAGAGCCTACTAGACTGGAGAATACATTAGACCTCATCTTCACTAACAATAATGATCTGATAAGAAATATCACCATATCAAAAAACAATATACTCAGATCACAACATAATTGAGGTTCAGTCATGTATGCGCGGAACCCCAGACCGACATAATGAGATTAGTCACGAGGGAGCATTCACCAAATTCAACTTCAATAACAAAAACATAAAGTGGGACCAAGTAAACCAAGTCCTAACCGATATAAGCTGGAAGATATACTAAGCAACACAGACCCCAACTTATGCCTAGAACAGATTAACTCGGTAGCACTCGATGTATGCACAAGGCTTATTCCTCTAAGAAAAAGGAGGAGTAGATGTAAAACAGAAAGAGACAGGCGCTCCCTTTACAGGCGACGGAAAAGAATAACAGAGGCTAAAAGAGGTCAATATATCTGAAATGCGTAGGGAGACACTGGTCAGAGAAAGCAAGCATCGAACTTAAGCTAAAAGAATCCTTTAGGAGTCAGGAATCGCGGGAGAACTAAAAGCCATAAATGAAATCGAAAGAAACCCAAAGTATTTCTTCTCCTATGCCAAATCAAAATCGAGAAACAACGTCCAGTATTGGGCCCCTACTTAAACAAGATGGGCCCCTACACAGATGACAACAAGGAAATGAGTGAGCTACTCAAGTCCCAATATGACTCAGTTTTAGCAAGCCGCTAACCAGACTGAGAGTCGAAGATCAAAATGAATTTTTTATGAGAGAGCCACAAAATTTGTTTAAAACACAAGCCTATCCGTTGTTATCCTGACGCCAAAATGACTTCGAACAGGCGATAAATGACATGCCCATGCACTCTGCCCCAGGGCCCAGACTCGTGGAGCTCTGTGTTCATCAAGAACTGCAAGAAGCCCCTATAAACGAGCCTTTTCCATCCTATGGAGAGGGAGCATGGACACGGGGTCGTCCCACAGTTACTAAAAACAACAGACATAGCCCCACTCCACAAAGGGGGCAGTAAAGCAACAGCAAAGAACTACAGACCAATAGCACTAACATCCCATATCATAAAAATCTTTGAAAGGGTCCTAAGAAGCAAGATCACCACGCATCTAGAAACCCATCAGTTACACAACCCAGGGCAACATGGGTTTAGAACAGGTCGCTCCTCTCTGTCTCAACTATTGGACCACTACGACAAGGTCCTAAATGCACTAGAAAGACAAAAAGAATGCAGATGTAATATATACAGACTTTGCAAAGCCTTCGACAAGTGTGACCATGGCGTAATAGCGCACAAATGCGTGCTAAAGGAATAACAGGAAAAGTCGGTCGATGGATCTATAATTTCCTCACTAACAGAACACAGAGAGTAGTCGTCAACAGAGTAAAGTCCGAGGCAGCTACGGTGAAAAGCTCTGTTCCACAAGGCACAGTACTCGCTCCCATCTTGTTCCTCATCCTTATATCCGACATAGACAAGGATGTCAGCCACAGCACCGTGTCTTCCTTTGCAGATGACACCCGAATCTGCATGACAGTGTCTTCCATTGCAGACACTGCAAAGCTCCAGGCAGACATCAACCAAATCTTTCAGTGGGCTGCAGAAAACAATATGAAGTTCAACGATGAGAAATTTCAATTACTCAGATATGGTAAACATGAGGAAATTAAATCTTCATCAGAGTACAAAACAAATTCTGGCCACAAAATAGAGCGAAACACCAACGTCAAAGACCTGGAGTGATCATGTCGGAGGATCTCACCTTCAAGGACCATAACATTGTATCAATCGCATCTGCTAGAAAAATGACAGGATGGATAATGAGAACCTTCAAACTAGGGAGGCCAAGCCCATGATGACACTCTTCAGGTCACTTGTTCTATCTAGGCTGGAATATTGCTGCACACTAACAGCACCTTTCAAGGCAGGTGAAATTGCCGACCTAGAAAATGTACAGAGAACTTTCACGGCGCGCATAACGGAGATAAAACACCTCAATTTTTGGGGAGCGCTTGAGGTTCCTAAACCTGTATTCCCTGGAACGCAGGAGGGAGAGATACATGATTATATACACCTGGAAAATCCTAGAGGGACTAGTACCGAACTTGCACACGAAAATCACCCACTACGAAAGCAAAAGACTTGGCAGACGATGCACCATCCCCCCAATGAAAAGCAGGGGTGTCACTAGCACGTTAAGAGACCATACAATAAGTGTCAGGGGCCCGAGACTGTTCAACTGCCTCCCAGCACACATAAGGGGGATTACCAACAGACCCCTGGCAGTCTTCAAGCTGGCACTGGACAAGCACCTAAAGTCAGTTCCTGATCAGCCGGGCTGTGGCTCGTATGTTGGTTTGCGTGCAGCCAGCAGCAACAGCCTGGTTGATCAGGCTCTGATCCACCAGGAGGCCTGGTCTCAGACCGGGCCGCGGGGGCGTTGACCCCCGGAACTCTCTCCAGGTAAACTCCAGGTAAACTATATAAAAAGCCCCTGGTTATGCAGAATATTTTGGGCAACATAGGTTAATTTTCTTCCCAGGATGCTACCCACATCAGTTGGCTAACACCCAGGTACCTACCAACTGCTAGGTAAACGGGGACAGCAGTGTTTTAAGGAAACACCCCCATTTTTTTCGTTTAAGACCCCCATACGGGGGACGACCCCGGGACACTCAATGTGTGAAGGGAAATGTTTTTTCCCACCCGAGTTACAGAAACTTTGGTCTCCATTGTCCCTGCTAGAATACAGAAACGAATTGTAAAAAAACTGGAGGATTTCATTCAAATAGTTGGTTCTTTCTTGTCCAAGTCAATTAGAGCAATTTTAAAAGGAAAAATGGCCAAAATCTCATAACAGGCGGGCCTATTTATACAGCAAATTGGGTTTTTGGGCTGCTGCTGTAAAGGAAACGTGGAATTTTTTTTTTATTTTCAAATACATATAAAAGCCTGATAACATTTTTTACACTGTAAACATGCTTACATCCCAAATTCAAAAAAATTCCCACCTGAACCCATTACTTGTAATATAGATTTTTTGTGCAATTTCAAGTTTATTTTACAGACCCACTCCCCTTCTACCTCACATTTGTTTTAAAGGTTTTAAATAAGACTGAAAAATTTTTTAAACTACTACTACTTGCTATTTTAAGTATAGTTATTATTACTTTTTTTCTTGCCTATTTTTTAATTAGTTACTTGTATTGGTTTATTTTTTAATTTTTTTTTAAACATCCTAAGTGCACCGCTCACCCTTTTTTTCCCCCTATCAGTTCTAGATCACCTCATCTTTCATCCCCATCCACATAGACATTTTTTCCACCCCCCAAATATCGAAGCTTCACCTCCCCATACTCTCTCCCCCCTCTGATATCCCAAACTTTCATCCCTAACTTTTTTTATCCCATAACCTTACTCTTTCCTATATTCCCCTTTTAAATTTTTTTCTTTTACTACCCTACCAAATTCATCCCCAACTTCTGCAACTTCTCTTCAGAACTCCCATGGCACAGTTCTCAGCAAAAATCAACTGTGACAACTCCCCTTTGTGTTTGATTTTTTTTCTTTTTAAATCCACACCCTGCCAAGACCCCAGCATTCACTTCTCTTACAGCCCCATCTATAAATATATGAAGGCCACGGGGGACATCACACATACTTGTCTAAGGGCCACTTTTTACCGGGGAAAAAATCTCCCTCTTTCCGCTACTCTAACCTGAGCCTCCCTTTTACCAAAAAAAAACCCTTTATCTTTCAGTAACCACCTCCTATTCTTAAAATCTGCAACTTGCCAATTGTCCCTTTATCCCCCCTGTCATATGCCTTTTCCAAAGCCATAAAGCCACAAAACCTCTTTTATTATTTTATCAACTGGGCCCATTTTCCCCCAAAGGGAGGGGGCCTGAAAAAGAAAAAATTTCACCACATTCACTCCACCTGCTTGCCAGAGGGTGCTTTTTCCCTACAGTTTTTTTTAAAATGAACATTTTCACCCCCCTTTTGCCTTATCTAAATACTCTTACCTAATTTTCACTGATACACTTGACTACAATCCCTACCTCTCCTAATTTTGATTTTGCCCCCGAAAATGGGTAGTTTTTGTCACCCCTATCCATCCCGTGGACGGTAGTGCGAAGCAAGGAACACAAAAAGGGCCCAGGAACAGGCCCCAAAAGGGGTTAACAGGAATAAAATATGGATTTCCCAAAACCTCCTTGTTCATCTGCTATCCTACTCTCCATCTTACTCTTAATTCTTTCAATAATAACTCTACCATACACTTTACCAGGTATACTCAACAGACTTCTACTCCTATAATTTTTGCACTCTCTTTTGTCCCTTTGCCTTTATACAAAGGAAGCTATGAACTGTGCTCTCTAGGCTGGAATACTGCTGTACACTAATGGCCCCCTTCAAGGCTGGCAACATTGCAGTCCTGGAGAGTGTACAAAGAACTTTCACGGCACACATAAGTACGAATAGGAACTAACTACTGGGAAAGTTGAGGTCCTTGATCTGTATTCCCTCGAAACACAGGCAAGGAGAGATACATGATAATGTACACTTGGAAGGTCCTTCCTGGGGTATGGTACCAACCTGCACATGAAAATAACTCACTATGAAAGCAAAAGACTGGCCTGAGATGCAACATTCCCACGTGAAAAGCAGGGGCGCCACGAGTTACATTGAGAGACAACCACAGAAGTGTCCTGGGCCAAGACGTTCAATTTGCCTCCCAGCATACATAAGGGGGTGTTTACAATAGCCTTGGCTGTCTTCATGTAGGGCACTGGACAGGACCTAAAAGTCGTAACTCCGACCAAACAGGCTGTGGTTCATATGCCAGTTGTGTGCAGCCAGCAGTAAGGAGCTGGTTGTTCAGACCCTGATCCACCATGAGCCTGGTCTCAGGACCGGGCCACGGAGGGCATTGGACCCCGAAACCTTTTTACAGGTAAAGCTTCTGCCACCCTAGGTGCCTTACCTATCCATACAATTTATTATATATAGCCGACCAAACCACTCTAAAACTATATCCCACCTGCTTTTAACATTTATATCTTTATCCCATCAATCCCAGCTGCATACCACCTTTCTTTTACCCACTGCTCATGAACTTCCCCTACACTCACACTGGCTCTTACTCACTCCTACAAGATGTTATCCTCCTTGCCCTATACACGAAATCACAGCTTCCATATCTTCATCAGCATTTAAACAATTCCTCAAAAGATTCCCTCCATCTTCCCGAATACCTCTAACTCTCCATTATTAACTCTCCACTCTATTTTTAAACTGACAAATCCATTTGTTCCCTAGGTTTCCTCAGCTTGTTAATCTCACTCCAGAACTTTTTCTTATTTTCAACAAAATTGGTTGACAACATCTCGCCCACTCTCTCATTTGCTCTCGTTTTACATTGCTTCACCACTCTCTTAACCTCTCTTTTTTTTCTCCATATACTCTTCCCTCCTTGCATTATTTCTACTTTGTAAAAACCTCTCATATGCTAACTTTTTCTCCCTTACTACTCTCTTTACATCATCATTCCACCAATCGCTCTTTGAGATGCTAAGCAAATGTGTAGGAAACTTTGAACCAAGTGAGAGAGTAATTGTGGTAGGGGACCTAAATGCTAAAGTAGGAGAAACATTTCGAGAGGTTGTGGTAGGTAAGTTTGGGGTGCCAGGTGTAAATGATAATGGGAGCCCTTTGATTGAACTTTGTATAGAAAGAGGTTTAGTTATAGGTAATACATATTTTAAGAAAGAGGATAAATAAGTATACAAGATATGATGTAGGGCATAATGACAGTAGTTTGTTGGACTACATATTGGTAGATAAAAGACTGTTGAGTAAACTTCAGCATATACATGTTTATAGAGGAGCCACAAATATATCAGATCACTTCTTAGTTCTAGCCACAGTGAGAGTAAAAGGTAGATGGGATACAAGGAAAATAGAAGCATCAAGTAAGAGAGAGGTGAAGGTTTATAAACTAAAAGAGGAGGCAGTTAGGGTAAGATATAACAACTCTTGGAGGATAGATGGACTTATGAGAGTATAGGCAATGGGGTAAAAGATATATGGGGTAGGTTTAAGAATGTAGTGTTAGAGTGTTCAGTAGAAGTTTGTGGTTACAAGAAAGTGGGTGCGGGAGGGAAGAAGAGCGATTGGTGGTATTAGGATTAGTCTGCCCAAAATGCCCCGGCATGATAGTGGCTATCTTTGTACTTAGCAAATCAAAATTATAATTACACATTGTAACCTTTACAAAGAAATAAACTTTATCTTATCTTATCTAAGCAATAGAGCTAGGCTTAAAAACTGCATATATGTATAGTACATACATTAATTGACATTAATTGAATTTGAATTGCCTTAAAATATTTTCATCCTTAGCTCATAGTGAGTGGTGAATATATTTATTGTAGGAAGTCTGAATAGATAAACAATGGGTATAATTGAAAACTGCTGCATTAGCAAAATGTTGTAAAGTGAAGCACTGTAAAGCTGGGCCAGTCTATGCATAGTACCAGATGAGACCCAAACTTTTAAAAAATTGTGGTATATAAAAGGATCTGCTGTTTAAGAATGGTGTGTTTGAAAATTGGAAATGATATGCTCTTCTCATGTTTTGGAAATTGCTCATTATCATTGCAATATATGCACTTGAATAGCTAATCCTTAAACTATATAGTGTTATTCTGTAGTATTGGTGGGAACTGTTAAACTTATTTAGCTAACATTATGAGAGAGATAGTCCCAGGATCCATTATGTTCCTTCATATCTTTTGATTACCTTCCACAGAATGATACAAAGAAATGTCCAAAATTATTTTTTTTTACCATTGATGGAGTAGCAAAATTCCCAGAGGCAACAATTTAAAGATTAAGTTGATAGTACATTAAATCTACATAGAAAAAGATTTCTATGTAAATTTAACTGGGGCTCTTTTGCATGCATTGAAGTAGCACATGCATTCATATGTATAAATATTCACTTTTTTTTATATATTTTGGTGCCTCTGTATTGTAAATTGTTATTAACTGTCTGTATCTTTTAGGCACTTAACATTGGAGGAGTGAACTCCAGTGAACCGGAAGTTGTTTCCCTAACCACTCGTCTCACCAAGAAGAGAGAGATGAACGAGGTGGTTCGAGACATTGGCATATATTGTTTGTTCTTAGTGGTGCTCTATGTTCTTGTCAATGGATCTACTGACCCTAATGCTTTCCTCCAGCAAAATTCATTGGTGAATTCCTTCATCACTAGTGGGGATAACACACTTGACTACAGTCAAGAGGTACAGTGTCAGTTTGTAATAATCAATGGGGCACTTTTAAACTTTTATTTATAAAATTATTTTTTTGTTAATGGGGACAGTAAGGGGCATCATTAATCATTTAAAGAGAAACAATAAATCAAGTGATATGAATTTCATGCTGGTATCTCATGCTTGTGGGTTATATTGCACTTGGGATAGTGTGAAATTTCTGTTTAATTTATAATAACTCGGTGACAACTTTATAAAACAGATGCTCATCAAGTGGTTGAATGGTGGATGAAACATACAGGAGGGCCCCACATATACAGCACTTCTCTGTGTTCCATGTTTTCATTGGCTTTCAATCAAGCCGTTGTTCTACCTGCCGGCAATTTTCACCAGCGTGTGGAACATAATAAGCAATGGCATAGTTTGAAGCTAATGAAAAATGTGAAACACCAAAAAGAGGTGCAGTATATGCAAAGGCCAGCTAGTTTTTCTCTGGTAAGGAGCCCCAGGAGGCTCACCCAAAATGTGTGATACCTCTTTTATATTGATGCAAACGTCTCAGAAACTGAGTGATTGGATAACAAATGCTCACTATTTTTTCTGCATAGGAATTGTTGTATGCCTACCTGGGACATGTCATGTCTCATTCTCATCATTAATCATCTCTAAACACCTGTAAGGTCCATGGCACACTTTATGCTCAAGATAAAATATGGCTCTGCAACCTCCCCCAGATCTTGCAGCCAACTGAGTTTTGGAGTTTTATGGAATCCCAGCTAACTTGGGGCACAACTAGTGAATATTGACCTGAGTATGGTGGCAAAGGAGCTCTACTGAGCATAAAGTATGTGATGGAGCTTACTAGGGTTCAAAGAGGTGACTATTATTATTATTATTATTATATTATAATAAAAAAAGAAGCGCTAAGCCACAAGGACTATACAGCAACTATTATTATGAATTATATATTCATGCAGAATTTTTTTCTTTTTTTTCTTTTTAGGTTACAACAACTGACAAATATTGGTACTGGGTACAAAATGTGTTATTACAGAATCTTCGCGCCCAGCGATGGTATAATGATGATCCTCCATATGGTCTCAGAGGATTTCTAGATGACCGAGTTAATAGGATTATTGGTTATGCAATAATTCGCCAAATAAGAAGTGACCCACGAACATGTCGAGTTGCCTATAGCATGAGAAACTTTGTGAGAAATTGCTCAGGAAGTCGAGCATATGGCACTGAGGACACTAGAAATTTCTGTAATGGGTGGTCAGTAGAGGAAAAGGTCCCGGGTACATGCACATACGATCAGTTCCGTTATAAGACAGAAACAGAGCTGCAGACGTATTCCACAAGGGGCTTGCTGGGTACCTATGGTGGTGGTGGCTATGTAATACAGTTGGACAATCTTGAAACAGAAGACATAGCACAACTACAGACTATGCAAAGTTTGGGGTGGATTGATAAGTACACTCGTGCAGTGATGCTGGAATTTTCAACCTATAATGTAAATGTAAACCTCTTTACTATATGCAGAATTGTTGCAGAGTTTAATGAAGGTGGAGGTGTATACACTTCATGGAGATTTGACCCTATTCAGCTCCTGTCAACTGGGGGAAGTTTTGGATTTATCTTGTCTGTCTGTCAAATAATTTTTGTTGCTACTACAGTCATGTCTACTTTATGGCAGGTCTGGAAGATAAAAAAAATGAAATGTGAATATTTTGCATCATATTGGCATATTGCTGAGATTTGCATTATTTTAACATCCTATGCTACAATTGCTATTTATATTTACCAATATTTTTTGATCAGAGATGCATTGGCAATATTTAATAGCACATTTGGCAATGGCTATGTCAGGATGGATGCAGCAGCACTCTACAGTCAGGTATATCTCTACTCATTGGCCATCATAGTATTTTTCTCTACTCTGAAGCTTATCAAGCTACTGCAGTTTAATAAGAGGATAGACCAACTGGCCCTTGCCATTGAGAACTGTTGGAATGAGCTTGCCACTTTCTTTATAGCATTTGGTATTGTTTTCTTTGCTTTCTGCTGCTTGTTCCACTTCATATTCATGGGATGTCTAGAAGATTACTCCAGGTTGGTCACTGCAGTTGAATCCACTTTCGCAATGCTGTTAGGAAAGTTAGATCTTTCAGAGATGGTTCAAGTCAATCCCATTGCTCCAATATTGTACTTTGCTTTTTCTGTTATGAACACAATAGTGCTGGTCAACATCATGCTCACCATCATTATGGTGACTTTCACCCTAACTAAATCGGACTTTGAATCCCGGGAAAATAAGTATGATATTATTAACTTCATATGGTCAAGAGTACGTCAGAATCTGAGGCTAGAAAGAGAACCAGATGCCAGTGTGATCCCTAATGTACAGGATGAGTCGCAGAACAGCGCCACCTCAGATGATTCTATTGCGGATGAACTCCCAGATAAGGTATGCATTATTGCCTCAGTTACACTATTATTACAGGATTAACCCATCTTATGGCACTTCACTTTACAGCGATTCAGTAATACAGACATTTCAGATTACTATAACTAAAACTTGTTCATACAGTTATCTGATTTGATATTATGGCATCTCTGTGTCACTGTTTGTCTACAGTCTCCATAACTTCCATGTCTCTCTATTATCTCTGGAAGCTTTCCAAACATTAAAATCCTTTAAAGTTATTGCATATTTTATATATACCTACTCTGATCATTATACAGTGGACCCCCGGTTAACGATATTTTTTTATTCCAGAAGTATGTTCAGGTGCCAGTACTGACCGAATTTGTTCCCATAAGGAATATTGAGAAGTAGATTAGTCCAGTTTGGAGGGATATGTTGTGTATCTTTATACGTATATGCTTCTAAACTGTTGTATTCTGAGCACCTCTGCAAAAGCAGTGATAATGTGTGAGTGTGGTGAAAGTGTTGAATGATGATGAAAGTATTTTCTTTTTGGGATTTTCTTTCTTTTTTCTGGGTCACCCTGCCTCGGTGGGAGACGACCGACTTGTTGAAAAAAAAAAAAAAAAAAAAAAGTTAGTCCATTTCAGACCCCCAAACATACACGTACAAATGCACTTACATAAATACACTTACATAATTGGTTGCATTGGGAGGTGATCGTTATGCAGGGGTCCACTGTACTTATGTGTGCCTGTACCTAAATAAACTTACACACTGTGCCGGCATACAGGTACACATTAATATCACTAAGAGTGTTTCACCAGTCTTGAAGATGCCATAATAAAAATAATCGCTCTAGGATGCATTAAATGTCATATATTATGTTAATATAAACATTTTTATTAATCCATCTATGATTTTTTTTCAAAATTATATTAGAAACACGTTACATAACATACAGTATGAACATAATTCATACACAGACAGTAAAACAGATCAACATATCATGTATGACAGTCATGTATAAAAAAGCAACTCATGTGCTCTCCCCCATTATTGCAACACTATTTAACAAATCTGTTGAATCTTCAACATTCCCATCCATACTCAAAACAGCAAGGGTCACCCCGATCCTCAAAGGAGGCGATCTGACAGAACTGAATAATTACAGACCAATATCTAACTTGCCTTTACTCTCTAAAATCTTCGAAAAAATAATACATAAACAAATCTACTCCTACCTCCTATCCCATAACATAGTGAACCCCTGCCAGTTTGGGTTTAGGCTGAAAAAAAGCATGAATGATGCAGTTATTCAGATGCTCAAATTTCTATATACAACAATTGAAAAAAATGAATATCCTTTGTGGCTCTTCCTAGACCTACGGAAAGCATTTGATACAGTCAACCACATTAGGTAATTGAGAGGACATGCTCTCAATTACCTAAAATCTTATCTTGGTGATAGATACCAGTAGGTATACACAAATGGCATAACCTCCAATACTCAACCTGTAGTCGTTAGAGTGCTACATGGAAGTGTCCTAGGTCCTCTACTGTTTCTTATTTACATCTATGACCTCCCAAATGCATCGCAACTCCTTAAACCAGTTCTATTTGCAGATGACACCACTTACGTCTTCTCCCACCAAACCCGGCTGTACTTAGTAACACTGTAAATGACAAATTACATAAAATATCAAACTGGATGATGACCAACAAACTTACTCTCATTATAGACAAAACCTACTTCATGCTTTTTGGAAACAGAGCATTAAATATCCAGCTAAACATATCGATAAATAGTTCACCTATTACAAGACACAATGAGGGCAAATTTCTAGGTCTCCACCTTGACTATAATCTTAAATTTCAGACCCACATCCAGCATACAACTAAGAAAGTTTCAAAAACAGTAGGCATCCTTCCCAAGATACGGTACTGTGTATCCCAAAAGGCACTCCTTACTTTATATCACTCTCTCATATACCCTTACCTCACCTATGGTATTTGTGCGTGGGGATATACCATGGCCAATCACCTTAAACCTTTAATAGCCCAACAAAAAGCAGCAGTGCGGATGATCACAAACTCCAGCGCCAGACAACACACCCCACCACTTTGTGTGAATTTTTTTGGGTTATCCTAGGTTCTCTACACATAAGCTGCTATGTATGATAATCTATGTAGTAACTGTATTTGTGTATACCTAAATAAACTTACTTATTCAAAAACTTGAACTTAATTAATATACAAATTATACACACTCAGCTCACACACTGAGGTTCAGAGATCAAATTCCCAATATGGCTGGAAAACATTAGGATGCGTTTCCTTAACACACCTGCTGTCCCTGTTCACTGGTGTGGGTTGCATCCTGGGACAAAACTGACCTAAGTTGTCCGAAATGCTCTGCATAACAAGTGGCTTTCTGTATAGTACTATATCACTGATGCCACCTAGGCCTGTATACCTTGTATATGTACTTGTAGAAATAAAGATATAATATTATTATACTTTTATTATTATTGTGTCTACTATATATACAGAACATTAAACTCCAATATCAACCCTCCACTCAGACTTCTCCTAGACAGCTTCAACAGAACACACAGGCATAACACGAGGCAAAAAACACTTTTTGACATCCCTCATGTCCGTCTCACACTCTGCTAAAATGCAATTCACATAAAGGGCCCAAAGATCTGGAACTCTTTTCCTGAAACAGCAAGAGGTTCCCTGCACACAAATCAATTTAGGACTATCCTCAAGAATTGTCTCATCTCTCATTAACAACCGTACCCAGACTATGCTAAACTCTGACCAAATTTAAAGCAACTCTCCCAAATATTTTATTATCCCTTAACTATTAAGCCTTTATTACACACTTAAAAATATATGTTTGTATCATAAATTGTACTACCTCATATTAATAATAGAATAAAATAATGAATATTTGTATTCTACCACTCTTCACCTGTCTAGACTTAAGTAGTCTTTAAGTATTAGGTAAGTCTGCCCTAAATGCCTCAGCATGATAGTGGCTTTCTTTGTACCAATCACATTATGAAATGTAAACACACATTGTAACCTTAGCCAAGAAATGAAATTTTGATTTTGATTTTGATTTGATTTTGATAAATATGAAATGTGGTTGTAGGTAGTAGGTTGGTAGACAGCAACCGCCCAGGGAGGTACTACCGTCCTACCAAGTGAGTGTAAAACGGAAACCTGTAATTGTTTTACACGATGGTAGGATTGCTGGTGTCTTTTTTTTCTGTCTCTTAAACATGCGAGATTTCAGGTACGTCTTGCTACTTCTACTTACACTTAGGTCACACTACACATACATACATGTACAAGCATATATATCCACACCCCTCTGGGTTTTCTTCTACGTATTTTCTTTCTAGTTCTTGTTCTTGTTTATTTCCTCTTATCTCCATGGGGAAGTGGAACAGAATTCTTCCTCTGTAAGACATGCGTGTTGTAAGAGGCGACTAAAATGCCAGGAGCAAGGGCCTAGTAACCCCTTCTGTATAAATTACTAAATTTGAAAAGAGAAACTTTCATTTTTCTTTTTGGGCCACCCTGCCTTGGTGGGATACAGCCGGTTTGTTGAAAAAAAAAAATGAAATGAGCTACGTATTTACTGGACAATGACGCTAGGAGTCAGCAATCATCTATGCATAAGAAACTAATGAACAGCATCAATGTGCTTTCAGCCTAGCAAAACCTTTTGCACAAATTATCATGGGAAAACCCGGCCCTCAGTCAAAGAACAGTTCAGACCTAAATAATGAACTGCTATTACCTGGAGTTTACCTGGAGAGAGTTCCAGGGGGTCAACACCTCAGCGGCCCAGTGTGTGACCAGGCCTCATGGTGGATCAGGGCCTAATCAACCAGGCTGTTACTGCTGGCTGCACGCAATCCAACATACGAACCACAGCCCTGCTGGTCAGGTACCAACTTTAGGTGCCTTGTCCAGTGCCTGCTTGAAGACAGCCTGGGGTCTATTGGTAATCCCCCTTATGTATGCTGGGAGGCAGCTGTGCTGTTACCCACAGCATGAAAATCTGTCATTCTTACCTCACTTTCCATTTCACACTGAGGGAAGGTATGAATTATTATTATTATTATTATCATCATCATCAAAACCAATTCAAAACCAAGATCCATACGTGTATGACATGAAGCTTGTCTTCCTGAGTGAAATGTTGTCCTATCAAAGCTTTTCCTGTCAGCATCATGAATGTACACCTCATGATAGCCAAACCACTATGTAAGAGTTCTCTTGACACTTATGCAGCATATGGAAATCTTTATTCAGGAAACGTTTCAGTAATCAGTCCCTCAACTCCAGGTTGAGGGACTGATTACCTCATTCTCCTCCTCTCCTTATGCCTTCCTCTTTGTATTGGACTGATGAAGCCACTGTGTGGCGAAACGTTTTCCTGAATAAAGATTTCCATATGCTGCATAAGTGTCTCAATCTTCAACTTGTCGGTTTTTCAAACCATTCATCAAAAGAGTTCTCTTGCAATTTTTTGAGTGCTCCTTCGTATGTGTTATTATGCATCGAAGATTCAGTATTTTCATTAAAATAAAAATATGAACATATTCTTGATAAACTATTATATTTGATAGATCTATTAATTTTTTCAGGTGAGTCAGTTGATGAAATACATCAGTGATGTATATTTTGATGGGCAACTTAACCTCAATGACCCAGAAGCTGTGAAGCAGATTGTTCAAGGCAGATTACCTTCAAACTCCTTGCAGTCATACACAAGGAAGTTCCAAAATGCAGGACAAAAATCTGTTCCCTCTAGTGACTAATGGTTATATTTTACAAAAGGTTGTGACATGAACTATATTTTCAGTTGACTGACATTAATATATCACAATACTACAGCTGGAACCAATTAGAAATTAAAATTGGACATTTTGGTATATCTGAACCATAATGAAATTACTTAGAGATATGAATAATTAGTATACATATGTTCATGAGTCATATAATGTTAAGGGAATGAATAGCTTTGATCTGAAGGGGACGGTAGCTCTAATTCTTTGGATCAAGAGCCTTTCATACATTTCAAAGCACCCTCCTCATTATTATTATTGTTATTGAACTAACTTCACAAAAAACACTAAATTCTTGTGTACTGAAGGTTAGAGCCTTTAACGATGCTTGTTTGTGTGTTTATCTCATAATACATCGGCAAAATGCTTTAATCTTCAGAATACAAGACTTAACCAAAATATATACATCAAGAAATGTATTTCTCTTAGCCTATATATGCAGAGATTACTTGATTTTTATTTTAGGGATTAAAGTATTCTTACCTAGTAGTGAAACAGTTATGCGTGTGTAGTAGAAGATAGTCTTTAAACCCCCATTAACCAACCTTACTTAACTTGACCATGACCTTTACTGTCTTAATGTCATGGTCCCTTGACCTTTCTCTTAAATTCCTTCTTAATTGTTTATTATTATTACTAAGCTGTGAACCAACAAGGATCATACAAATCCTCACTATTATTATAATCACAACAAAGTGCTAAACCCTTAAGGGTTATGCAGCTTTGCTACAGCTGCTCAGTTGTGGCTTGATAAGTTCATATTGATGCAAAACTAGTTCTTGTTTTTGCCTAACGTGTTTGAAAAGTATCAGAGTATAGTGTTATAGTTATGGGGAAGCACTAAACCCATAAGGGTCATGTAGTGACTGGAGAACAAGAGGTAATCAGGACTTATCTTCAAGGTCAGCTCTGTCACCATCAAGGTGCCGCTAATGTATAATCATGGCATCAATGTAGCTTCTAATTATCATCAAGGACCCCAAATTAAATAAATCACTGACTTTTTTTGGTTATGCTAGGTAATCTGCATGTGTGCTGCTATTTTTTTTTTCTTTAACATGTCGGCTGTCTCCCACCAAGGCAGGGTGACCCAAAAAGAAAGAAAACACTTTCACCATCATTCACACATAATCACTGTCTTTGCAGAGGCACTCAGATACGACAATTTAGATGTCACTCCAAACAGTCAGTATCCCAAACCCCTCCTTTAAATTTAAGTGCAGGCATTGTACTTCCCACTTCTAGGACTCAAGTCCAGCTCACCAGTTTCCCTGAACCCTTTCACAAAATATTACCCTGCTCACACTCCAACAGCTTGGCAGGTCCCAGAAACCATTTGTTTCCATTCACTCCTGTCTAACACACCTAATTTGCACACTATGAATTCTCTGTATAATATTTACACCACACATTGCCCTTAGACACGACATCTCCATACCCTCCAGCCACCTCCTTGCTGCAGCATTATAACCCGTACTGCTATGTATGATAATTTATGTAACTGTACTTACGTATGCCTATACCTGAATAAACTTACTAATCCCTTCACTAGAAGTACCTTGATGCCAGCAAAGGGTTCTTGAACCGAGGGATTTCATTTATTCTCTTTGTCCCTGAACTGACCCTAGGTGCTCTATGACCCATATGGATGTACTGCTTCACATGAATTTAATAATAATGCTTATCATTAATATATACATATACTTGTGTGTTTTGGATTTGAATATGTAAAAGTATGCATGCATACATATATGCAAACATGCATACATAATTGCACATACACATATGTGCACACTTGTTTATTTTGGGTTTCTTAGTAGCAGTGCAAGTGATTGTTATTAAGAGCATGGGCTTAAGAGTGAAGGGCCCTTGTAGGTTTAGTACTTCTTTTTTATATTATAATTAAGAGTGAGTAGTATAGTAGTAGGTTGGTAGACAGCAACCACCCAGGGAAGTACTACCGTCCTGCCAGATGACTGTGAAACAAAAACCTGTAACTGTTTTGCATGATGGTAGGATTGCTGGTTTCTTTTTCTGTCTCATAAACACGCTAAGATAACAGGGATATCTTGCTACTCCTACTTACACTTTGGTCACACTTCACAGACACGCACATGCATATATATATATACATACATCTAGGTTTTTCTCCTTTTTCTAAATAGCTCTTGTTCTTTTTTATTTCTTCTATTGTCCATGGGGAAGTGGAAAAGAATCTTTCCTCCGATAAGCCATGCGTGTCGTATGAGGCGACTAAAATGCCGGGAGCAATGGGCTAGTAACCCCCTTCTCCTGTATACAATTACTAAAAAAGAGAAGAAGAAAAACTTTATAAAACTGGGTTGCTTAAATGTGCGTGGATGTAGTGCGGATGACAAGAAACAGATGATTGCTGATGTTATGAATGAAAAGAAGTTGGATGTCCTGGCCCTAAGCGAAACAAAGCTGAAGGGGGTAGGAGAGTTTCAGTGGGGGGAAATAAATGGGATTAAATCTGGAGTATCTGAGAGAGTTAGAGCAAAGGAAGGGGTAGCAGTAATGTTAAATGATCAGTTATGGAAGGAGAAAAGAGAATATGAATGTGTAAATTCAAGAATTATGTGGATTAAAGTAAAGGTTGGATGCGAGAAGTGGGTCATAATAAGCGTGTATGCACCTGGAGAAGAGAGGAATGCAGAGGAGAGAGAGAGATTTTGGGAGATGTTAAGTGAATGTATAGGAGCCTTTTGAACCAAGTGAGAGAGTAATTGTGGTAGGGGACTTGAATGCTAAAGTAGGAGAAACTTTTAGAGAGGGTGTGGTAGGTAAGTTTGGGGTGCCAGGTGTAAATGATAATGGGAGCCCTTTGATTGAACTTTGTATAGAAAGGGGTTTAGTTATAGGTAATACATATTTTAAGAAAAAGAGGATAAATAAGTATACACGATATGATGTAGGGCGAAATGACAGTAGTTTGTTGGATTATGTATTGGTAGATAAAAGACTGTTGAGTAGACTTCAGGATGTACATGTTTATAGAGGGGCCACAGATATATCAGATCACTTTCTAGTTGTAGCTACACTGAGAGTAAAAGGTAGATGGGATACAAGGAGAATAGAAGCATCAGGGAAGAGAGAGGTGAAGGTTTATAAACTAAAAGAGGAGGCAGTTAGGGTAAGATATAAACAGCTATTGGAGGATAGATGGGCTAATGAGAGCATAGGCAATGGGGTCGAAGAGGTATGGGTAGGTTTAAAAATGTAGTGTTAGAGTGTTCAGCAGAAGTTTGTGGTTACAGGAAAGTGGGTGCAGGAGGGAAGAGGAGCGATTGGTGGAATGATGATGTAAAGAGAGTAGTAAGGGAGAAAAAGTTAGCATATGAGAAGTTTTTACAAAGTAGAAGTGATGCAAGGAGGGAAGAGTATATGGAGAAAAAGAGAGAAGTTAAGAGAGTGGTGAAGCAATGTAAAAAGAGAGCAAATGAGAGAGTGGGTGAGATGTTATCAACAAATTTTGTTGAAAATAAGAAAAAGTTTTGGAGTGAGATTAACAAGTTAAGAAAGCCTAGAGAACAAATGGATGTCAGTTAAAAATAGGAGAGGAGAGTTATTAAATGGAGAGTTAGAGGTATTGGGAAGATGGAAGGAATATTTTGAGGAATTGTTAAATGTTGATGAAGATAGGGAAGCTGTGATTTCGTGTATAGGGCAAGGAGGAATAACATCTTGTAGGAGTGAGGAAGAGCCAGTTGTGAGTGTGGGGGAAGTTCGTGAGGCAGTAGGTAAAATGAAAGGGGGTAAGGCAGCCGGGATTGATGGGATAAAGATAGAAATGTTAAAAGCAGGTGGGGATATAGTTTTGGAGTGGTTGGTGCAATTATTTAATAAATGTATGGAAGAGGGTAAGGTACCTAGGGATTGGCAGAGAGCATGCATAGTTCCTTTGTATAAAGGCAAAGGGGATAAAAGAGAGTGCAAAAATTATAGGGGGATAAGTCTGTTGAGTGTACCTGGTAAAGTGTATGGTAGAGTTATAATTGAAAGAATTAAGAGTAAGACGGAGAATAGGATAGCAGATGAACAAGGAGGCTTTAGGAAAGGTAGGGGTGTGTGGACCAGGTGTTTACAGTGAAACATATAAGTGAACAGTATTTAGATAAGGCTAAAGAGGTCTTTGTGGCATTTATGGATTTGGAAAAGGCGTATGACAGGGTGGATAGGGGGCAATGTGGCAGATGTTGCAAGTGTATGGTGTAGGAGGTAGGTTACTGAAAGCAGTGAAGAGTTTTTACGAGGATAGTGAGGCTCAAGTTAGAGTATGTAGGAAAGAGGGAAATTTTTTCCCAGTAAAAGTAGGCCTTAGACAAGGATGTGTGATGTCACCGTGGTTGTTTAATATATTTATAGATGGGGTTGTAAGAGAAGTAAATGCGAGGGTCTTGGCAAGAGGCGTGAGTTAAAAGATAAAGAATCACACACAAAGTGGGAGTTGTCACAGCTGCTCTTTGCTGATGACACTGTGCTCTTGGGAGATTCTGAAGAGAAGTTGCAGAGATTGGTTGATGAATTTGGTAGGGTGTGCAAAAGAAGAAAATTAAAGGTGAATACAGGAAAGAGTAAGGTTATGAGGATAACAAAAAGATTAGGTGATGAAAGATTGAATATCAGATTGGAGGGAGAGAGTATGGAGGAGGTGAACGTATTCAGATATTTGGGAGTGGACGTGTCAGCGGATGGGTCTATGAAAGATGAGGTGAATCATAGAATTGATGAGGGAAAAAGAGTGAGTGGTGCACTTAGGAGTCTGTGGAGACAAAGAACTTTGTCCTTGGAGGCAAAGAGGGGAATGTATGAGAGTATAGTTTTACCAACGCTCTTATATGGGTGTGAAGCGTGGGTGATGAATGTTGCAGCGAGGAGAAGGCTGGAGGCATTTGGAGACGTCATGTCTGAGGGCAATGTGTGGTGTGAATATAATGCAGAGAATTCGTAGTTTGGAAGTTAGGAGGAGGTGCGGGATTACCAAAACTGTTGTCCAGAGGGCTGAGGAAGGGTTGTTGAGGTGGTTCGGACATGTAGAGAGAATGGAGCGAAACAGAATGACTTCAAGAGTGTATCAGTCTGTAGTGGAAGGAAGGCGGGGTAGGGTCGGCCTAGGAAGGGTTGGAGGGACGGGGTAAAGGAGGTTTTGTGTGCGAGGGGCTTGGACTTCCAGCAGGCATGCGTGAGCGTGTTTGATAGGAGTGAATGGAGACAAATGGTTTTTAATACTTGACGTGCTGTTGGAGTGTGAGCAAAGTAACATTTATGAAGGGATTCAGGAAACCGGCAGGCCGGACTTGAGTCCTGGAGATGGGAAGTACAGTGCCTGCACTCTGAAGGAGGGGTGTTAATGTTGCAGTTTAAAAACTGTAGTGTAAAGCACCCTTCTGGCAAGACAGTGATGGAGTGAATGATGGTGAAAGTTTTTCTTTTTCGGGCCACCCTGCCTTGGTGGGAATCGGCCGGTGTGATAATAAAAAAATAATAAAAAATAATAATTAAGAGTGAAGTACCAACATTATTATTATAATCAAAATTAAGTGCTAAACCCACCAGGGTTATTCAGTGCTGAATAGAAGTATAGTTTTTATTCTATTCCCTGTTTATAGTTTTTCTCTCAAAATGATTTTGATGATTGTCATATTTGGAATTGTACATTAATGATTAGTATATATTTTAGGTATTATATGGCAGGTAATCAGGTTGAATCCAAGGAAAGAGAGTATCTCCAATTCTTTAGATACAGGCACCTCCCATGAAGTATTTTTCATTATTCACAGTGATTAATAGGACTTAGTAGAAGTATTCAGTTAATGCTTTTTATAAATATCTTAAGTATAAATAACTGATAGTTCTGAAAATCTGTGCAGAATGCAGGAAATGCAATAAATTGTAACACAAGTAAAAATCATGTACACTAAAAAAAAAATGAATAAAATTCTTTTGCATAATTTTATTTTTTTATTGATCAGGCATGCCAAATGGTAGCTCCGAATTCTGTTATTATATTTGTAGAAAGTGCTAAACCCATATGGGTCAAAGAGTGGAGGAAATCATACCGGAAGCAGTCAATTAGTTTCTGTTAAGAATTTTTCAGATCAAATTAAGAAGTACATATTACTGTAGTTTGTTAATTCGTGAAAAGTTGATCTCATAATGTCTGCTGCCTCAGAGTTTTATTTATTTATTTATTTATGTCTTTGCAAATAGTACATTGAGATTATGTATTTACAATAATGGGTTGCAATGCAAAGAGAGCCTCTATTATGCCTAGGCATTATGGGCCAACTTAACATTATTGAAACATTTGCAACTTTGTTTCCAAACTGAATGAAATAGGTTTTATCAGTATTCAGGGTAAGTTTATTAGTCATCATCCAGGCAGATATTTTCTGCAATTCAACATTGACAGTATTGGCGAGTATGCCTGGGTTTGGGTGGGAGAAGACGTATGTAGTGTCATCTGCAAATAATATGGGTTTGAATAGTTGTGATGCATTCGGTAGATCATTGATGTAGATGAGAAAGGGGAGTGGTCCAAGGACACTTCCCTGTGGGACTCCTACTGTGATTGGTTGGGTGGAAGAGTTTGCACCATTTGTGTACACATATTGACTTCTGCTACTAAGGTATAACTTTAGGTAGTTGAGGGAGTGGCCTCTGATACCATAGTATGTTAATTTAGTTGAAGTCATTAACATCATCTCCATGCATAACTTAGGCAAAACAAGATGACAATATATCAGTAATATCCGAGTTTATATGTTGGCTTATCTAAATAAACACTCGGTTGTTCATGATATCTGTTTATATATTATGCAAAAATCGTGAACGGACAAAAGATGCAAAATAACAACAGGGGGAGTTGAATGATAGCTCTAGATCTTTCGTATTGTAATCAACACATCAGGAGCTTGCAATGTTGCAGAAATAGAGTAAAAAACCCAGGAAGATCTGTTCATGAGAATGGCTGCTTTACTTCACCGCTGATGCAAAAAAGAAACAAGCAATACAAAGAGACTATCAGTTTATTATATTAATAGAAATCTGAGAAATCATTGACGGTGCAGTGGGAGTCTCCGAAGCTGAAGACATTAATATAACCACAACGACCCAGGTGGTTGTTAGTAGTGTAGGGTGACCTGCCACCTGCTGACCCTGAACAACCTCCACTCTGTCAAGTAAACCTTAATTAATATTCAATCTTCCTTATATAATGTATATATATACAGTGGACCCCCGCATAACGATCACCTCCAAATGCGACCAATTATGTAAGTGTATTTATGTAAGTGCGTTTGTACGTGTATGTTTGGGGGTCTGAAATGGACTAATCTACTTCACAATATTCCTTATGGGAAAAAATTCGGTCAGTACTGGCACCTGAACATACTACTGGAATGAAAAAAGTTCGTTAACCGGGGGTCCACTGTATATGTGTGTGTGTATGTGTTTGAGGGGGGGGGCAAAATTTATTCCATTAGTGGTTTTGTGAAATAAAAATAAATCTATATACTGTACCTGGTTGATGTCAGCCTCCCAGCCTTGACTGTCATTGCTGAGGTAGGCTTTCACCTCAAACCATCCATCCTCTGTCTGAGAGCAGTCCATGTCCATATCAACCATCCAGTAGTGATCTCCATACCTGCCACCCAAGACAAGGTTCATTATTATTATTATGGTCATGAAAAAGCATTAAATCCATGGGGGTCATCTACAGCACCTATGGAATGTGAAGTAATCAAGTTTGATCCTAGGGGGAAAACATTTCATATTCAGATTAAGAACCCTTCACCAGTATCAAGTTTTTTCTATAATTGAACTTTTGCAATCCTTGCTACCCCACTAGTCAAATCAGATCAGATATTTATACTCCAAAAATGCTCTGCATAACAAGTGGCTTTCTATATAGTAGTATGTCATTGATATCAGTTAGACCTGTATACTGCATACATGTACTTGTAGAAATAAAGATATTATATTATTATAACAAAATACAGTAGGTAGTAGGTTGGTAGACAGCAACCGCCCAGGGAGGTACAGTACAGTCCTGCCAAGTGAGTGTAAAACAAAAGCCTGTAATTGTTTTACATGATGGTAGGATTGCTGGTGTCTTTTTTCTGTCTCATAAACATGCAAGATTTCAAGTACATCCTGCTACTTCTGCTTACACTTAGGTCACACCACACATGCATGTACAAGAATATATACACACAACAGACAACCCCACTCCACAAAGGGGGCAGTAAAGCAATAGCAAAGAACTACAGACTGATAGTGCTAATATCCCATATCTTAAAACTCTTTGAAAGGGTTCTAAGAAGAAAGACCGCCACCCATCTAGATACCCATCAGTTACACAACCCAGGGCAACATGGGTTTAGAGCAGGCCGCTCCTGCCTGTCAAAACTACTGGACCACTATGGCAAGGTCGTGGATGCTCTAGAAGACAAACAAAATGCAGATGTAGTATACACAGACTTTGCAAAAGTCTTTGACAAATATGACCATGGTGTAATAGTGCACAAAATGTGTGACTAAGGAATTACAGGAAAAGTTGGTAGATGGATCTATAATTTCCTAACAAATAGAAAACAAAGAGTAGTAGTAAACAGAGTAAAGTCTGAGGTGGCTACGGTAAAAAGCTCTGTTCTCATCCCATCTTGCTCCCATCTTATTCCTCATCCTCATATCTGACATAGACAGGGATGTAAGCCACAGTACTGTGTCTTCCTTTGCAGATGATGCCCAAATTTGCAAGTGTCCTCTATTGAAGACACTGCAAGATTCCAGGTGGACATCAACCAAATCTTCAAATGGGCCACAGAAAACAATATGAAGTTCAATGATGAGAAATTTCAATTACTCCGATATGGAAAAAGTGTGGAAATTAAAACTATATCAGAGTATAAAACAAATTCCAACCACACAGTAGAACAAAAAACTAATGTAAAAGACCTGGGAGTGATATTGTCAGAGGATCTCACCTTCGAAGACCACAACATTGTATCAATTGCATCTACTAGAAAAATGACAGGATGGATAATGAGAACCTTCAGAACTAGGGAGGCCAAGCCCATGATGACACTCTTAAGGTCGCTTGTTCTATCTAGGCTGGAATATTGCTGCAAACTAACAGCACCTTTCATGTCAGGTAAAACTGCTGACCTAGAAAATGTACAGAGAACCTTCTTTGGAGTCCAGTCCCTGGACCAATTATGTACCTTTGTAATCTTTTGACTATTGGCACGCATAACTGTGATAAAACACCTCGGTTACTGGGAACGCTTGAAGTTTCTCAACCTGTACTCCCTAGAACACAGGCGGGAGAGATACATGATTGTATTTACTTGGAAAATCCTAGAGGGATTAGTACCAAACTTGCACACAAAAATCACTCCCTATGAAAGTAAAGACTCGGCAGACGATGCAACATCCCCTCAATGAAAAGCAGGGGTGTCATTAGCACGTTAAGAGACAACACAATAAGTGTCAGAGGCACAAGACTGTTTAACTGCCTCCCAGCATACATAAGGGGGATTACCAATAGACTCCTGGCTGTCTTCAAGCAGGAGCTGGACAGGCACCTAAAGTCAGTACCTGACCAGCCGGGCTGTGGTTCGTACGTCGGTTTACGTGCTGCCAGCAGTAACAGCCTGGTTGATCAGATCCTGATCCACGGCGAGGCCTGGTTTCAGACCGGGCCGCGGGGGCGTTGACCCCTCCAAACTCCTCTCTAGGTAAACTCCAAACTCTGCTCTATTATTTTTAGAAATTAATTACACGCTTGACATCTTTCTGAGTCATTGCTCCTTCACAACACTTCTCAGCCTAAGATTTATAGAACACTTAGCATTTCATACATGCGTCTTATATGATCGATGGTTCGATCCCAGGTACGGGTGAAGACATTAGGACACGTGTTTCCTTAAGACCATCTTCACCTAGCAGTAAAATAGGTACCTGGGTGTTAGTCGACTGATGTGCATCGCATCCTGGGTCAAAATTATCCTAATTTGCCCGATATACTCTACATAACCAGCGGCTTTCTATATAGTAGTATACGTCATTGATGTTAATTATGGTATGTATATGTTATATCATGTGCTTGTAGAAATAAAGACTATTATTATTATTATGATTATGATACGTTAACTTATAATACTGTGACTGGAACAATTCAAAACTAAACCATAATCAAATAACCAAATTTCTGTAAACTCAGCATTGTAATCCTTAGAGAGAATAAACTTTGAATTTGAATTTGAAGCAAAACTGGATACTGTTTTAATCCGCCCAGGAATGTTCACTCTCCTGGGGTAAAATAATACCCAGGACAGACATAAACAACGTCTAATATTTCATGGCCTATTTGTGGGTTGTAAATACAAATAAATTCACATCAACTGAAACCCCATCAGAAATGAAATGAGAGTTGTGTTATTACTGACGTGTTGAGCTCCTGGTAGCCAGGGTTGCTGGGGTTGCTGGAGGTCCACACTAGAGGTGTTCCTGAAGCTTCCTCCCCACCGTAAGTACCTTGCCCAGACTGGGCACCCATCCAGTCGAGGCGAGTGTCACCTTCCCTCCACGAGTTGTACTTATCGTAGTGGCTGCTTGTGCCTAGCGAGTTAGTAGTTATGTCGATGGCACAAGGATCTGTCTCCGCGTCCTGGGTACACCCTGTATGTTATATACAATAAAAACCTTTGTTAAATAGCTTTACATATATATGAGAGAGTTTCCAGGTTAAATCCTTACCAGGAAAAGACAAATGGCAGGTTTCCTAACACCTGCTGTCCCTCCCATCTAGCAGTACGTAGATAACTCAGAGTTAATAGATTGTTATGGCTTGTATCTTCTGAAAAAAATCTTTAATTAAACAACTCCCAGTGGAAATAAGCCATATTGTTTGACTTTCTTGAGTTATCCTGGTTTATTAACTCTCCGGAATTACTAATCAGAATAAAAAAATCACCCCATACCCATACTGTGGGTGGCAGTCACTCCTCGCCCATCATATGGATGGTAGTCACACCATAAGTATCCTGTGGATGGTAGTCACACCATAAGTATCCTGTGGAGGGTAGTCACACCATAACTATCCTGTGGATGGTAGTCACACCATAAGTATCCTGTGGACGGTAGTCACACCATAACTATCCTGTGGACGGTAGTCACACCATAACTATCCTGTGGACGGTAGTCACACCATAACTATCCTGTGGACGGTAGTCACACCAATAACTATCCTGTGGACGGTAGTCACACCATAACTATCCTGTGGACGGTAGTCACACCATAACTATCCTGTGGACGGTAGTCACACCATAACTATCCTGTGGACGGTAGTCACACCATAACTATCCTGTGGACGGTAGTCACACCATAACTATCCTGTGGACGGTAGTCACACCTAAACTATCCTTTGGACGGTAGTCACACCATAACTATCCTGTGGACGGTAGTCACACCATAACTATCCTGTGGACGGTAGTCACACCATAAACTATCCTGTGGACGGTAGTCACACCATAACTATCCTGTGGACGGTAGTCACACCATAA
Organism: Cherax quadricarinatus; assembly: GCF_026875155.1. NCBI lineage: Eukaryota > Metazoa > Arthropoda > Malacostraca > Decapoda > Parastacidae > Cherax > Cherax quadricarinatus. The sequence continues at coordinate 29,593,117 of NC_069469.1, read as the reverse complement.
CTATCCTGTGGACGGTAGTCACACCATAACTATCCTGTGGACGGTAGTCACACCATAACTATCCTGTAGATAGTAGTCACACCATAACCATCCTGTGCCCGGTAGTCATCCTTTACCTATCCCATGACTGGTCATCACCCCATACCCATCTCGTCTGCAGTAGTCGCTTCTAACCCACTGTGCCACAGGGGCACATATTGGACCCAGGGAAGGGGGGTCTAAGCAATTTTCTTAGTAGTAGATGTAAATATCAACAGAAATACATTATACTCAAACTAAATCTTAAATGAGCTTTATCACATTCTCAGACTAAAACCTAAACAGATACGGAATTACAGATATTCTCACTTTCTAAATTCTAACCATGAAATACTAGCAGAAATAATTATAAGCTAGGTCTGTGAACGAGGACTGACCTGGTCGCTGGCTGCCATCAATGCCTCCCCTGATGAAGAGGTCCTGCCCCTCATTGGTTTGCTTATATATGAAGACCACTGTGCGGTGGACACCTTCCGTGTAACTGGGCTCAGTTGGACCATGTGTCGTGGTGGGGGTCGTCTGGTCTGTTCACACAAGGAAAATATCTTACATACAAGTGCATCAGTGCATAAAAAAATCGACAATACAGTGGTTTTAGATTTTGCCACCGAAGTGGCTAGTTTATTGTGCACCCATATCCATCCTGTGGACGGTAGCGCAAGAGCATATGGATACACAAAAGGCCTAGGAACTAGGCCCCAAAGGGTTAACAGGAATACATATGGATTTATATCTACATATCTATAGTTCACTTATCTGTTACAAGCAAATTTAGGAAATTTGCTTAGTATATCTGGTATCTTATTCTCATTAATAAGATATCTTGACATGTCACATAGGTTATTATACTGTCTGTCTCTGTATTCCTCAATAAGTGGACAATTAAGCACATAGTGTTCAAGAGAGTGACCATATGCCTGATCACATAATTTACATTTAGTTTGATCATCATCTGTGTGTCTCCCAAACTGCCAGAAGTACTTGTAACCAAGCCTAAGCCTGGCCACTACAACATCAGCCAGTACTTGTAACCAAGCCTAAGCCTGGCCACTACAACATCAGTCAGTCTGTTCACATTGCAAGTTGCTCCATAAACATACTTATCTACGTTCATGTTATCATAGTGGGTTATATATCTACTCAGGCTTCTAACTGCATTCCTATAACAATCATTTTCATTATTTACTTCTCTCCTAATATTATTCCTAATGCTAGACACAGTTATACCAAAGTTATATTCTACATTCTCCTTCTGCTGTAATTCATCACTACAGGATTCTGTCATTCATCACTACAGGATGCTGTCAATCATCACTACAAGATGCTGTCAGTCCTCACTACAGCATGCTGTAAATCATCACTACAGGATGCTGTCAGTCATCACTACAGGATGCTTTCAATCATCATTACAGGATGCTGTCATTCTTCACCTACAGGATGCTGTCATTCATCACTACAGGATAATGTTATTCATCACTATAGGATGCTGTCATTCATCACTTCAGGATGCTGTCATTCATCACTACAGGATGCTGTGAGTCATCACTACAGGATGCTGTCAATCATCACTATAGGATGCTGTCAGTCATCACTACAGGATGCTGTCAGTCATCACTACAGGATGCTGTCAATCACTACAGGATGCTGTCAGTCATCACTACAGGATGCTGTCAGTCATCACTACAGGATGCTGTCAATCACTACAGGATGCTGTCAGTCATCACTACAGGGTGCTGTCAGTCATCACTACAGGATGCTGTCAGTCATCACTACAGGTGCTGTCAGTCATCACTACAGGATGCTGTCAGTCATCACTACAGGATGCTGTCAGTCATCACTACAGGATGCTGTCAGTCATCACTACAGGATGCTGTCAGTCATCACTACAGGATGCTGTCAGTCATCACTACAGGATGCTGTCAATCACTACAGGATGCTGTCAGTCATCACTACAGGATGCTGTCAGTCATCACTACAGGATGCTGTCAATCACTACAGGATGCTGTCAGTCATCACTACAGGATGCTGTCAGTCATCACTACAGGATGCTGTCAGTCATCACTACAGGATGCTGTCAGTCATCACTACAGGATGCTGTCAATCACTACAGGATGCTGTCAGTCATCACTACAGGATGCTGTCAGTCATCACTACAGGATGCTGTCAATCACTACAGGATGCTGTCAGTCATCACTACAGGATGCTGTCAGTCATCACTACAGGATGCTGTCAGTCATCACTACAGGATACTGTCAGTCATCACTACAGGATGCTGTCAGTCATCACTACAGGATGCTGTCAGTCATCACTACAGGATGCTGTCAGTCATCACTACAGGATACTGTCAGTCATCACTACAGGATGCTGTCAGTCATCACTACAGGATGCTGTCAGTCATCACTACAGGATGCTGTCAGTCATCACTACAGGATACTGTCAAGTCATCCCTACAGGATGCTGTCAGTCATCACTACAGGATGCTGTCAGTCATCACTACAGGATGCTGTCAGTCATCACTACAGGATGCTGTCAGTCATCACTACAGGATGCTGTCAGTCATCACTACAGGATGCTGTCAGTCATCACTACAGGATGCTGTCAATCACTTTCAGGATGCTGTCATCATCACTACAGGATGCTGTCAGTCATCACTACAGGATGCTGTCAATCACTACAGGATGCTGTCAGTCATCACTACAGGATGCTGTCAGTCATCACTACAGGATGCTGTCAGTCATCACTACAGGATGCTGTCAGTCATCACTACAGGATGCTGTCATATCACTACAGGATGCTGTCAGTCATCACTACAGGATGCTGTCCCGTCATCACTACAGGATGCTGTCAATCACTACAGGATGCTGTCAGTCATCACTACAGGATGCTGTCAGTCATCACTACAGGATGCTGTCAGTCATCACTACAGGATGCTGTCAGTCATCACTACAGGATGCTGTCAGTCATCACTACAGGATGCTGTCAGTCATCACTACAGGATGCTGTCAGTCATCACTACAGGATACTGTCAGTCATCACTACAGGATGCTGTCAGTCATCACTACAGGATGCTGTCAGTTCATCACTACAGGATGCTGTCAGTCATCACTACAGGATCTGTCAGTCATCCTACAGGATGCTGTCAGTTCATCACTACAGGATGCTGTCAGTCATCACTACAGGATGCTGTCAGTCATCACTACAGGATGCTGTCAGTCATCACTACAGGATGCTGTCAGTCATCACTACAGGATGCTGTCAGTCATCACTTGCATCACTGGAGTAACCAAAGCACTTCTAGTTTCCTTCACTATTAGCTTCACAACATTACTATTAAAGAACTTGAAGTAATATACTGTAGTTAAGACCTTGAAGTACTATAATATATTAAAGAACTTGAAGTACTATAATATAGTTAAGACACTGAAGGAGTGAAATCCTTGAGTGTGTCTAACTGTAAGTGTATAGTCTAAACTGAAGTACCTCAGAGACTTATTATATAACAGTACTAAATATCTTCTGCTCTTCAAGGGTAAGAAATACTGAAGGAGTGAACTCCTTCAGTGTGACTATATTATAAGTGTATAGTCTAAACTGAAGTACCTCAGAGACTTACTATAACAGTACTAAATATCTTCTGCTCTTCAAGAGTAAGAAACCGTCCTCCAAAGATATAATCTTTAGTTGAAGACAAAGTGGAAGTCCAGAAGGACATCTTGAAATACAAGAGTCGCCAGCTGGAAGGCCTCAATATGAAGAAATACGAGGAGAACATGCTGGTGGTCCTAGGATGTGAAACAGATTACGTAGGCAGAGAAAGCTTTGAAAGCTTCTTGAAGGAAAATATTCTTATTTCCAAAGATCCTGAAGATTTTGTTTTCCAGATGGAATTAATTCAACTATATGCAAAATACGCAGTCGAGGCAGGACTACGACTTGCTAATTCTATGGACTGTGGAAAACACTTAAGCACTTCTGGCATAGGCATCAAGAGAATGAGTGCCAGGTTTAACTTTGAGTATACCTATCAAGGAATGAGATGGATTGATACTTCTGGTAAAACTGTTTATGAACGTAGTGTTAAGAGAAAAAAGCCTCTATTGGATGAAATTTCCCGAAAAAAACAAAAACTAGAAGACAGCAAAAAGAAGAAGGAACAGGAAAAAACTAAAAGAGAAGAAAAAAGAATGGAGAAGGAAGGTGAGGAAGTTTCAAGCAGTGACAAGGAACTGCCACCTCCCACAACTGATCCAGAAGTACAGACTGATGGGGAATCTAACAAGGTCACAAGTCAGGAAACCACTACTGACAATGATTCTCTTATAAGTAATTACATAAACAACTTTATAGTTTCTACTGGAGCAGCAGCTGAGTCAGAAGAACAGCAAGAACAGGAGACCTTCATTCAGGGGCTTCTCTTCCCTGACAAACCACCAAAAGAACAGCAAGAACTGGAGACCTTCATTGAGGAGCTTCTCTTCCCTGACAAACCACCAAATCCTGTAGAAGAAACAACTCCACCTGTCAACTTTGACACAAAGCCACAATCTGTACAGGAAACCCAAGATTATGATTTCGACCTGGATGCTCTCTTTCATTGAATCTCAATCCTTCTGGGCCGCTATCACTCGTAGTAACCAAGCAAGAACTACATCCACTGAAGAAGACCACAAAAAATATATGAGGATATTTTCACAATTGAAAATTTTATTTTTAAAATTTTTTAAGAAGATATTATTATTTTTTTAAATGAAAGGACTGATTTTAGTTGAGGTGATAGTATAATAATTATATAATGGAGTCTGTCTGTGTGAATAGTCCAGGTTAAATACTTAAAAAATAATAATGACAATATTGGTATGGTGAGGCATAGTGATGAGGATAATGATAGGAGGGTAGTGATGAGGATAGTGATGAGATATGATGAGGGTGATGCCCAGGTAGTGATAGTAGTGATAAGGTAGTGATGATAGTGATGAGGTAGTGATGATATGTGTTGAGGGTAGTGAATGTATGTGATGGGTAGTGATGAATATAGTGATGAGGGTAATGAGGTAGTGTGTATGGTGACATTTTATGGTAGTGATGGGTGACATGTATGGTAGTGATGTATGGGGGCTGTATGGTAGTGATGTTTGGTGACATGTATGGTAGTGATGTATGGTGACATGTATGGTGTGATGTATGGTGACATGTTAGGTAGTGATGTATGGTGACATGTATGGTAGTATGATGGTGACATGTATGGTAGTGATGTATGGTGACATGTATCGGTGTGTATGTATGGTGACATGTATGGTAGTGATGTATGGTGACATGTATGGTAGTTGAAAAAGTATGGTGACATGTACGGTAGTGATGCTATGGTGACATGTATGGTAGTGATGTATGGTGACATGTATGGTAGTGATTGTATGGTGACATGTACTGGTAGTGATGTATGGTGACATGTATGGTAGTGATGTATGGTGACATGTATGGTAGTGATGTATGGTGACATGTATGGTAGTGATGTATGGTGACATGTATGGTAGTGATGTATGGTGACATGTATGGTAGTGATGTATGTGACAGTATGGTAGTGATGTATGGTGACATGTATGGTAGTGATGTATGGTGACATGTATGTAGTGATGTATGGTGAATGTATGGTAGTGATGTATGGTGACATGTATGGTAGTGATGTATGGTGACCATGTATGGTATGTATGGTGACATGTATGGTGACATGTATGGTAGTGATGTATGGTGAATGTATAGTAGTGATGTATGGTGACATGTATGTAGTGTGTATGGTGCATGTATGGTAGTGATGTATGGTGACATGTATGGTAGTGATGTATGGTGACATGTATGGTAGTTGATGTATGGATGACATGTATAGTAGTGATGTATGGTGACCATGTATGATAGTGATGTATGGTGACATGTATGGTAGTGATGTATGGTGACATGTATGTAGTGATGTCTGGTGACATGTATGGTAGTGATGTATGATGACATGTATGGTAGTGATGTATGGTGACATGTATGGTAGTGATGTATGGTGACATGTATGGTAGTGATGTATGGTGCATGTATAGTAGTGATGTATGGTGACAGTATAGTAGTGATGTATGGTGACATGTATGGTAGTGATGTATGGTGACATGTATGGTAGTGATGTATGGTGACATGTATGGTAGTGATGTATGGTGACATGTATGGTAGTGATGTATGGTGACATGTATAGTAGTGATGTATGGTGACTTGTATAGTAGTGATGTATGGTGACATGTATGGTAGTGATGTATGGTGACATGTATGGTAGTGATGTTGGTGACATGTATGTAGTGATGTATGGTGACTGTATAGTAGTGATGTATGGTGACATGTATGGTAGTGATGTATGGTGACATGTATGGTAGTGATGTATGGTGAATGTATGGTAGTGATGTATGGTGACATGTATGGTAGTGATGTATTGGTGAATGGTATAGTAGTGATGTATGGTGACATGTATGGTCGTGATGTATGGTGACCTGTATGGTAGTGATGTATGGTGACATGTATGGTAGTGAGTATGGTGACATGTATGGTAGTGATGTATGGTGACATGTATGTAGTGATGTATGGTGACATGTTGGTAGTGATGTATGGTGACATGTATGGTAGTGTTGTTATGGTGACATGTATGTAGTGATGTAGGTGACATGTATGGTAGTGATGTATGTGACATGTATGGTAGTGATGTATGGTGCATGTTTGGTAGTGATGTATGGTGACATGTATAGTAGTGATTGTATGGTGACATGTATAGTAGTGATGTATGGTGACATGTATGGTAGTGATGTATGGTGACATGTATGGTAGTGATGTATGGTGACATGTTATGGTAGTGAGTATGGTGAATGTATGGTAGTGATGTATGGTGACATGTATAGTAGTGATGTATGGTGACATGTTAGTAGTGTGTATGTGTCAGTTTATGGTAGTGATGTATGGTGACATGTATGGTAGTGATGTATGGTGACATGTATGGTAGTGATGTATGGTGATGTATGGTAGTGATGTATGGTGACATGTATGTAGTGATGTATGGTGACATGTATGGTAGTGATGTATGGTGACATGTATGGTAGTGATGTATGGTGACATGTATGGTAGTGATGTATGGTATGATGTATGATTGACATGTATGGTAGTGATGTATGGTGACATGTATGGTAGTGATGTATGGTGACATGTATGGTAGTGATGTATGGTGACATGTATAGTGTGATGTATGGTGACATGTATAGTAGTGATGTATGGTGACATGTATGGTAGTGATGTAGGTGACATGTATGGTAGTGATGTATGGTGACATGTATGGTAGTGATGTATGGTGACATGTATGGTAGTGATGTATGGTGACATGTATAGTAGTGATGTATGGTGACTGTATAGTAGTGATGTATGGTGAATGTATGGTAGTGATGTATGGTGACTGTTGGTAGTGATGTATGGTGACATGTATTGTAGTGATGTATGGTGACATGTATAGTAGTGATGTATGGTGACATGTATGGTAGTGATGTATGGTGAAATGTATGGTAGTGTATGTATGGTGACATGTATGGTAGTGATGTATGGTGACATGTATAGTAGTGATGTATGGTGACATGTATGGTAGTGATGTATGGTGACATGTATGGTAGTGATGTATGGTGACATGTATGGTAGTGATGTATGGTGACATGTATGGTAGTGATGTATGGTGACATGTTAGTAGTGATGTATGGTGACATGTATGGTAGTGATGTATGGTGACATGTATGGTAGTGATGTATGGTGACATGTATGGTAGTGATGTATGGTGACATGTATGGTAGTGATGTATGGGACATGTATAGTAGTGATGTATGGTGACATGTATAGTAGTGATGTATGGTGACATGTATGGTAGTGATGTATGGTGACATGTATGGTAGTGATGTATGGTGACATGTATGGTAGTGATGTATGGTGACATGTATGGTAGTGATGTATGGTGACATGTATGGTAGTGATGTATGGTGACATGTATAGTAGTGATGTATGGTGACATGTATGGTTAGTGATGTATGGTGACATGTATGGTAGTGATGTATGGTGACATGTATGGTAGTGATGTATGGTGACATGTATGGTAGTGATGTATGGTGACATGTATAGTAGTGATGTGTATGGTGACATGTAGGTAGTGATGTATGGTGACATGTATGGTAGTGATGTATGGTGACTTTGTATGGTAGTGATGTATGGTGACATGTATGGTAGTGATGTATGGTGACATGTATGGTAGTGTGTATGGTGACATGTATGGTAGTGATGTATGGTGACATGTATGGTAGTGATGTTTGGTGACATGTATAGTAGTGATGTATGGTGACATGTATGGTGGGTGATGTATGGTAAACATGTATGGTAGTGATGTAGGGTGACATGTATGGTAGTGATGTATGGTGACATGTATGGTAGTGATGTATGGTGACATGTATAGTAGTGATGTATGGTGACATGTATAGTAGTGATGTATGGTGACATGTATGGTAGTGATGTATGGTGACATGTATGGTAGTGATGTATGGTGACATGTATGGTAGTGATGTATGGTGACATGTATGGTAGTGATGTATGGTGACATGTATGTAGTGATGTATGGTGACATGTTATGGTAGTGATGTATGGTGACATGTATGGTAGTGATGTATGGTGACATGTATGTAGTGATGTATGGTGACATGTATGGTAGTGATGTATGGTGACATGTATGGTAGTGATGTATGGTGACATGTATGGTAGTGATGTATGGTGACATGTATGGTAGTGATGTATGGTGACATGTATAGTAGTGATGTATGGTGACATGTATAGTAGTGATGTATGGTGACATGTATGGTAGTGATGTATGGTGACATGTATGGTAGTGATGTATGGTGACATGTATGGTAGTGATGTATGGTGACATGTATGGTAGTGATGTATGGTGACATGTATAGTAGTGATGTATGGTGACATGTATGGTAGTGATGTATGGTGAAATGTATGGTAGTGATGTATGGTGACATGTATGGTAGTGATGTATGGTGACATGTATGGTAGTGATGTATGGTGACATGTATGGTAGTGATGTATGGTGACATGTATAGTAGTGTTATACAGTGGACTTTGATCTACCGTAGGTTTATATATTAATTTACTGATTATTTGAATGAATGATTTTGGCTTCCTGGGCCAGTGTTACCTTGTGTACATGGGATCTTCATTGCATTGCAGTTTCTCTCAACACCAGTTTGGTTATTTTATATTCAATACTGAAACAGAAACCGCATATTCAATGTTACAGTTGTTTTTACCCATCTCGAATCAGAGGAAAAAAACACTTTGAGAATGGGTCATGCATAGAACAATGACTGACTCCAATATAAATAAATTATGTATGACGTTATTAGACTATGCTAACTGACCAGCTGGGCTGTGGCTCGTACGCCAGCTTACGTGCGGCCAGCAGTAACAGCCTGGTTGATCAGACCCTGATGCACCATGAGGCCTGGTCTCAGACCGGGCCGCGGGGGCGTTGACCCCCGAAACCCTCTCCAGGTATACTCCAGGTAAACATCTAACAACTCTACAGATTTATACTAATGTCTTCAAAATCACTGGTAGATCTCCTAAAAGAAACCAAATCTATTTAAAAAATATATACATAAGCACATTAGTTATTTGGGTTTGAGAAGAAACAGCCTAGTATGCGCAGGAAGGCCCACTGCAGTATTTCTCCATTATGTTCCTCTGTAAAAAGCCCATAGCCTGCTTAACATTTCGAGCATAGTATCCAACCTTATTTACTTACCAGGCTGAGGAGTGGCTGTGACGATGGGTGGTTCAGAACAGTCACAACCTACACAGATAGCAAAGACTGGCTCCTCCTCGTTGGTGATGGTCACCTGCACTGTGCCGTCACTCTGCACCGTCACACTCTGACATGATACAACATCCTCGTATGTCCCCGCTGGCATCCCAGTCTGGAACGTCTACAAAGTCCACGAAAAAATTTGTTACTTTGCCATGTCTGGTCGTATGAAGCGATAATTATGAGGAAAAGAATCTGTCACCTCTCTCTCCACCTCACCTGCGACAGTGTGCCAGACTTGATCATTGCGAAGAATCCCCTGGTGCCCCTGGAGAAGGCGACGACGTTACCATCACAGTAGTAGTTATCCCAGCCGTCTGTCTCCTCCATGGCGTTCCTGAAGCGCACCTGTAGCACACCAACCAAAGGTCAGCCTATGCACACAATGACAATTTACTTTAGTTAGCAGTGTTATATTGATGGAGAAATGGCAAGCGCTTTAAGGATTATTATGCAACTCCTGAGGAATACGGGATAATCAAGGTATCCCTGTATCCCCCTCCCACTTCCAAGAACTTACTGGAAAATTTCGTGACACGTCTTTGTTACCTAACTAATGTACGTACGTCAATATCTGAAGATCTCAATGGAGACAAATAAATATTAGTTATTTAAGGTTAGGCTACTTTAAAGTTAATTCTAAATTTACTCTTAGTTGACAGAAACCACATTACATACACATGGAATTAAGTCTGGAAACCATACGGTTGGGATCCTCTCCAAGATACGATACTACGTGCCGCAAAATGCCCTTCTCACACTGTACCACTCACTTATTTATCCATACCTCACCTATGCTATTTGTGCTTGGGGATCAACTGCAGCAACACACCTAAAGCCAATAATAACCCAACAAAAAGCTGCAGTAAGAATAATCACTAAATCCCATCCCTGGCAACACCCCCCCCCCACTCTTCATAGATCTAAACTTACTCCCTGTTCAGTACATCCTCACTTACTACTGTGCACTCTACATCTACAGGACCTTAAACTCCAATATCAACCTTGACCTAAAACGCTTTCTTGATAGTTGTGACAGAACCACAGGCATAACACCAGACACAAACATCTCTACGACATTCCCCGTGTCCGACTAAACCTTTACAAAAATTCAATGTATGTCAAAAGCCCTAAAATCTGGAACACCCTACCTGAGAACTCTAGAACTGCAGACACATTCATCACCTTCAAAACTACCATTAGAAAACATCTTATCTCCCTGATACACCCCGTCAACTAACTACACGAATACCACCTGGTGGTTCACACTTACACTCACTCACTCATTTGACCATAAACAGAAATATTAATCTCAATCTTAAAATAATGAATCCTGTGATACTCCAATACTGAAACTATGTACTGTGCCAAAACAAAAGCATTCACATTGCTAAACTCACAAACTAGTATTTAGTCACTTAGCCATAATACCAACTTACCTCATAATTTGTAATATTTTAAAATTAAGATTTAAACTAAGTCTGCCCGAAAAGCCTAGCCATGCTAGGTGTTCTAGTGGTACACTCTGTAATCATTATTTTTCTACATGTAAACCACACAATAACCAAATTCTGTAAACTCAGCATTGTGATCCTTATAGAGAATAAACTTTAAACTTTGAATTACCGTGGTACTTGATTTGGTTAGATGATTAGTTACTGGTTAAGTACCCGCTGGCCTGCTGGACCTCCTTCTATAACCAGTAACTGGATAAGCACCCGATGACCTTCTGGACCTACATAACCAGTAGCTGGTTAAGGACCCGATGGCCTACTGGACCTACATAACCAGCAGCTGGTTAAGGACCCGATGGCCTACTGGACCTACATAACCAGTAACTGGTTAAGGACCCGCTGGCCTGCTGGACCTGTATAACCAGTATCTGGTTACGGACCCGATGGCCTACTGGACCTACATAACCAGTAGATGGTTAAGGACCCGATGGCCTACTAGACCTACATAAACAGTAGCTGGTTAAGGACCCGATGGCCTACTGGACCTACATAACCAGTAACTGGTTAAGGACCTGATGGCCTACTGGGCCTACATAACTAGTAGCTGGTTAAGGACCTGATGGCCTACTGGACCTACATAACCAGTAACTGGTTAAGGACCCCTAGCCTAATGAACCTAAGTTTTACACCCTTCATAAAACAAAACAGATTTTTTGTGTGAATACCGATTTAAACGTGGTGACTGACACAAGGTATTATATGTAGCTCAAGAGATGGTCAAGGAGAGAGCAGATTATTATTATTATAATCAAAGGGAAGCACTAAACCCGTACAGCGCCTGGGGGGGAGGATGTGGAATGCATTCAGGCTTAATTCGGGGAACTGGAGCACAGATCCAATTCCCTAAATCAAGAGCCCCTCACCATGGAGAGAGCAGAGCTACAAGGAGACGCGCATTTTCAAGGCTAGAGTTATGTTTTTAATTGATAGGGACCTGAACTGGTGTACAGAAAACAAGAAAAAATCTTTCGAATAAGCACGAAAACAAATGCTACATTTACTTCGTGATATTAATGTAAGTTATACGTCAAAATTTATTCTAAAATACAATTGATATTAAATATTCTTTAGTAATATATGCCGACACACGCTTGAAAAAATATACATAACTGTATCATATTATTAATCATTTACAGTACCGGTAAGTTGATAAGAGACATTTATAAACTATAGGTATCTTCAGGCGAAACGTTGCGGAAATAAGATACCTAAGTGATGTACTTGTGTCTTAAGACATTAGTGTCATCCGGCACTGAAAGTCTGGTATATGAAAGGTGCGGCAGCTTACCATCTTGTATATTGAGGGCCATCGGTGCTCACACACCCAGCCACCCTCACACTGGTTGTCACCGTCGATCACAACACTCGCAGTGCTGAAGTTATAATACAACTCAGTAAGTCCTAACCATAATTCAACACAATACATATCGCTATTTTATTGGTACATTCCGACATCACACACAATTAATTACATCAAATTAATTGGATAGGGTTATAATCATACAAATATCATTACGTCTGGTTATATTAGAAGGATTACTTTCTTGCTTTATACATTGTGTATGTACACTGAAAATTTGTTTTAATCCCTATTTTAAAGTACTTGTTTTCATATATAGCGAATCATCCATTAATTCAAATGTGAATAGAGTGCAAGTAATTAGCGTACTATTGAATATTTGGCTACATATGAGCTGTCTTAATGACCCTTGTGTAGTGGATAGACTTTAAGGGGATGTATAGACCCACTCACGTGTAGTCGCTGAGGTGCGGAGGACCAACATCGTAGTCGTCACCAAACGAGTAAGAGGACATGATGCGGGTGAAGCCGTACGGCTGAGCCAGGGTGAAGGCCACTCCCAGACGGTAATCCTTAGGCCACTTGTATGACAGTGTGTCTCCTGTGGAAACAAGATCGTCGTCACTTGTACCTCTATGGTCACACAACCGAAAGATCCAGGATTCGACTCCTGGTAAATAGTATCAGTTAATTTCCTTAAACCTCAGTTCACTCCTGAGAAATCATAGCTGTGTAAAATGTGTGAGAAAACTAAACTGATGGAGGTATTCAAGTGTTTTATGTAAAAGATACCAGCACAGTGCGATGGGTTTAATAAATGTTTATCAGTTAAACTCACCAGGGCCACCATTGCTTCTCTGGTTGTCGTGGTTATCAACAAAGACGAGAGCTTTATCAGAGTCAGCCATTCCCCAGCCTGGATCGTACACACCAGCCAGCTGCTCAAAGTTCTGCACACCCCAAGCTATCTTCTGGCAGTAGCGGAACTCCGTCACACGACCTATAAACACCCACCATATAAGTTACCCAGAAGAAAAAAAAAACGGCCTACAATGTATCTTTAATTTACTAAGTTATAACTGACAGCTGTGAATTTGTCACATATTTTCCATTAATGAAGAACAAAAAGGCACAATACCGTGACTGGAACAATACACAAATAACTCGCACATAGGAGAGAGGAGCTACCACGACGTTTCAGTCCGACTTGGGCCATTAAAGTCACAGTGTGACTTTGTAAATGGTCCAAGTCGGACCGAAACGTTGTTGTAGGCTCCTCTCTCCCATGTGCGAGTTATTTGTGTCATTAATGATCACAGAAAATGCATTTGATTTAAAATTAACGTGACCTAGTGAAAGGATGTTAAACCATTGAATATTTTGAATTACATAATGGTTAATTACTGAAGATGGGGGACCACAAGCACAGCTCTGCTGTGTTATTCAGGGGTAAAGTGTACCTGGGCAGCACTCACCCATGCCGTAGTACTCTTGCACTGTGACAGCACCGTCGTTCCTGTCAACGACCTCCAGCATAAAGAACGGACGGGTGTTGGAAGGGAAGCCCTGGTCAGTATTAAGGTCGTGAGTCATGTCCATCATCGCCTGCAGGTCCTGTAATACACACCTTTCTTATAATTTCCCTTCTGATTTAAATGCATTCTCTTCCTTCAATAACTTTAAACAACGGCATCAACCCCAAGGGACTCCAAGACAAGAGATGCAACACTAAAGTGAATTAAGATTACTTTTTCTTACAAAGTTATGAAACAGGGGCTAGCTGTGGCTACTTGAGCTTAGAGGATAGTTCACAAACTACCCGGGAGGATCAGTTGACCGAAGACCACTTCGGGTATAGTTATATAGGTAAATGGTTTAAAGAACCGACAAGTTGATAAATTGTGTCTACTTTAGCTGAGTATAGTTGTAGTATTGCTAGAAGATTTAGACTGTAGTTAATCCTTCTCAGCAGATACTCTCAAGATATACTATCTGCCTTCCACATATGATCACTGCCTCTCACACACACTCACTTCAGGCCACATGTGTTTAGCAGCATCAACTCTGAAGCCAGCTACGCCGATATCCACAAGCTTGGAGAAGTAACCAGCCACACTCTGCCTAACATAGTCAGTAGCTCCGTAAAGGTCACACAACGACACCAGGTAGCAGTTCCGCACGTTGTATGGATCACCGTAGTTGTTCACGTTACCTAAGACAAGTAACATAACATCTAAGATATGTTTCTTTCCTAAAACACGTTACAAGATTTATCTTAGCTCTTGTTGATGCTTAAGGAAGATAACACGACTACCTTTGCGTTTTCCATTCAAAAGCAAATAAAATTATTCCTATATAAATGTATAAAGATAATACATGAATAAAAATCCTTCATACCATATTCTCGCACAAAACACATTGATAAACATGATGTATATGTGAGTATAGAAAGTAAGTACAAATATATCCATGATACCTTTCCAGCCTCTCTTGACCCATGGGTGGGGTTAGAACCAGCAATCAGAGAGTTTCAAAACTCCAGACCGACGCGTTAGCCACTCTTAGCAGTCGTGCGATAATTATAATGAAAGGCATGTGTGACATAATGTGCTGTCAAGGACATGAAGTTCTCCTAAGTTGCAGAATAAATTATGACAGGTGAAAAAATTTCATGTTTTACACATACCATCGGTAAAATTGTCTGCTTCCGAGCAGTGAAGAGCAGAGGACTGCGAGGCTAAAGTTGAAATTGAAAGCTGGACGGCATTTCGGTCCCATATAGATAATTATCAAGGTGTGATCTGATAATGGTTCAGGACTGACCGAAATGTTCTCTTATTTTCTATTGTCTTGGCTTATTAATTTTCTACTTACAGTACTATGACCTTTCTTCTTCATACACTATATATGATTTCGGGCATTTGGTATTTACCTCAGGGCAACAAAATACCCATACCCACCGTTACCACATTTGAAGGCAGCAATATATACTGTGGAAAATACTATATATATTTTCCAGAAATACGGTAATTTATAGGTAAATAGATGGCCTATATTGTATTTAATAAATTATGTTACCGAAAATGGGAACCTGTGCCTGCACAGACGACACTCGCCATTGTTGTTTGTTTTGAATTGCGAGTAAAGATATTTGTTAATAATGTGATGAATTTTCGTGCTCTAGAAGTAAAATTGGGTTGACACCTCTCAAATAGGAGGCGAAATTGTTGGATGTGCATTCCTGCATAACTTGAGATATCAGGCGACGGGACAAGACAACTCCAGGAACCTCAGATAAGCTATTTAGATTTATGTTATAATTCTGGCCAGTATTTTCATAAATTTAGTTAGTGAGGTTTTCTGAGTATGATACAACTTGGTCTCAAGTCAAATTGGTGAGTGATATTAAGATATTCTCTTTCTGTTATGTGTATGTGTATATATATAATCCTTTTTTTAATTTTAATATCCAGTCCACAAATTTATATATTTACCAGCATTCCTGGTGATGTATATTTCATTTGTAATTAATAGGTCCAGAGCAACTTGTGGATATGACAGTTGTAGGTATCGAAGGGGGACATTTTTTGCGACCTAGGTGTCCCAAATTCCTACTTGTCTAACTGGCACTGGACAAGCACCTAAAGTCGGTTTCTGACCAGCCGGGCTGTGGCTCGTACGTTGGTTTGCATGCAGCCAGCAGTAACAGCTTAGTTGATCAGGCTCTGATCCACCAGGAGGCCTGGTCACAGACCGGGCCGCGGGGCGTTGACCCCCGGAACTCTCTCCAGGTAAACTCCAGGTAATTCATTTACTGTTATGTACATAATGAGTCACATCCAAGTAAATGCAATTTTCCATATATACCTACCGTCACCAGAGGGGCACAAGTCCCTGGGAGTGAAGTCCTCAGGGCCGTAAGGGACACCAGGAAAGTCAAGAGCATCAGAGTCAAAAGGCGACCCAGCAGAACCGTAACCCTGGCGTCCCAGACCAGCCATGTGATTGACCACAGCGTCCACGAAGATCCTGGAGAAGGAACACTGGTGTTATACAGCTAAGACTATTAAAGCCTAGCGTAAACAACTTTAAAAATAACTGCAATAACAGATAAAGGTAGTAAATGCAAGACGTCACTCACGCACCTGACCCCCACAGCGTTGCACCGATGTACCATATCAATGAATTCTTCCTCTGTGCCAGAACGAGACACCAACTTGTAGGAGATGGGTTGGTATCGCTGCCACCATGGGTATGGGTAGTCTGCCGTGATGACAGCGTGCTCGTTAGGCGGGGACACCTGAAATCAGTCCATAGCTGAAGCAAATCACCAATGGACCTTATGACGACGTTTCGGCACCTCCTGGACCACTGTCAAGTAACAGCTGACTTAACAGTGGTTCAGGATTGATAGAAACCGTCATAAATTTTCTCTCCAAGTGTGCTTTTTTGAAGCAGTCCAGGTTATGGGTCCCATAGCACCAGCGTTGATGAAGAGGGTTTTATCTTAGCGGAGGACCCAGAAATGTCATTAATATTTTATTTACATGGGATTATATTAGTTTACATGAACACATAATTTATCTTCACCCACCTGGACACCGCAGTAGCCAGCCTGAGAGAGGAAGCGCTCACACTCTAGCGCGACATCCGTCCATTTCCACTCGAAAACTTGGATAACGACCGTCTTGCCGTCACAGGCGGGGTTCTCATAGCCCACCGAACCCCCGAGGTTCCGGCCCCAAAGGTCACCATCATGGCCCCACACACTGGCATCCTGGCCCCTGGCCCCGACACCCAGCAACACAAAGCTGGCAACACACGAAGCTCATATATTGAAAAAAGTTAAACACTTACTAGTCTCAGGGTCAGAAATATATTCCCATCTATACGTAGTCTGAACGCTGCCTTCCCGTGTATAATATTCAATGTAACATGCCTAGGAGAGTTAACATGACCATACAATACCTGATAAGTGCAGGAAGCATCATGGTGTCTGCAACGAGATGCTGATGTTGCAGCCTCCATTATATCTCTGCCACTACCGCAGTTATCGTACCGCACAAACACTGCTCATTAGATTTTTTTTTATTTTTGCACAGCTCAAAAAAGGCATATTTTCAATAAAATTGACTATATAATTTAATGAATATCGAAAAATAGAATTTTGGCATCCAATTTACTTCCTGTTTAATGTGTTTGTCTTAAGATGAGGTGTTGGTGGAGGAAGGCATCATATTTCTCATTATTATTATTATTATTTAATCATAACTAAGCGCTAAACCCATCGTTGGTTCTCATGGATGAGTGTCATGAGAATCACACAGCAGTCAGGACTTATGGTGGTAATTTTAGATGTATTTGACATAACTAAAAAACATTTACGTTTTTACGATTGTTAGTGTGTGTGCTCACCTAACTGTGGTTGCAGGGGTCGATTCATAGCTCCTGGCCCCGCCTCTTCACTGGTCGCTACTAGGTCACTCCTTGCTCCATGAACTTTATCGTACCTCTTCTTATAGCTATGTATGGATCCTGCCTCCACCACCTCCCCAGACTATTCATTCCACTTTCAGACAACTCTGTGACTGAAGAAATACTTCCTAACATCCCTTTGACTCATCTGAGTCTTCAACTTCCAGTTGTGTCCCCTTGTTGCTGTGTCCCATCTCTGGAACATCCCGTCTTTGTCCACCTTGTCAATTCCTCGCAATATTTTGTATGTCGTTATCATGTCCCCCTAACCCTCCTGTCCTCCAGTGTCGTCAGGCCGATTTCCCTTAACATTTCTTCGTATGACATTCCCCTTAGCTCTGGCACTAACCTTGTTGCAAACCTTTGCACTTTCAATAGTTTCTTGACATGTTTGACCAGGTGTGGGTTCCAAAGTGGTGCTGCATACTCCAGTATGGGCCTGACGTACACGGTGTACAGAGTCATGAACGATTCCTTACTGAGGTACCGGAACACTATTCGTAGATTCGCCAGGCGCCTGTATGCTGCAGCAGTTATCTGGTTGATGTGCGCCTCAGGAGATGTGCTCGGTATTATACTCACCCCAAGATCCTTTTCCTTGAGTGAGTTTTGCAGTTTTTGGCCACCTAATCTATACTCTGTCCGCGATCTTCTTTGCCCTTCCCCTGTGTACTCACCTAATTATACTCACCTAATTGTGGTTGCAGGGGTCAAGACTCAGCTCCTGGCCCCCTTTTCGCTGGTCGCTACTAAATCTTCTCTCTCCCTGTTCCATGAGCTTTATCATACCTCATCTTAAAGCTATGTATGGTTCCTGCCTCCACTACATCACTCGCCAGATTGTTCCACTTCCTGACCACTCTATGACTGAAGAAATACCTCCTAACATCCTTGTGACTCATCTGAGTCCTCAACTTCCAAGAGTGACCCCTTGTTTCTGTGTCCCATCTCTGGAACATCTTGTCTCTGTCCACCTTGTCTATACCTGGAGTTTACCTGGAGAGAGTTCCGGGGGTCAACGCCCCCGCGGCCCGGTCTGTGACCAGGCCTCCTGGTGGATCAGAGCCTGATCAACCAGGCTGTTGCTGCTGGCTGCACGCAAACCAACGTACGAGCCACAGCCCGGCTGATCAGGAACTGACTTTAGGTGCTTGTCCAGTGCCAGCTTGAAGACTGCCAGGGGTCTGTTGGTAATCCCCCTTATGTGTGCTGGGAGGCAGTTGAATAGTCTCGGGCCCCTGACACTTATTGTATGGTCTCTTAACGTGCTAGTGACACCCCTGCTTTTCATTGGGGGGATGGTGCATCGTCTGCCAAGTCTTTTGCTTTCGTAGTGAGTGATTTTCGTGTGCAAGTTCGGTACTAGTCCCTCTAGGATTTTCCAGGTGTATATAATCATGTATCTCTCCCTCCTGCGTTCCAGGGAATACAGGTTTAGGAACCTCAAGCGCTCCCAATAATTGAGGTGTTTTATCTCCGTTATGCGCGCCGTGAAAGTTCTCTGTACATTTTCTAGGTCGGCAATTTCACCTGCCTTGAAAGGTGCTGTTAGTGTGCAGCAATATTCCAGCCTAGATAGAACAAGTGACCTGAAGAGTGTCATCATGGGCTTGGCCTCCCTAGTTTTGAAGGTTCTCATTATCCATCCTGTCATTTTTCTAGCAGATGCGATTGATACAATGTTATGGTCCTTGAAGGTGAGATCCTCCGACATGATCACTCCCAGGTCTTTGACGTTGGTGTTTTGCTCTATTTTGTGGCCAGAATTTGTTTTGTACTCTGATGAAGATTTAATTTCCTCATGTTTACCATATCTGAGTAATTGAAATTTCTCATCGTTGAACTTCATATTGTTTTCTGCAGCCCACTGAAAGATTTGGTTGATGTCCGCCTGGAGCTTTGCAGTGTCTGCAATGGAAGACACTGTCATGCAGATTCGGGTGTCATCTACAAAGGAAGACACGGTGCTGTGGCTGACATCCTTGTCTATAAACCATACCCCCGGCCGGGATTGAACCCGCGGTCATAGAGTCTCAAAACTCCAGCCCGTCGCGTTAGCCACTAGACCAGCTAGCCACAATAAGATTCATCCAACTAGGTATATTTCTACACCATAGGAAAGTTAGCACAGGCACCCCCGGCCGGAGGTATGGTTTATTTGCAATCGTGTCATTACGATTTCTTGAGTCATGTTGACGGCAGTGAAGGGACTTGAGCTAGAGTTCGTCACGGCCACGCTAGCTGGAGATTCGTCTGTAAAAACTTGCATTTGTGGTCACAGAGGTGCCTGTGCTAACTTTCCTATGGTGTAGAAATATACCTAGTTGGATGAATCTTATTGTGGCTAGCTGGTCTAGTGGCTAACGCGACGGGCTGGAGTTTTGAGACTCTATGACCGCGGGTTCAATCCCGGCCGGGGGTATGGTTTATTTGCAATCGTGTCATTACGATTTCTTGAGTCATCCTTGTCTATGTCGGATATGAGGATGAGGAACAAGATGGGAGCAAGTACTGTGCCTTGTGGAACAGAGCTTTTCACCGTAGCTGCCTCGGACTTTACTCTGTTGACGACTACTCTCTGTGTTCTGTTAGTGAGGAAATTATAGATCCATCAACCGACTTTTCCTGTTATTCCTTTAGCACGCATTTTGGGCGCTATTACGCTATGGTCACACTTGTCGAAGGCTTTTGCAAAGTCTGTATATATTACATCTGCATTCTTTTTGTCTTCTAGTGCATTTAGGACCTTGTCGTAGTGATCCAATAGTTGAGACAGACAGGAGCGACCTGTTCTAAACCCATGTTGCCCTGGGTTGTGTAACTGATGGGTTTCTAGATGGGTGGTGATCTTGCTTCTTAGGACCCTTTCAAAGATTTTTATGATATGGGATGTTAGTGCTATTGGTCTGTAGTTCTTAGCTGTTGCTTTACTGCCCCCTTTGTGGAGTGGGGCTATGTCTGTTGTTTTTAGTAACTGTGGGGCGACCCCCGTGTCCATGCTCCCTCTCCATAGGATGGAAAAGGCTCGTGATAGGGGCTTCTTGCAGTTCTTGATGAACACAGAGTTCCATGAGTCTGGCCCTGGGGCAGAGTGCATGGGCATGTCATTTATCGCCTGTTCGAAGTCATTTGGCGTCAGGATAACATCGGATAGGCTTGTGTTAATCAAATTTTGTGGCTCTCTCATAAAAAATTCATTTTGATCTTCGACTCTCAGTCTGGTTAGCGGCTTGCTAAAAACTGAGTCATATTGGGACTTGAGTAGCTCACTCATTTCCTTGCTGTCATCTGTGTAGGACCCATCTTGTTTAAGTAGGGGCCCAATACTGGACGTTGTTCTCGATTTTGATTTGGCATAGGAGAAGAAATACTTTGGGTTTCTTTCGATTTCATTTATGGCTTTTAGTTCTTCCCGCGATTCCTGACTCCTAAAGGATTCTTTTAGCTTAAGTTCGATGCTTGCTATTTCTCTGACCAGTGTCTCCCTACGCATTTCAGATATATTGACCTCTTTTAGCCGCTCTGTTATTCTTTTCCGTCGCCTGTAAAGGGAGCGCCTGTCTCTTTCTGTTTTACATCTACTCCTCCTTTTTCTTAGAGGAATAAGCCTTGTGCATACATCGAGTGCCACCGAGTTAATCTGTTCTAGGCATAAGTTGGGGTCTGTGTTGCTTAGTATATCTTCCCAGCTTATATCGGTTAGGACTTTGTTTACTTGGTCCCACTTTATGTTTTTGTTATTGAAGTTGAATTTGGTGAATGCTCCCTCGTGACTAATCTCATTATGTCGGTCTGGGGCTCCGCGCATACATGACTGAACCTCAATTATGTTGTGATCTGAGTATATTGTTTTTGATATGGTGACATTTCTTATCAGATCATCATTGTTAGTGAAGATGAGGTCTAGTGTATTCTCCAGTCTAGTAGGCTCTATTATTTGCTGGTTTAAATTGAATTTTGTGCAGAGATTTAAAAGCTCGCGTGAGTGTGAGGTTTCATCGTATTTTGTATGTCGTTATCATGTCTCCCCTGACCCTCTTGTCCTCCAGTGTCGTCAGGCCGATTTCACTTAACCTTTCTTCGTAGGACATTCCCCTGAGCTCTGGAACTAACCTTGTCGCAAACCTTTGTACTTTCTTTAATTTCTTAGTGTGTGTGTGTGTGTACTCGCCTATTTGTGGTTGCAGGGGTCGATTCATAGCTCCTGGCCCCGCCTCTTCGCTGATTGCTACTAGGTCCTCTCTCTCCCTGCCCCATGAGCTTTATCATACCTCGCCTTAAAACTATGTATGGTTCCCGCCTCCACTACGTCACTTTCTAGGCTATTCCACGGCCTGACTACTCTATGACTGAAGAAATACTTCCTAACATCCCTTTGATTCATCTGAGTCTTCAACTTCCAATTGTGACCTCTTGTGTCTGTGTCCCTTCTCTGGAACATCCCGTCTTTGTCCACCTTGTCTATTCCGCGCAGTATTTTATATGTCGTTATCATGTCTCCCCTGACCCTCCTGTCGTTCAGTGTCGTCAGGCCGATTTCCCTCAACCTTTCTTCGTAGGACAATCCCCGTAGCTCTGGGACTAGTCTTGTTGCAAACCTTTGCACTTTCTCTAATTTCTTGACGTGCTTGACTAGGTGTGGATTCCAAACTGGTGCTGCATACTCCAGTATGGGCCTGACGTAAATGGTATACAGAGTCTTAAAAGAATCCTTACTGAGGTATCGGAACGCTATCCGTAGGTTTGCCAGGCGCCCGTATGCTGCAGCAGTTATCTGATTGATGTGCGCCTCAGGAGATATGCTCGGTGTTATACTCATCCCCAGATCTTTTTCCTTGAGTGAGGTTTGAAGTCTTTGGCCATCTAAACTATATTGTGTCTGCGGTCTTCTTTGCCCTTCCCCAATGTTCATGACTTTGCATTTGGCAGGGTTAAACTCAAGGAGCCAGTTGCTGGACCAGGCTTGTAGCCTGTCCAGGTCTCTTTGTAGTCCTGCCTGATCCTCATCCGATTTGATTCTTCTCATTAACTTCACATCATCTGCAAACAAGGACACTTCTGAGTCTATCCCTTCCGTTATGTCGTGTGTGTACTCACCTATTTGTGGTTGCAGGGGTCGAGTCACAGGTCCTGTGTGTGTGTGTGTGTGTGTGTGTGTGTGTGTGTGTGTGTGTGTGTGTGTGTGTGTGTGTGTGTGTGTGTGTGTGTGTTCACCTGGTTCCCTCAGGTGTCAGTTCCCATGGTGATAACATACCCCTCACCTGATGACTGGACACCCCCATAACCTCAACAATAACTCCCTTTTATAAAACACTTCCCTTCCTTACCCCCACCTTAGCCTTGTACCTGAATGAGAAAATCTCCATGAACATTTTCTAACACTATTTCCTTCCAGCTTTCCCATACATTGCTCAGTCGTTAAATTCCCCTGATAACGAGGTCCTCCAGCTACCTAGCAGCACCTGTCTGCCAGGCGTAAGAGCAGTTATGTAATCTACAATTCCTATAATTAACACAGGTAATAATAATTCGTAATAAGTATTTCGTCATCCTGACTGCAACTCATACAAACACGAGTTTTCAATATTTCTCTCTTTTGTATTCCATTTCATTTCTTTATAATTCCGTTAGTTTTTTTTTGGGGGGGTAACTTGCATTGTTGGTATGAACCATCAGACTAGGACACCTGACAGGTCGTTTTGATAAGAATCTGCCTTGTATGGGCCAGTAGGCCTTCTGCGGTGTTCCTCCATTCTTATGTTCTTAATATTATTTTTTAAATGACGTACCTAACCTGAAAGTTTGAAGAAGATCAGAAGAAACCTTATTACATTACTGCACCGATTCCAAAAACCTGATATGGTCTATAAACATAAAAATGGTGAGATAGCAAGTAGAGGCACCAGCAGCCTTATCAACCTTGAACTGACAAAAAGTGAACTTCCTGAGAGTCCCTCCTGCAGGAATACCAAAATTCTGTATGCGGAAATTTAACCATGACAATTTTTCTGACGAAATAAAAATCTTAGATGTGAATGGGCACAGTTTTCCCAGGCTGTGACATCATTTCCGCCACTTATAATTTGTTATTAAATTCAGTACAATTAACTGTTGTGCAAGAAAGGTATAAAATACCGATAATATGAAAGTTAAGACACATATACAACATCTGCATATCTTTATTGTAGACGTTTCGCCCTCCAGTGGCTTTATCAATACAGATTCTAGGACATAATTTGAAGACAGTAGAACTGTCTTCTAATTATGTCCTAGAATCTGTATTGAAAAAGCCACTGGAGGGCGAAACGTCTACAATAAAGATATCTAGATGTTGCACATGTGTCTTAACTTTCACAACTAACTGTATGTCTCCCAGCATACATAAGGGGGATTACCAATAGACCCCTGGCTATCTTCAAGAAGGTGCTGGACAGGCACCTAAAGTCAGTACCTGACCAGCCAGGCTGTGGTTCGTACGTCGGGTTGCGTGCGGCCAGCAGTAACAGCCTGGTTAATCAGACCCTTATCCGCTACGAGGCCTAGTCTCAGACCGGGCCGCGGGGGCGTTGACCACCGAAACCCTCTCTAGGTATCAATAATTAAAAGTATATGAGTTGATGCGGGATCAGAGTAAGGTATCCTTGTGCTGATTAAGTTGATCCTCCTCTACCTCAGTGATCCGAGAAAATGTGGAAAAGACACTTATGTACAGTTTAGGGCATTTATTAGAGGAAACATTTCGCCCCGAGTGACTTCTTCAGTCCTAATACAGAGATATTGTTGTTAAAGATTCGCCGGTATTCTCCCGGCCCGGGCCCTTCCAAGTGGTGGCCCGAGAATATATATAATGACAGGAGTCAGGTGGAAAGCAGCATGAGGGTAGTAGTACAACTGTAGTTAGATGGGTTAGGTTTGAGAAGGACCTGTCAATATATATCATGTTACAGTGGTCTCCATAGTGGGTAATATCCTGTTGATGAGGCAGTTTGACTGTGAGTTCCAGGACGAGGCTATTGCACCTGTCCACGGATGATCCCTCACTGCCCACACTGGTAACATTTGATTTGTGGAAAATACTGTATGTATTTTCCAGAAATTCAGTATTTATATGTAAATAGATGGCCATACTGTATTTAATAATATTTATGTCATAGAAAACGGAAAGCCTGCGTCTGCGCAGACGAGACTCGCCATCTTGGTTTTGAATTGGATACAACGTTAGTGTAATGGGAAGGAATTTTCGTGCTCTAGAGGTTAAAATTGGGCTGACACCTCTCAAATAGGAGGCGAAATTGTTGGACATGCATTCCTGCATAACTTGAGATATCAGACGACTGGACAAGACAGCTCCAGAAACCTCAGATAAACTCTCTAGATTTGTGTATAATTCTGGCCAGTGTTTTCATAAATTTAGCTAGTGAGGTTTTTCTGAGTATGATACAACTTAATATCCAGTCAAATTGGTGAGTGATATTAAGATATATTTTCCTTCTGTTATGTAATTGTGTGTGTATATATATATATATATATATATATAATATATATATATATATATATATATATATATATATATATATATATATATATATATATATAACCATTTATTATTTTTAATATACAGTCCACAAATTTATATATTTACCAGCATTCCTGGTGTTTACCTGGAGTTTACCTGGAGAGAGTTTCGGGGGTCAATGCCCCCGCGGCCCGGTCTGTGACCAGGCCTCCTGGTGGATCAGCGCCTGATCAACCAGGCTGTATGTATATTTTATTTAATTAATAGGTCCAGAGCAACTTGTGGATATGACAGTTGTAGGTATCGAAGGGGGACATTTTTTGCGACCTAGGTGTCCCAAATTCCTACTTGTCTAACTGATAAATAATAGTTATCATTGTTCATTTACTGTTATGTATATAATTATACATCCAAGTAAATGCAATTTTCCACATGACTGATGATTGAATAAACTCATTCAATACTGTTGCTTTTCAGTTGCCAAAAGTTGTGGAACGCTTCACGATTTTGCGTGTCATCCTTGCGCAGTTGCCAAAAGTATCAATGTTTAACGTGCATGTGTTCATTTAACAACAGAGCTGCAATGCGCTGTACAGTACATTATTTATAGTAAATGTTGAAACTGTACGGACCTACAGGTCCCTCTCAAATTCAACCTTCCCAACATTCTCCAACTGACTCTCCACACTTTATATATTCATGTACTCTTTACCCAGGTAGATCTGTTGGTGACTTGATAAATATCACTGTGTGGGTGAAACAGTCAATGAGGATGCGTATTATACTACAGTTATGCTTATTTTCTTTTTTTCTTCAGTCTTCCACAAGCATCAAGGCCACCCACTCGAAGAGCCCGTGGTTAATAACGTACCATCACTATTCCAAACGTTTGAAGCTTTACCACCGAGGGTTTTGGAAATTATCACAGCCATTCCAGGATGCTGTAAAATGGGTCCTGCAACTTTTGGTCACAGGGCGCCTGCACATACCAATTCTTCCTAGAATCTTGCCTTTGGTAGATATCAAAACTTTGGGGCCCAGTCCCTGGACCCATTATGTACCTCTGTAATCTTTTAACTACCGCCCACAAGATGGGTATGGGCTGCATAACAAACATATTAAACTTACCATACACCAGCGTTAAGAATTTGAAGCCGATCTAATGAGTCCTTTCTTATGAGCGAAATAAAATCGAAAAGCTGTTAGTAAAAATAAAAAAAATTCAAGGCAACCACTTACTAAGGTCTCCCTTCAGATATAAACAATAATAACAATAATAAATTAGTATTACTGAAGAGTGTAATGAACTCTGGTTATTAGCACTAGGGGATATATTAAGCGTATTAACTCATAGCATAGTAGGTGCAGATGGCATTATCCCGGTTCCTTGACCTGGCCTGGGCCGCCATCTCTGGGTCAGGGGGAGAGACATTCCTTGTGTCCCTTACCTCTTACCTTGAAATGTCTCTTCCTTTTCTCTTTCTTCCTGGATTGTTTATTTGTGCTGCAGCTGCGAGAGAGAGGAACAACAATAACAACTTGTCTCTGACCCTTCCTGAAGCCTTCATCAATATAGCGGTCAGTCGCCAGTACTCAGTGGTCAGTCGTCACGTGAGGTCACAGACCCTGAGCTGCCTTGGGGATTAGTGTGGACGGTTACAAAGCATGGCTTGCTTCTGCAGTGTTTTAAAAATTGAGGTTGGAGAGTTGAAGGAGGAGGTCTTGCTTCTCCAGGAGGAGATTAGGAGGCTGAAGGTCCACCTCAATGGGTCTGGGAGAGAGTGTGAGGTGGCTGGAGTTGTGGGGAATGAGGCTTCTAGCAGCGAGGTGCAGTCTGTCTCTCGCTGTGAGGAGGCTGTAGTTGGGGAGGCAGCAACGGCTACCAGCAGTGAGGTGCAGCCCAGCACCTGCTACAAGTGGCGAGTAGTTCACAGTAATGGAAAGCGCATCAGAGTAAGGAAAGTTAAGAGTGAAGATCTGAAGGTGGGAAAAATCGCTTCTCTGTTCTTCAGGATGAATGTACTTCAGTGGCCAGTGAAGGTAAGGGTACTACTGCCCCTGCTAATGGAGGTAAGCACATTCTTGTGGTTGGTGACTCTCAGGTAAGTACATTGACCGTGCTTTTTGTAATAGGAATAAGAAGATGAGAGATAGAGTGTGCTTCCCTGGAGCTGGTGTGGGGACATTGTCAACAGGCTGGATAATATCATGTCAGGTAATGGGAGCAAGCCCATTATCTGTCTCAGTGCTGGTGGAAATGATATTGGGAAGGGTAGGAGAGAAGAGCTGCTAGATAGTACAGGTCAGCTATAGATTTCATTAAGTCTAAGGGAGGGATCCCAATCATATGTAGCATCTTGCCTAGAAGGGGAGTAGGAAATGAATGGTTGTCTAGGGCAATTGGTGTAAATTGCTGGCTAGACAGATACTGCAAGGAACTTGCAATCCCATTCATTGACAACTGGAACAACTTTTATGGCAAACATGATATGTATGCAAGGGATGGGGTACATCTCTCTGGGCTGGGTGGTAGCACTTGCAGACTCGATTGAGAAGGCCATTGGTGAAATGCCTATGATTTTAAACTGATGGAAGATAGAGGTATGGGTGTGTGTGGGAAACAAGCAGGTTGCAACACTTGGG
The DNA here is from genome assembly GCF_026875155.1 of Cherax quadricarinatus. Classification (NCBI taxonomy): domain Eukaryota; kingdom Metazoa; phylum Arthropoda; class Malacostraca; order Decapoda; family Parastacidae; genus Cherax; species Cherax quadricarinatus. The sequence goes on along the minus strand of NC_069469.1, from coordinate 29,564,717 downwards.
TTGGAAACAGTAAATGTATAAAAGGCATTCAGCATGAAGTTATAAATAAAGAAAATTTAGATCAGGTCAGCAAACAAAGGGGGACAGCAGAGGGCAGCAAGGGACTAGCTCCCTTAAGGTTTACTATACTAATAGCAGGAGTTTTAAGAAATAAGATAGATGAGCTAAGATTAATTGCAAGTGCAGGAGACATAGATATTATTGCTATAACAGAGACCTGGCTCAATCTGAAGATAGAGAGATGCCCTCTGAATGTCACATAAAAGGCTATAAATTATTCCACACTGACAGGGTCAACAGGAAAGGTGGTGGAGTAGCGATGTATGTCAGAGACAATTTAAATTGTTGTGTTAGACAAGATTTTAAAATTAAAAAGCGTCAGCCACTGAATCTGTTTGGTTACAGCTTCTCGAGGGCCGAGAAAAACTAATTTTGGGTGTGATTTACAGGGCCCCAAATCTTGATAGGGAGTGCAGTAAACTTCTATGGGACGAAATTCGTAAGGCATCTACATACGAAAATGTTGTGCTAAGGGGAGATTTCAACTATAGACAGATTGACTGGAGCAATTTGACAGGAAATTTAGAGTCAGGTGACTTTCTTGATACGATCCAGGATTGTTTTTTAAAACAGTTTGTGACAGAGCCAACTAGGGGAAATAACCTCCTTGACTTGGTTCTTGCCAGTAGGGAAACACTAATTAATAATTTTGAGGTTAATGATGAGCTTGGGGAAAGTGATCACAAATCACTCAGTTTTAATATATCATGGAATTTCCCCTAATAATGGCAATCAAGTCTCCGTCCCTGACTTTCGCTTGGCTGATTTCATAGGACTGAAAAATTACTTAGGTGGGCTGAACTGGAATGACCTGACTAAGGTCAGGTAGGTGGTGATGGTTGCCGATATGATGCTTTCCAGGGCATAGTTCTAGCTGCTCAGTCAAATTATGTTCCAAATAGGGAAATCAGATCAAACAAAAATGATCCTAAATGGATGAACAATAGATTAAAAATATCTGATTGGTCAAAAGAGAGGCATATATAGGCAAATCAAAAGAGGAGAGGGGCAATTGAGAAATCGATATATTCAGTTAAAGAGAGAAATAAAAAAGGGAATTAGAAAAGCAAAAAGAGATTATGAGGTTAAGTTGCAAGAGAATCGAAGACTAACCCAAAAGGATTCTTTCAGGTATACAGAAGTAAGATCAGGGACAAGATAGGCCCACTCAAAAGTTCCTCGGGTCAGCTCACTGACAGTGATAAGGAAATGTGTAGAATTTTTAACACATACTTCCTCTCAGTTTTTACACAGGAGGATACCAGCGATATTCCAGTAATGATAAATTATGTAGAACAGGACGATAATAAACTGGTGTACTATTAGGGGCACAAGTGACATGGTCCTTAGGCAAATAGATAAATTAAAACCTAACAAATCCCCAGGCCCTGATGAACTGTATGCAAGGGTTCTAAAGGAATGTAAAGAGGAGCTTAGCACACCTTGGCTAATCTTTTCAACATATCACTACAAACTGGCATGGTGCCAGATAAGTGGGAAAATGGCAAATGTGATACCTATTTTCAAAACAGGTGACAGGTCCTTAGCTTCGAACTATAGACCAATAAGCCTAACCTCCATAGTGGGAAAATTTATGGAATCAATAATTGCCGAGGCAGTTCGTAGCCACCTTGAAAAGCATAAATTAACAACGAATCTCAGCATGGTTTTACAAAGGGCGTTCCTGCCTTACGAATTTATTAACTTTTTTCACTAAGGTATTTGAGGAGGTAGATCATGGTAATGAATATGATATTGTGTATATGGACTTCAGTAAGGCTTTTGACAGGGTCCCACATCAGAGACTATTGAGGAAAATTAAAGCACATGGAATAGGAGGAGAAATTTTTTTCCTGGATAGAGGCATGGTTGACAAATAGGCAGCAGAGAGTTTGCATAAATGGGGAGAAATCAGAGTGGGGAAGTGTCACGAGCGGTGTTCCACAGGGGTCAGTTTGGGCCCCCTGCTGTTCACAATCTACATAAACGACATAGATGAGGGCATAAAGAGCGACATCGGCAAGTTTGCCGATGACACCAAAATAGGCCGTCGAATTCATTCTGACGAGGACATTCGAGCACTCCAGGAAGATTTGAATAGACTGATGCAGTGGTCGGAGAAGTGGCAGATGCAGTTTAATATAGACAAATGCAAAGTTCTAAATGTTGGACAGGACAATAACCATGCCACATATAAACTAAATAATGTAGATCTTAATATTACGGATTGCGAAAAAGATTTAGGAGTTCTGGTTAGCAGTAATCTGAAACCAAGACAACAGTGCATAAGTGTTCGCAATAAAGCTAATAGAATCCTTGGCTTCATATCAAGAAGCATAAATAATAGGAGTCCTCAGGTTGTTCTTCAACTCTATACATCCTTGGTTAGGCCTCATTTAGATTATGCTGCACAGTTTTGGTCACCTTATTACAGAATGGATTATAAATTCTCTGGAAAATTGTACAAAGGAGGATGACAAAGTTGATCCCATGTATCAGAAACCTTCCCTATGAGGATAGACTAAGGGCCCTGAATCTGCACTCTCTAGAAAGACGTAGAATTAGGGGGGATATGATTGAGGTGTATAAATGGAAGACAGGAATAAATAAAGGGGATGTAAATAGTGTGCTGAAAATATCTAGCCTAGACAGGACTCGCAGCAATGGTTTTAAGTTGGAAAAATTCAGATTCAGGAAGGATATAGGAAAGTACTGGTTTGGTAATAGAGTTGTGGATGAGTGGAACAAACTCCCAAGTACCGTTATAGAGGCCAGAACGTTGTGTAGCTTTAAAAATAGGTTGGATAAATACATGAGTGGATGTGGGTGGGTGTGAGTTAGACCTGATAGCTTGTGCTACCAGGTCGGTTGCCGTGTTCCTCCCTTAAGTCAATGTGACCTGACCTGACTAGGTTGGGTGCATTGGCTTAAGCCGGTAGGAGACTTGGACCTGCCTCGCATGGGCCAGTAGGCCTTCTGCAGTGTTCCTTCGTTCTTATGTTCTTATGTTCTTATAAGTACATCCTGCTATTATCTTGTTTTGTTTATTTTATGCTTTTAAGACAGGCTGTAGTGTTTACTTTGTATTGTTTTAACTTATTGTTTGGTTACTACCATTTTGATTTCCCTTTCTGCCGATTTTTACTGGGTAAGCTTATTGTAACCTGTAGATAAATGGTTCAGAGAACCGATGAGTTGATAAATTAGACACTTGTGCAACACTTAGGTATCTCTACTGAGGAAACGTTTCGCCACACAGTGGCTTCATCAGTCCATACAAAGAATTGTGAAGAGGTAATCAGTCCCTCAGCCTGGAGTCGATGTAATTAATCCATCAATCAAAGAATGTCATGTATTCTTTTCAATATTGATTAGTTAAGTCTTCGTCAGGAGAAAGGACACTTATTTCCTGTCGTGGGTTTTTCAGTTATACGGTGACCTGCCACTGGAACTTTGGGTCATATGATGGAGGCCTTCCACTGGCTTACCTGTTCACCCCTTTAAAAATGAATTTTATTAAGATTAAAGACACTCGGATATTACAAATGCTTTATTCATATACTTTTCTTACACATCACATAGTTCTATGCTCATTTATTTTACACCCAAATTCATACACCGAGGTTGGCAACTCTTCTTAAGAATTTAAAAACAAAACAAAAAAAAAAACAAAGGATTATCAAAGAACAATTGTAAATGTAATCAGATTCCTTATCTCTTAATCCCACACCTCTTCCAACACCCTCATAGTGTTCACTTTCACAATCCCATCTTTCTTATACACCGCATCACTGTTGGAAACCTCGTAGTTCAATACAAGTCCTCGTGGCTTAATTGGTATTAGCCTCGTTTCGCACACTGAGGGAGTGGGTTTGATCCCTGGACGCGTGGAAACATTGAACTCGGTTTAAATATTGCAGCCCCTGTTAATCTAGTAGTAAATAGATATCCGGGAGCTGGCAGAGGTGTGGCTCCCACACCTCTGGAAACAAGGCAGTCTGATGATGTGGCTTTGTTGGGTTATTCTGGGTTACTAACCCTCTGGGATAACAACAGACCTTAAACGGAGCCTCGCGTTCTTCAAAAAAAAAAAAAAAATGGTTTTAGTAACCTATTCCATAATTTGGCAGACTGTCACACGTCTACCAATCATGCCTTTCAAATGAACCATTTAATTTTTTTGTAGGAATATGTGCAAAACCTGCAGAATGCCTCTTCTGGTCGGCTTTAAACTCGTGGTGCTGATGGTTTTCCTCAAAGTTTCACCTTGATTTTAAATTCAGCAAGTTTTAATGTATTATTTTTCATTAGACAAATTGGTTTCTGTGAATTAACGAGAGAAAGTCTCTTTTGATCTGAAATATGTCAGGGTTTTTTAAGGTTAAATTCACATAATGTACCTTCACATGTCCCCTCAAAGACCATTGTAAAAAAAATTAATGTACCCAAACTTTAAATGCTGGTTAATCTTGCTTAGAGACGAGGTTTTTGGATTAATTTTGATATATAGATCCTAATTTTTTTTTATGAAAAAATTAGTTTCTGTGCGATAATTTTTGAGTGTCGTCCGACTGACGTGAACTTACAATGCTGATAACGTGATAATGTAGATTCTATGTTGCTTAACTTAATGTGCTGGTGTATTTTAAGATATCTTTGTCTTTTAAGATGACAATAGAATGCCTCCTCAGCTTGGCTTCAAATCTTGCTTCTTAGTGGAAAGTTTGGATTAGTTTTGGGCTGTGTATGTCCTAATTTGCCATCTTTTTTTTATTTTAGAAATTGGGGTATTGCTGTCCATGTTACAACTTGTGACACGTCTTTGGATTTGCCTCAAATCTTCAAACATTAATATTTAACTGCATTAAAAACTTTGGCCGCACTATGCACTATTCTTATCGCATGTGTTGAGAAAGGAGGAAGCTGGGGTTGTGCAATACAGGGATACCTTTTTCGGCTCATCCTGTGGGAGGTAGTCAGAGATTACAGAGGTACATAATGGGTCCAGGAACTGGGCCGCAAAGTTTTGATAGTTTATCAAAAAGTACGACAGATTAAGCCATATCACGGGCGGGGTTAGAACCCGCGATCAGTCTCAAAACTCCAGACCGTCGCGTTAGCCACTGGGCGACGGTCTGGAGTTTTGAGACTGATCGCGGGTTCTAACCCCGCCCGTGGTATGGTTTGTTTGCAATCGTGTACTCGCCTAATTGTGGTTGCTGGGGTCGAGATTCAGCTTCTGGCCCCGGCTCTTCACTGAACGGTACTAGGTCCTCTCGCCCCCTGAGCTTTATCATACCTAGTCTTAAAGCTATGTATGGTTCCTGCCTCCACTACATCACTCCCCAGACTGATTTGGTGAGTCATACGACAGATTGTTACACTTAGTACATTTTTTCTGCCCACGACGACCTGCTTTTGCGTACATGCTATCACATCTTCAGCAGATGACCTGTGGTGTTATCTTCGCCATAATAATACGAACGTCAGAGATATGGACGTAAGTGGCTCTCGGGAGACACCCGGCCACCATGACGTAATTCGCGCCTCTTGTGCAACACCGGAAACCATTTTGAGACGCAGTATATTTGAGGGAAAGTTTATCTGTTGAGTATGATGTATATATGAGAGTACGAGTGGGTTACTGGGCTTAATTGCGTAATTTCGCTAACCATTACTGATTGAAAAGTTAATTGCCACGTGTGATTACAAGATTTAGTGATGTGATCGCCTGGAGACCTGGTTTTGATTTACTTTACGTTCATACTTTATCCTATGACATGGCCAAGGTTTATTATATTTGGGGGAAATATCTGAGCCTATAAGGGTCACTCACCGCCTGGGGGAAATGGGAGACAATTCCTTAATATTCCTCAGAGCCCTTCACCTGCATCAGGGTTCCTTCATTCATTGTTTATTTTCAGCTCGACTGTAGAACATGTCGAGAAATGGATAGTGGCGATCTTTCACTCACTACTAATACTGCTGCTAAGACTTTGTGGAACTGGTTCCATCAAGACCTGGTCAAGGAATGATCATTACACCACCCCACCAATTAAAAAAACAACACCCCTCTGGGATAGTGGTTTTTATTGGATTATATATTGTTGAACTTAGGTTGTTGGCTGCCTATTTTAGTTCACATTGCTTGAATTAGCCTAGACATGTATTCATTTTAAGGCTTTCAGCCACATGTCAGCTTTTCATAAGTCAAGATCTAAGGATAAGTTACATTAGCGACCGCTAATAGACTAATATTGAACCAGATTCTGAACTGTTAAGACTGCCTACTTACCTCGCCAGTTGTGTTCAAGGCCTCGACCACCTGCAGCCGAGGCCCTTGGTTCAACCTGTTCCATCCCACTTCCATCTCGAGTGAGCACCTTGGCCTTGAGGTGATCTACGGTACCAGACATAACCGGTCTAAAAATACCACGGTACTGGTGGTTAAAACGTATGACAAGCGAGTCCTAAAACTGGTGTCATGATACCCGGTCTACAGGCGCGTCCAGCATAGCCCTGAATACTTCATCCTGTCACTTGACTGATAAACGTCTTCACCATCCGGGTCCATTCATTATGCTAGTCATTGGCCATTATTTTGTTACGTCTCTCATTTTGCGTCAGATAAGAATATAATTTAGCTTAATTTTGTTGGAATAGAGGCAATATTTTTGTCTACCTACCCTATTGGTTATGTTATATACTTTTAAAATTGCTTTGTTTTTCGTAAGAGACGTCGCTCTTGTAGTGGTGGCTTCTCTGTGGGGAGACCAGTGTTAAAAAAATATATAAATGAATGCATAACTTTCACACAAATGGTAAATAAAATAGAGATATATGGATGCTATATTGTTACTTTAATTCTCTTTCAGGGATTAGAGTTCTTGTTTAGTGTACAGGTGACATGGAGCCTCGTGTATTCAACAAACTTGCAACGTAATAGCCTATATAGAATCTTCATTACATAACTCGAGTTATTGAGCTTACACTCGGGTTTGCTTTCATAATGACTACGACTTCTAGAAAGTCATACATTAGCAAAACTGACACTTTATTTAATGCGTCATTTTATTCTTCATTTTCAGACTTGACTTCCCTCAATCTGCCCTTTCCTGTTCACCTTGTTTTTCTTTTCTGTTCCACATTGTCATTGATGTCAGCTAGGCCTGTATACCTTGTACATGTACTTGAAGAAATAAAGATTGTTATTATAATTAAAAGGTACCGATGATTTTCTTTAATTAGTTTAATATGTTTATTATGCAGCCCATGCCCATCCTGTGGGCCCGGTAGTCAAAAGATTACAGAGGCACACAATGGGTCCAGGGACTGGGCCCCAAAGTTTTGATTTTCTTCAATCTCTCTGAACGTGTGCTCTCTTTTCCTTGACCATTTTCAATTATTCGCATACTGCTGCTGTTGTTGTGTACACTTGTGGCTCTTAAATCCTCTATAGGTTAAGCACTGGTTTTGTTTTTCCTGAGAGTGATGCATGACTGCTTCCAGGATTAGGTTAGTGTTTCAACGGCTGATATACCCACTTCTTGCAGTTATCAATCACAGTGCTTCTATTGTCTGACTGCCTTGCAAGCTCTGAGCTTTGAGTCGCCTCATCCGCTTGTTCTTCACATTTAATGTTAGCTCCTTCTCCAGCAAGCATAAAATCATCGTCTTTTGCTGGGTCTCTGGTCAGTCTGATGTCCAGGGTAATGCACAATAAATTTTAGCTTAGTTTAATATGTTTATTATGCAGCCCATACCCATCCTGTGGGTGGTAGTCAAAAGATTATAGAGGTACATAATGGGTCCAGGGACTGGCCCCCAAAGTTTTGATAGCTGAACTAGGTACAAAGGTAATGAACTCACAGGTTACAAAGGTAATGAACCATGCAAGTAAATTTACTTACGTTTATACATGGCTACAATCATGAACACTGTGAGAGACTGCGCATTCCGCAGTCCAGGATCTGTCCATCTCGCAGGAATTTACCATATTTAGACTAGAATACATGGGAGAAAAACTAAAGACGACGTTTCGGTTCGATTGGGATCATCAGTTAATGGTCCTAGTCGGACCGAAATGTCGTCATAAGTTTTTCTCCTATGTGTGGGATATTTGTGTAATGTTCCAGTCATGGTATTGTGCCTTTTTATTCTATTTAGACTAGAATCCTCTTGTGTCTGAACATCTGGGATCGATGGCAGTGTTGTTCGTACTTGTTAAGAGGACAAAAAGTTGTTCTTGATCGTTGTTGGGTTCTTGTTAGACTTCTCATTACTGTTGCGTTTGAGGGAAGTGACCTCATTACACTGCTTGATGTCCTCACAAGACTAAGAGGCACCTCCACGTTTCTGAAAGTATTTGCGTCCCTCTGACAGTCAAACATCCTTCGATTAATGATATTTATCAGAATCAAAGTTCACTTTTCTTAGGCCTGGGTACTCTCACTTTGATCTGCTTTCAGAAAGCTCCGCCTTCAGTGCAGTTACTGACTTTTTGACAAAATGACTGACAGTGAGTCAACTTTGGCTTTCCTTGTTTTTTTTTATAAGTTTATTTTACTGTTCCTCTTTGACGAAACCTTCCCTCAGCCTTGTAGAACTTAGACCCGTAAAGGTTGGGTGCATCTGGTTGTATAACAGTTTAATCTAATAAACTTGGTCCACATGAAGGCACCATCAGGACAGAATTCGAAGATGTAGACTTAGACCTCACGATCGTGAATTGAAACAGGATCACATAATCTGTCAGTATAGCATCATACTGTTGTCAATGGTGGTGTCACGTGTGACAGGTGACACTCTTGACAAGAGCTGTTTATCACATCCGTGCCTCTGATCTCGGAAGATGATAATAATAATAATAATGTAAATAATAATCTTTTATTTCAACAAGTACACGTACAAGGTATACAGACCATAGCTGACATTAATGTTATATTACTCTAGAAAGCCCTTATTATGCAGAGCATTTCGGGCAAATTAGGTCAGTTTTGACCCAGGATGCGACCCACACCAGTCGACTAACACCCAGGTACCTATTTGACTGCTAGGTGAACATAGACAACAGGTGTGTTAAGGAAATACGTCCACTCGTACCGGGGATCAAACCACGGACTTCAGGGTGTGAGCTAAGGTCCGTGGTTCGATCGAGCTACCTTTACACTAACAGCGTGTTACATTTATGAGGGAGCGCTAAACTATTAAGGGCAACGGTAATTAGGTTTGATACAAGGTAGTAACTCAGATTCCTTGTATAAAGAGCCCTTCCAGCATACAAGCGTCTTTCTTGAAGGTGGGATTTTGGGGGTTACGTTGATTCTGATGAGTTGGTTAATAATAAAAGAAATGGAAAGCCTCTACCTCCATTTTCTCTTCTTAAAATTTCATCACGAAGGAAGATAAGAATTAATCTATAAAAGAAAAAAGGTGGTCACGATTAGACACCTCGATGTGTTTCCCAAAGGAAGGAAATGCATCATTGATTACTACTTAAAGCAGATAAGATGATGGGTATATGAACGCTGCAGCCAGGATGAACTTCAGTCTTTTAGCAGTTATCACCACCACTACTACTACTACTACTACTACTACTACTATTGCTGCTGTTACTACTACTATTACTGCTGCTCCTAGTGTTATTACGTCACTGCTCTACACTCCACAGAGCTACGACCGCCGGCTTCGAATATATAAACCACATACGCAGCATCACACACAGGTACGGAAAGTTTGAGTTTGTACCAAATGGTGACTTATTTGGTTTAACTTTGCTCTTTATTTTAAATAATTCTCACGTCAGTAACTAAATACAAAATACATATAACAATTTTTAATGTCATTTAGCATTATTCTCAAATGTTATCTTTTAGGAAGAGTTAAAGGCTTAAAATATAAGTTTAGATTTATTATTGGAATAAGTAAAACAGACGCAGATATATATATATATATATATATATATATATATATATATATATATATATATATATATATATATATATATATATATACCTGGAGTTTACCTGGAGAGAGTTTCGGGGGTCAACGCCCCCGCGGCCCGGTCTGTGACCAGGCCTCCTGGTGGATCAGCGCCTGATCAACCAGGCTGTTGCTGCTGGCTGCACGCAAACCAACGTACGAGCCACAGCCCGGCTGATCAGGAACTGACTTTAGGTGCTTGTCCAGTGCCAGCTTGAAGACTGCCAGGGGTCTGTTGGTAATCCCCCTTATGTGTGCTGGGAGGCAGTTGAACACTCTCGGGCCCCTGACACTTATTGTATGGTCTCTTAACGTGCTAGTGACACCCCTGCTTTTCATTGGGGGGATGTTGCATCGTCTGCCAAGTCTTTTGCTTTCGTAGTGAGTGATTTTCGTGTGCAAGTTCGGTACTAGTCCCTCTAGGATTTTCCAGGTGTATATAATCATGTATCTCTCCCTCCTGCGTTCCAGGGAATACAGGTTTAGAAACCTCAAGCACTCCCAGTAATTGAGGTGTTTTATCTCCGTTATGCGCGCCGTGAAAGTTCTCTGTACATTTTCTAGGTCGGCAATTTCACCTGCCTTGAAAGGTGCTGTTAGAGTGCAGCAATATTCCAGCCTAGATAGAACAAGGGCTTGGCCTCCCTAGTTTTGAAGGTTCTCATTATCCATCCTGTCATTTTTCTAGCAGATGCGATTGATACAATGTTATGGTCCTTTAAGGTAAACCCTCCACATAATCACTCCCAGGTTTTTGACTTTTGGTTTTTCGCTCTATTTTGGCCAGAATTTGTTTGTACTCTGAGAAATTTAATTCCTCATGTTTACCATAAAGAATTGAAATTTCTCATCTTTTGAACTTCATATTGTTTTCTGCACCCCCTAAAAGTTTTGGGTGATGCCGCCGGGACCTTGCAGTGCGCAATGGAAGACATGTCATCAGTTTCGGGTTACTGCAAAGGAAGACCGGTGCTGTGGCTGACATCCTTTCTATGTCGGATATAGGATGGGGAAAAAGGGGCTTATGTGCCTTGTGGAACAGAGCTTTTCACCGTCCCCTCGACTTTACTTTGACGACACTCTCTGTGTTCTTTTATGAGGAAATTTAGATCCACGACCGATTTTCCCGTTATCCCTTTTGCGCCATTTTTGCGCTTTACGCCATGGTCCACTTGTCGAAGGCTTTTGCAAAGTCTTTTATATTACATCCATTCTTTTGTCTTCTAGTGCATTTAGGGCCTTGTCGTAGTGATCCAGTATTAGACAGAGGGCACCTGTTTTTAAACCCTTTCCCTGGGGTTTTGTAACTGATGGGTTTTAGATGGTGGTTTTCTTGCTTCTTAGGACCCTTTCAAAAAATTTTTATGATATGGATGTTTTGTGCTATTGGTCTGCGTTCTTTGCTGTTGCTTTTTTTTCCCCCCTTTTTGGGGGGGGTATGTCTGTTTTTTTAGTAACGAGGGACGACCCCCGTGTCCATGCTCCCCCTTTCCCTAGGATGGAAAAGGCTCGTGATGGGGCTTCTTGCAGTTTTTGATGAACACTGGTCCCTGGTTGGCCCTGGGGCAGAGTCAGGGCATGTATTTATGCCTTTCGAAGTCATTTGGCGTCAGGTAAAATCGGATAGGGTTGTGTTAAACAAATTTTGGGTCTCTCATAAAAATTCATTTGACTTTGCTCTGTCTGGTTTGCGCTTTCTAAATCGAGTCATATTGGGGCTTTAGTAGCCACTCTTTCCTTGCTGCACTGTGGGACCCCTCTTTTTTAAATTGGGGGGCCCCCAAAACTGGACGTTTTTCTCGACTTTGATTTGGGATGGAGAAGAAATACTTAGGGGTTTTTTTCGATTTTATTTATGGTTTTAGTTTTTCCCGCGATTCCTATTATAAAATTCCTTTGCTTAAGTTTGATCTTGTATTTTCTAAGGGGGGTTCTCCAGGGTTTCAGATATATTGACCTCTTTTTGCGCCTTTTTATTCTTTTCCGTTTGCCCGTAAAGGGAGCGCCTGCTTTTTATTTTAATCTATCCTCCTTTTTTTTAGGGAATAAGCCTTGTGCATACATCGAGTGCCACACACAACACACACACACCAAAACACATATATTATATAATAAAATTTAAAAAATATTAATATATATAATATAATTTTTATTTTTATTTATATATATATTTTTTTTATTTTAAAATATATATAATATAATTATTTGTTATGTATGTAGGTAAATATAATTTGGATCAAGGGCGGGAGAGTGTTAAATTTCCTGGGATCAAGAGACCTTTAACACCAATGAACCTTCCTTCAAAGGCTTTCAGAAAAAACAGTTGACATGGTCTAACTAGTTAGAATGTAATTTAAATTAAATTCGGATTGCTAGCCCTTACAAGTTTGTAATCGTTTATTTGTATTTTCTTTGACTTTCAGAAATGAGAGCCACTTGGGTTACATTAATAGGTCTCGCTATGCAAATTATAGTGTCAGACTGCGGTGTTGTAATGAGTGCACCTCCGGGCATCAACGCTCTATGTCCCGTCACAGAGTCAGGAGAAGCTACTCTTCTTCCCAACCCTGACGACTGTGGCACTTACTACTCCTGTAGCTGGGGTGTTGCATACCTGATGCAGTGCCCAGGAGACCTCCTCTTTGATGTTAACCTCCATGTTTGTACCTGGGCATGGGAAGCACAGTGTTTCGTACCATCTACTACTGAGGAACCAACCACCATCACCACTACTACTGAGGAACCAACCACCACCACCCACTACTACTACTACTACTACTACTGAGGAACCAACCACCACCACCACTACTACTGAGGAACCAACCACCATCACCATTACTACTGAGGAACCAACCACCACCACCACTACTACTACTACTACTACTACTACTACTACTGAGGAACCAACCATCACCACTACTACTGAGGAACCAACCATCACCACTACTACAACTGAGGAACCAACCCCCAAACCCCTACTACAACTGAGGGAAACCAACCACCACCACTACTACAACTGAGGAACCAACCACCACCACTACTACAACTGAGGAACCAACCACCACCACTACTACAACTGAGGAACCAACCACCACCACTACTACAACTGAGGAACCCAAACCCCACCCACTACTACAACTGAGGAACCAACCACCACCACTACTACTACTGAGGAACCAACCACTACTACTGAGGAACCAACCACTACTACTGAGGAACCAACCACCATCACTACTACTACTGAGGAACCAACCACCATCACCACGACTACTGAGGAACCAACCACCACGACTACTGAGGAACCAACCACCACGACTACTGAGGAACCAACCACCACGACTACTGAGGAACCAGTCACCACCACCACGACTACTGAGGAACCACACCACCACCACGACTACTGAGGAACCACACACCACCACTACTACTGAGGAACCAACTACACCACCACACGCTATGGGAACCATACCACGACACCACCACGACTACTGAGGAACCAACACGACCACCACCACGACTACTGAGGAACCAACACACACCACCACGACTACTGAGGAACCAACACCACCACCACACTACTACTGAGGAACCAACCACCACCACCACTACTACTGAGGAACCAACCACCACCACCACCACTACTACTGAGGAACCAACCACCACCACCACTACTACTGAGGAACCAACCACCACCACCACTACTACTGAGGAACCACCACCCCACTATACTGAGGACATCCACCACCACTACTACTGAGGAACCACCACCACCACCACTACTACTGAGGAACCAACCACCACCACCACTCTACGGAACAACAACTATACTGAGGAACCAACCACCACCACTACTACTGAGGAACCAACCACCACCACACTCTACTGAGGAACCAACCACCACTAATACGAGGAAACCATCCACCACCACCACCACCACTACACTGAGGAACAACCACACACTACTTGAGGAACCAACCACCACACTACTGAGGAACCAACCACCACACACTGAGAACCACACCACTACTACTGAGAACCAACCACCCACACCACACCACTACTACTGTGGACCAACCACCACCACCACATACTACTGAAGAACCAACCACCACCTCCCTACTACTGAGGAATCAACCACCACCACCTGAGGAACAACCACCACCACTAGGTACGTGGAACCAACCACCACACAGTGCTACTGAGGAACCAACCACACACCACTAGTGCTATGAGGAACCAACCACCATCACCTACCCACCTACTGAGGAACTAACCACCCTACGAGGTTACCTTCACCAACACTACTGCCGAGGTTACCACCACTACTGGGATTCCCACCACCAGCAGCACATACCTGAGGTTCCCACCACCACACACAACACTACTGTGGTTCCCACCACCACAACACACTATGAGGTTCCCACACTAACACTACTACGAGGTTCCCACCCCACCACTACTGGGTTCCCACCACCACACCATACTGAGGTTCCATCACCAATGCTATACTATACTACTACTACGGATTCCCACACCTACTATTATACTACTACTGAGATTCCCACCAACACTACTACTACTATGAGATCCACCAACACTACTACTACTACTACTGAGATTCCCACCAACACTACTACTACTACTGAGGTTCCACCAAACACTACTACTGAGGTTCCCACCAACTCTACTACTACGATGTTCCCACCAACTCTACTACTACTGAGGTTCCACCAACTCTACTCAACTGAGGTTCCCACCAACTCTACTACTACTGAGGTTCCCACCAACCTACAACTACTGAGGTTCCCACCACTCTACTACTACGAGGTCCCACCAACTCTACTACTACTGAGGTCCCACCAACTCTACTACTACTGAGGTTCCCACCAACTCTACTACTACTGAGGTTCCCACCAACTCTACTACTACTGAGGTTCCCACCAACTCTACTACTACTGAGGTTCCCACCAACTCTACTACTACTGAGCTTCCCACCAACTCTACATACCTGAGTTCCACCAACTCTACTACTACTGAGGTTCCCACAATCTACTACTACTGAGGTTCCCACCACATCTACTACTATTGAGGTTCCCACCAACTCTACTACTATTGAGGTTCCCACCAACTCTACTACCACTGAGGTTCCCACCAATACTACTACTACTACTACTGAGGTTCCCACCAACACTACTACTACTACTACTGAGGTTCCCACCAACACTACTACTACTGAGGTTCCCACCAACACTACTACTACTACTACTGAGGTTCCCACCAACACTACTACTACTACTACTGAGGTTCCCACCAACACTACTACTACTACTACTACTGAGGTTCCCACCAACACTACTACTACTACGAGGTTCCCACCAACACTACTACTATACTGAGGTTCCCACCAACAATACTATACTACTATGAGGTTCCCACCAACACTACTACTACTATGAGGTTCCCACCAACTACTACTACTACTACTGAGGTTCCACCAACTACTACTACTACTATAGAGGTTCCCACCAACTACTACTACTACTACTACTGAGGTTCCACAACACTACTATACTACTCTACTACTACTACTACTGAGGTTCCCACCAACACTACTACTACTACTGAGGTTCCCACCAACACTACTACTACTAACTACTGAGGTTCCCACCAACACTACTACTATACTACTACTGAGGTTCCCACCAACACTACTACTACTACTGAGGTTCCCACCAACACTACTACTACTACTACTATGAGGTTCCCACCAACACTACTACTACTACTACTAAGGTTCCCACCAACACTACTACTACTTCTACTGAGGTTCCCACCAACACTACTAGTACTACTACTACTACTGAGGTTCCCACCAACTCTACTACTACTGAGGTTCCCACCAACTCTACTACTACTGAGGTTCCCACCAACTCTACTACTACTGAGGTTCCCACCAACTCTACTACTACTGAGGTTCCCACCAACACTACTACTTATACTACTGAGGTTCCCACCAACACTACTACTACTGAGGTTCCCACCAACACTATACTACTGAGGTTCCCACCAACACTACTACTACTGAGGTTCCCACCAACACTACTACTACTGAGGTTCCCACCAACACTACTACTACTGAGGTTCCCACCAACACTACTACTACTGAGGTTCCCACCAACACTACTACTACTGAGGTTCCCACCAACACTACTACTACTGAGGTTCCCACCAACACTACTACTACTACTGAGGTTCCCACCAACACTACTACTACTGAGGTTCCCACCAACACTACTACTACTGAGGTTCCACCAACACTACTACTACTGAGGTTCCCACCAACACTACTACTACTACTGAGGTTCCCACCAACACTACTACTACTGAGGTTCCCACCAACACTACTACTACTGAGGTTCCCACCAACACTACTACTACTGAGGTTCCCACCAACACTACTACTACTGAGGTTCCCACCACCAACACTGAGACATCCAGCTCCAGTTTCTCTGAGGAACCTGGATCTTTTAGTACCAGGGTCATCACCTCACCACCACCTCTCCCAGTGTGTCCTCATACGGATGGAACAGTTCTTGTGTACTTACCCAATCCATATGACTGTTCCACATTCTACGTGTGCTTTAACAGTTCACCACACTTATTCTCCTGTCCTTGTGGGACCTACTTCGATCAGAGCAAGCAAGTGTGTCACCTTGCTGCCGAAGTGAACTGTGAAGTCCTGGTAAACTGAAAAGTTTAGATCGTAGATTCGATATGTGGGCGATGGCTTTTGTGGGTTTTTGGTAGACACATGGAGTTGTTGATTGATTCAGTGTCTCTTGTTTCTAAGTCCAAAACTCCCTTGGAGATTCTCATTAAGCTAAGCTGTAGTGTTAACTTATTTCTTTGCTTTTTGTATTAATGTAATTACTAAGTGTCAACTTGGTGATTTTAAAGGATTATTTTGCCAAAGTGGAATACGTAATGGTGAGCTCCCTCCTGCTTGGCACCGTTACTATCATCATCATATGGTGATTTCCCTCATGCTAGGCACCATTGCTGCCACTAAGATATGGTGACCTCATGTTAGGCACCGTATCACTAGGACCATGATAGTCAACTCTTCCTGACCATTTGGACTTGTTTAGTAAGTATGTGAAGTCTCCAGCTATCACGAAAATCACGTCACATTTTTACAGGAAGACCAAACACTGGAAGGGGTTGATAAAAGCAGAATCTGTCCATCACTGCTGTCTGTGAAGTAGGTTTCTTTTTCCCCACAATGTTGAGTCTAGTGTCAGTGATGTTACAGTTAACATAGTCCTAAACTTGTAATGTTACAAGTAATATTCTTAAACTTCAAGATTTTCTTAAGGCATTTATTCGTATATAGTTGTTAGATTTCAATAAGAATTTGTAAAATATTTAAGAATGCCTTAAAACTGATGGAGAAGCCTGTCTTTGATGACAATTCACTATCTCGTAATTTAATTACTTTGAACATCAGTCTCGTAACTGTTATCTCGATAATAACTCGTGTAGGCTACCATGTAGCATATTAATTTAAGGTTTTCTACAAGACCAAGACATATTTATTTCAGCATGATGCAGTGTTTGTACAGTTAGATGACATTTGGTTGTGCATCCAGAAAGCCCATAGTTATGCAGAGCATTTTTTTGTGTAGAAACCTGGGGTATCCCTACCCCTTAGGGGTATTGGAACCAAATAATGGGGGTATGGGACTCTATCTCTGAACAATTTAAAAAAAGTTGCTATATAAGAATAAAATATTACTGTTATTAATATGGGTTGAGGCTGCTAACTAGGCTGGATATCGAGCAATTTTGGTATGAGCAGATTGTGGCTTACTTAGTGATGAGGGTAATGAAAGTTTTGGTTCCCTTCATGATTATATATATCTGTGAAACAGGAGTCTGCATTACTGAACCTGAAATTGAAGTGGAGAAATAGACTTGTCAGATGACATGCGTGTGATATGAACAGTAACTATACCTTGGTTGTGCACTTATTTCACGCATTGAGTGTCCATGGTTCGATCCCCGGTATGGATGAAAATATTGGAAGTGTTTCCTGAAGACGCCTGTTGTCCCTGTTCACCTAGCAGTAAGTAGGTAGCTGACTGGTGTGGTTCGCATCCTGACGACAAGATTTACCTACTTTGCCCGAAATGCATTGCATTACCAGGGGCTTGATATATAGTATGCCACTGATGTTAGCTAGGTCTGTATAAGTTGTATCATGTACGTACTTGTAGAAATTATTGTAAAAACGTAAAAAAAATCTCACTAGCTTTAACAATCTTGTGTGTTTGTGATTTGCTTTTTTCTACAAATAAATATGATAAAATCCTGATGATTTTCTTTCACTTATTCTGTTCCTAGCTATCCATATGTAAAATAAAACAAAGATAGTGACATCTTTTGAAGTATACACAAATAGCCCACACATAAAAGAGAAAAGCTTACGACGACGTTTCGGTCCGACTTGGACCATTGACAATGTCACACTAACCAGAGGTGGAGCAGGACGGCTATATATAGGCAGGAAGAGGTGGTGGTAGTAGTAGTACTACAAGAATTGTATATAATACCGACAAGATGAAATTAAGACACATGCACAACACGCGGGCATCCCCATCGTAGACGTTTCGCCATCCAGCCAGCCACTGGATGGCGAAATGTCCACAACAAAGACAACTAGACGCCGCACATGTCTTAATTTCATCAGTAGTTGTAGTAGAAGAAGAAGAGGTAGTAGTAGTGGTAGTGGTAGAAGTGGGAAATAAGGATGACGAGCCAGTCAAATACAAAGGAAGGGGAGCACTGCAAGAGAGCTAGATGCCCACCGAGGGAGAGCAAGCGCACAGAGGTGCGTGAAAGGGGAAGTGGAGAAATAAATGAAGAAGGAACAGAAACACGAGACAGGAGAGAGAAAGACAACCCAGAGGAGAAAAGGAAAGAGGAAAGGGGAAGAGGAAGAAGAAAAAAAAAAAAAAAAAAAAAAAAAAATGAGGATTCAGGTTAAGTCACGGGTGTTCTGAAGTTTGGAGCATTTTACAATGTAGTGGGAGAGGAAGGCATCTACAGAGACGAAGCCAGGGCTAAGGTTCATACAAGGAAAGTTGTGTATTAGAGAGGATTCAACTAGACGGCGACTGTTCGAGTTGGAAGTAGGGAAGACAGTTTTAGCAGACCAGTCAATAGGATGGCTATGATCTCTGACGTGACAGAAAAGAGCATTGTTAGTGTCGGCAAGCCTAACACTATTTTTGTGCTCCCTAAGTCTGTCAGAAAGAGATCGACCAGTTTCTCCGAAGTATTGAAGAGGACAGGAGGAGCAAGAAATAGAGTAGACACCAGGAACATCTGTAGAGGGAGGAGAGGTATGAACGAGATTAGTGCGAAGAGTGTTAGTCTGGCGGAAGGTAAGCTTGATGTCTAAGGGACGGAGAGAATTGTTGAGATTAGAAAGACCGGAAATGTAGGGAAGGCAGAGGATAGAAGAGTTCCCATGAGTAGAGAGTTTGGGAGAGAAGAAATTGCATTTAGCACGTGAGAGGGCAGAGTCTTTGAAATGGGAAGGGTAGCCAAGACGGGAGAACGAATTATGAAGAGTGGAAATTTCTGCTGGAAGGAACTGAGGATCACAGATGCGGAGGGCATGGAGAAAGAGGGAGATAAGAACACTTTTCTTGACAGGGGAAGCATGATAGGAAAAGTAGTGAATGTACATGCCACTGTGCATAGGTTTACGGTAAACGGAAAAGGAAAAACCTGTATCTGAGCGGTGGACATGGACATCAAGGAAAGGAAGCAAAGAATTAGATTCCCATTCAGCTTTAAACTTAATGGAAGGGGCAAGATTATTAAGAGCTTCAAGAAAAGGAAGAGACTGGAGTCATGAGGCCACAGAGCAAAGATGTCATCTTGTCGGTATTATATACAATTCTTGTACTACTACTACTACCACCACCACCTCTTCCTGCCTATATATAGCCGTCCTGCTCCACCTCTGGTTAGTGTGACTTTGTCAATGGTCCAAGTCGGACCGAAACGTCGTCGTAAGCTTCTCTCTTTTATGTGCGGGTTATTTGTGTATCGTTCCAGTCACGGTATTGTGCCTTTTTGTTATTTATCTTTTGAAGTAATTATGGTACTTAATTTTATTATTATTATAATCAAAAATGGTACTTAATAGGACTGGTTGTGGTGATGTTGACAGTCTGGTGAAGGTGGGTATGGGAATATATTGGACAATCCATTGGGGGTCTGTAATGGGAAAAATGTTAAGACCCATGATTTATATGATAGCTGAGAGGGTTGTCTGAGGTTGAGGCACGAGCTGCACTGTGTATAGGTGTTGACTAAGGTATATATACCATATGGGTGTTTCAGTTGGGCATCAGGTATCTTGGTGTTGACAGTCAGGTTTTATACCACAATGAGCAGAAACTAGCCCCTGAATGATGGAGCCTCAGGGGTATTTGTTGGCATTAAGATCATGGTGGAGCCTGCCCCCCTAGTCCCCAAGGGAGGTTCCTTGATGCTGGTGAAAGGGGAGGGGCTCTTGGTTTAAGGAATTAAGTCTGTGCTCCCCTTCCTTCTGTTGAACCTGATTGTGTCTCATTCCTCCTCCCCAAAGTGCTGTATGGCTCATATGGGTTTAGCACTGCCCTGGAGTGATCCAATAATAATGGCGGATCCTGTGCCTGGCCCTGGTTTGAAGGGGGTATGAGGTTACTAGGTTGGGGCTCTTGTCTTGGGCAGCATAGGTGATGTATACCATTTTAATGTTCAAACTGAAAGGTTCTTTCATTGCACTTTCACTAAAAATGTCCACACACATGCATACCACACGATCACAATGGAAGAAATTGTATGAATAAGCACATAAATTAATCTCACAATAGAGTAAAATACCCTGTACCAATTAAAAAGACGCTAAACTGTTAATTTGAAAAGATACCATAAAAATTTACAAGAGGTCCCAACAGGTACTTAGGAGTTAAAAATATCTGCCTATAATATAGTACGTTAAAACTTGCTAATTAATGGTCGAAGTTTGTCCGAAACATCGTCACAAGTTTCTTTGACTTCTGTAAGAGTTGCAGTATGACCCTTGCAGGTTTAGCACTTTTTTTTATTATAATAATACATGTGGGATATTTGTGTACATGTCAAAACTTGCCCATTCTTTTTATATGACTATATCTTTTTAGCAATCCCTCTTCTGTCCTTTGAAACATACTACTTTCCACACAAATATATAATTTCATTCATATTAATTACATATTCATTACAAATGAAACCTTGATCTCAGACAAGACATTGCCACTCTCTCCAAGCTATTCCTCATTGTAATATTAAGAAACCTTACCTCACACCCATTAAATTGTGTACTGTACATTACTCTTTGTTTTCACTGCCAGAGCAAAGGCTAGATGTTTTCAAGAGGAAACTGGACCACTACCTCCTCAGTGTGGCAGATCAACCAGTGTGTGGATGTGTGAACCAGTAGCATAGTGCACCAACTGCAACAGCATGGTACAACAAACAGATAATAAACAAGGTAGCCTGCAGCAGTAGATCCCTTAAAACTGATCACAGGTATGTCACTTTTTTCTGATTCCTCAACATTCTTGCATCTTTCTTTCCCTTGTCTACTAAAATTCCTGTCCCATTTACTCTTCTGTATCTTTCAGTCTCTTCTCTTGACCAAATCGTCATCATAAGGTTCCTCTCCTAATACAGTTTTTGGTGAATTGTTCCAACCATGGTATTGTGACTTACTGTTTAGTATCGACTTCTTATAGTCCCATCTATAAACTCCTTAAATATGGCACCATCACACATCCTTGGCCCAAGATCTGCTCTTACTGGAAATTTTTTCTTTTCAATACACTGGCCATATCCCATCGAGGCAGGATGACCGAAAAAGAAAAACAATAAGTTTTTCTAATTAAATTTAGTAATTTATAAAGAAGGGGTTACTAGCCCCATGGTCTGGCATTTTAGTGGCCTCTTACAACACTCATAGCTTTTGGAGGACGAATTCTTTACACTTCCCCATGGAGATAAGAGGAAATAAAAAAACAAGAACTATTAAGAAAAATAGAAGAAAACCCAGGCTATGGTTCGTACATCAGTTTGCGTGCAGGCCAGCAGTAACAGCCTAGTTGATCAGACCCTGATCCACCATGAGGCCTGGTCTCAGACCAAGCCACAGGGGCATTGACCCCTGATACCCTCCAGGTAAAACTCCAGGTGTGTGTGTGTGTGTATATATATACATATGCATGTACATGCATGTGTGGTGTGACCTAAGCATAAGTAGAAGTAGCAAGATGTACTTGTTATCCTCCGTGTTTGAGACAATCCTACCATTATGTAAAATAATTACAGGTGTCAGTTTCACACTTGCTTGGCAGGATGGTAGTACTTTCCTGGGTTGTTACTGTCTACCAACCTACTATCACAGGATGGTAGTCCCTCTAACTTGAAATTATCATTGTAAAAAAAAATGCATTAAATCCACATGGATCATGGAGCACTGTGGGTATGGGTGTGCAAGGGGAGAGAGGAATTTGATGCTGTTAAAAGGTTCTCGAGCCATGGGATTGGTGGTACCCTCTGCATATTCACCAGGCACTGTATGACCTGTAGGTTATACAGCACCCAAAAATAGCACTAGTACACATTTAAATTTGTGCCACAATCATAACTAAGTGCTAAACCCACAAGGGTCATACAGATCTGTGCCACAATATTCAGGGCTCTTGATATAAAACCCCTCAAGGAAGGCTCGATGTTGGTGAGGTGCTCTTGATCTAGGAAATTGGATCTGTGCTCCAGTTCCCTGAAATAGGCCTGAATACCTTCCACAGGCGCTGCATAATCCTACGGGTTAAGCACTCCCCCTTCATTATAATAAATAATAATCTCGATCTAAGGAATTGAACCTGTCCTCGAATTCCTTGACTCGAGCCTGAATGTCAATGATGCAAGTGAAACATGCTATAGCATTCATATATTTATTTATAACCATAAATTTTAAACTGTAAAAATATATTTGTATATATTAATACTGGTATACTGTAGTAATTAAAAACATTAAATATCACAGATCTAAAATTATACAGTATATCATGCATAAAAGTGATTATTGATACACTCACTTTATTATACATTAATAAATCTTAAGAAATTTATTGAAGCACATTCATATTTTCCTGGAATACAAAATTTAAAAAGTTTACTTTCTTAGCCAGTTTAAAATGTTAAAAAAATACACTAAAAAATTTTAAATAAAAATTTATGATAGATAACTACAACCAGTTATCACAAAAGTAAATCTTCAATAAACTTTGCCTCATTTAAGTGCACTTTATCATAAGAATTCCTTCAGTATGTTACAATATCATGACTGGAACAATTCACTATTAACCAACATCTGGTAAAAATTTTAGAAGACAATGGTCCAGGAGTGGACAGAAATATCACCATGTCAGCTGATAATGGTCAGAGAGGAAACAGCATCAGCTAAAATTTCCTCTAAATTGTGGGCTAAGTGAAAAATTCTTCCTTCCCAAGTATCATGTTCTTTGATAACTGTAGACTGGTGTTCCAACTGGTGGCCAGTTTGGGTCCTCGTCCATTTCTCTTAGCACAATTTTGTATTTGTTCTTGGGCATGCGTTTGCATGTTACCCACTGGAAGCATTTCTTCAATGCTCTGCTGCTGGCTATGAAGTACTGTTGGAGGAAAAAAAATAGTTTCAGTTGGTGATGTAGGGAAAAATAATGTTTAATATTTAATCAGTCCTAAATTAATTCTAGCTAGAGATAATTTAAATTTTACTTGTTTTAACAGAGCTAGTATCATATTTCAGTACATTTCAAAGCCTGGTTCTAGAAATAAAAGTGCAGCAAGTTTAGAGTATAGGATACTTTCTCTAGGATGCACTCCAAAACAACCAGCTAATATTATTGCAATCAAGGGGGAAGTGCTAAACCCATAGGATTATAGTGCCTGTGGGGGGATGTGGAAGGTATTCAGGTTTAATTCAGGAAACTGGAGCACAGATCCAATTCCTTTGATCAAGAACCCCTCACCTGCATCAAGAAACCTTCCTTGAGGGAAACCAGCTAATAACTAAGTGCCTATGTTAGATAACATGGAAATTGGGCAAGACTTGCCCACACATTTCACCACTCCCAGAATTTGAGCTCAGAGCCTTTCTGCTTTGAGCTATATAACCTGATTAGTGAATTTTAAGTAACTCAGATATTTAGCTAATTTTCAGTATAACCATGTCCTAACTAGGTTGCCGTATACACCCAAGTGGATCGCAAATATTCAGTCAGCTGAGGGAGATACTGTACACCTTTCTCATACAGTTGTGAATGAGCAGACTCCTTACAGGTAGTGTTTTCATCCCTGCCTTGTTAATAGCAATTTCTTACTGATGGAGGGTTATGCCATAAAAACAGCAATTACCCATGTTTCCCCACACTTCCACCCTTACCAGGTCAATATTATTACTACAGTCCTACATGACCTTTCAGTTTAGCGCTTTCTTTGATTATAATATTACAATAAAAACTAAGCACTAAACACACAAGGGTCATACCAGGTCAATAAAATACACATAGTTGGACATTACTCTCTGTGTCAACTTCATACACAAACTGCCATCAAGTATAATACCATAGTCTACCCACCCCAAAACTTCCTATAACCAAGTAAACCATGCTGATTATAACCTGTCAATACTAGTAGTAATGCTTGGTGTTAAAGGGGATATCCACTTTTTTTAAACAGTAAAATAATAAATGTTTAAAGTACTGTACATATACAGAAAACACAGGGTAAGGGTAATGTTTGTGACACACACACTGCATACTATTTTGTTTTGTCTTCTCATATTTAAAGTTTGATTCATTCATATAGTTTGCCAAATTTTAATAAAAGACAATCTCCCACCAAGGTAGGTGACCTATCAAAACACTTTCACTGTCATTCAGTCTTGCCAGAACACCAACATTATAGTTCAGATAACCCTCCATATTTCAACATCCTTCAGAGAGCAGGCACTGTACTTCCCATTACAAGAACTCAAATCCAGCTAACTGGTTTTTCCAGAATCCCTTCATAAATGTTACCTTGCTCACTCCAGCAGAAAGTCTATTTAACATGCCCCTGATCTCTGTACTGTACTTCACTTGACAGTTTCACTGCAGACACTTCTCAACTCAGTCACATATATATTTTATTATGTATTACAAAGGAAAATAACATATTGTACAATGTGAAAACCTTGTCAGGTATTACCTCTGTGCTGACTGAAATGACGAAGTGTGTTGCTACAAAGAGAAGAAGAGCAATGCGGAACATCAAGTAACTGTCTGAGGCATACTTCATGTTCATGAGATTCATCAGCCATGGCCATGGGCACAGGAGCATCACTAGGGTTGTCACGGTGAGTATTATCAGCGACACTGTTAGCCACACTGTAATAACAAGAGTATCAATAACATAATTGCATTATTTCTCCCTAGCTCATATCCCTGACCTCAAGTGCCAGTCTTCGTGCACTCTTTTATACTCTCAAGTTTTGCTTCATTTTACTAGGAATGAGTTTTATGTAAGCACTGCATACTTATGAATGGGATGCACAAACAAGAGAAAGCATTTTGAATGTGAGTGTCATGGTTTCTGAATACCATTTAATGTTTGCAAGTTTAGTTTATGCTGCTAATCTTAGTATTTATAGAGGTGTGAACATAAACTATAACAAGATAATTTTGTTGCTTATAAGAAATTTTTCAGTAATTCTTTTTCATCAACACTTACCATTGGTTATGAGAGGTTTCCTGAACGGCTGTCCAGGGGAGTATGCTACGCACAGGGCGAGATACTGGAAGCTCGACGCATAGAAAATGGTAGCAGTTTCCCAGCTTACTACATTGTCTGGCTCTTTGTCATCAGGTTTCTTATTAGGTTCAAACCTTTTAAATTAAAAGTCATGAATCAGATTAATTCTTAATTTGCTCTAAAAGCATACAGTGAATGAAGCAATCACCACCAATGAAGCTATGAAAGTAAAATTAACTGACACACATAATAGAAAATTAAATACAGTGGACCCCCGCTTAACGATCACCTCCCAATGCGACCAATTATGTAAGTGTATTTATGTAAGTGCGTTTGTACATGTATGTTTGGGGGTCTGAAATGGACTAATCTACTTCACAATATTCCTTATGGAAACAAATTCGGTCAGTACTGGCACCTGAACATACTTCTGGAATGAAAAAATATCATTAACCGGGGGTCCACTGTACATTTAAAATATTTTGAACTCATTTAATGACAAGCCATGTTAAGACTTTTTGCATATTTGTTAATTACACATAACTCTAAAAGTATGAAACTATATCCGTTTTATTTATTCCTTAGTCGAGTGGTTATTTAGCCTGGGGATAATTACCCCCAGAGGGTAATTTTGCCTTTCAAGGGGATAACTATCTGGAAACACCATAGTGTTAATTTAAAAGATACATGAGCTGTTTCTCGCCAAAGGAAAACAATCGCTCATTCAACAAACATCCAGCCAGAAGTGAATGGACATACCTCAAATGACCCTCTGAAATGCATCACCACCCTTACTTTTGAGCACAGGTACTGTAGGGGGTGCTATTATCACATTCGTGGGATAATGCTAAACTAGTAGGAGTCATATAATGCCTGGGGAAATGGGATTCATTCACATTTGAACCAAGGGATGGGCAGATTGAATTCCTCACTTGCATCAAGGAACTCTCCTGAAGAAATAGGATTGTTATAATTTCAAGACTACAATTTTGTTACAAAGGAGAGGGAATAATTATGGTTGAGTCAGCTATCTCAAAAAGTGTAAAAAAAAAAAAAAAAAAAGTTAAATATCACTGCATCAGTGTACATTTCTAATGTTATAACATTTTTGTGTTACATTATAAACACTGCTTGCTAGAGTATATAGTACTGAGAGAATACAGCAGTCACTCTTTAAGCAAGTGAAAAAAAAAATGGAAATACTGTGAAAACCAATTATTATGTTTAAGAGTAATAAAAAAAAAAAAAAAAGTTCAGCATCACATCAAAATGTGATATAATCCAAGTAAAACTGTAAATAATAACAGCTATGCTGACTTGACTTTTCTATAAAGATTTCTTTGAGGGACTATTATTACATGAGCTGTTGCTCTTTATTGCAGTACTTGCAGCGTAAGCTCTTGTATCCATACTTCTGAGTACTTAATTCCAACTGGTAAATTATAAGCATTTAGGAGTATACAAAGCCTTTATATTCAAACTGTATAGCATACATCTAAAAGATGAGAGAGTGAGCTCCTCTATACTATATTTATTACAATTAATGAGGATTGTGAATTATTAATATCAAATGATTAGGCTTACACTGCATTACCTTGTATACATTCAAGCTTCAAACATACCAGGGTTGTTGCAAAAGATAAAAATAAGCGATGACTTGGAAAAGGATGACAAGGAAGATCTGTGACAGGACGGAAAACATGTTGACAGCTCCAAGCAGGTTACCAAGTGGCTTTTCTGCCACGAGCTCACTGGAAATAGAACATACCATGTCATTCCAGCTCAAGGCATGAATGTTCTTGGTAAAGTTATCTTCAGGTGGGTTTGGAAACAAGGACACTATCCTGTGATGGAAGTGGGAACAAGGATATCCTTATCTTCAGATAGGACTTGGAACAAGGATGTCCACAATAACTCTGCTAGTATATTTTCAGAAATTAATATGTATGAAATCAAACTTAAATCTCCACAGCAAATACAGTGGACCCCCGCCTTACGATCAGCTCCCAACTCGGCCAATTATGTAAGTGTATTTTTGTAAGTGCTTTTGTGTGTGTATTTTTGGTGGTCTGAAACGGGCTAATCTAATTCACAATATTCCTTATGGGAACAAATTTGGTCGGTAACGGCACCTGAACAGACTTCTGGAATGAAATAATATCGTAAGGCGGGGGTCCACTGTATTTAAAAAAATACATCTGTTTTGAATTTTCAAATATAGTTTATAGACTTGCACCCCTTGAGAATAAAACTCAATGGCTATGTTCACAAATGGAAAGTTGCCATTGATGTTTTGGTGAAAATTGCTCAAAATTAAGGCTATATGGTTCGGCTCAAGATACTCTTAGCTAACTCTAGATTTTCATAGCAAACTTCCTATTAATATGCTCACAGCACATTAAATAAGTATCTAAGTCAAAGACAATGCTAGCTTAACATTACCCACCATATGGTTAATGTGGTATTGTTTGGTAATAATTACAACCATTAAAATTTTATTTTTTAATTAAATATTTAATCCCTATTTCTTAGAAAAAAAAAAAAAAAACATGGTGTAGATAGCTCTGATAGGGAATGCTGAATGGTGTTAATGACTAACAACCCTCCACTACTCCCTGCGATGAATGCCCTACACGGGTAGAACGCCTCACGTAAATAAGCAAATGTGGTTATACAGCTGATTGTTATGAAGCAACATGAAAACAGTCTTGAGAAACAGCCAATGGGAGTGAGGCCGAGGAAAAGACACAGCCTCTTCATCCTGACAATCTTGTGTTTCTCTTACATTACCTAACCATTATGTGAGAGCACCAATACAAAGACAATACATGTATATAGAAACTTTTAGTAGGACTAGCTGGAGCTCTACCCTGAGCAAAATGTAGTCCCAGTGAAGGCTTGTTCTGCATATTTTCTTTATACCTGTCAGTGTTATGCCTATACATCCATTATGTAAGTGGCTGAAGCCGAATGTTCTACCTAAAACGAAGAATCCAATACTAAAAAAATGTTTAGGGATAATAGGATTTAACTTCTGGCCACTGATTTATAAATGATTATTTACATTTTGTCTTTGCAATAAATGTATCACACTCTACAATAACATGCATGAGTGCAGCTAGCAAGTGCTATGCAAAATAAAAATAACAATGTTCATTATCTAGATTCTAGAATGTGAAAAAGTTATTACTACTTACAGGCTTGGTCCCGTGTAGCCCATGAAGATGGCAACAACTGTCACAATGAAGAGGTCAATGTATAGGAACTGAGGGTCAGAAAGATTCGTATAGGCCTGAAATAAATGTCAATACAAGTGATATTATATTAAGGCTTTCAACTTCACTCGAGCACAACCTGAAGTTCCTAGAACAGGCTTGTGTATTAATCTGCTCAAAATTTAAAAGCCCAATAAAAAATAATGGTGATATCCAAAATGTTTTGCGCACTTCTTCCCAAGATAAAAATATCTATGGAACACTTTGGTGGCCATGGCTAAAGAAAGACAGTCCTCAACTTTAATTTTTTTTTTTTAAACACTGGCCATTTCCCACTGAGGCAAGGTGACCCCCCCCCCCCAAAAAAAAAAAAATCATCATCATTCAACACACTCACCATCACTCATACATAATCAATGTCATTGCAGAGGCGCTCAGATACGAAAGCTTGGACGTCCCTCCAAACTGCCAATATCCCAAACTCCTCCTTTGAAGTGCAGGCATTGTACTTCCCATTTCCAGGACTCAAGTCTGGCTCACCAGTTTCCCTGAATCCCTTCACAAAATATTACCATGCTCATACTCTAACAGCCTATCAGGTCCCAAAAACCATTCATCTCCATTCACCCCTGTCTAACATGCTCACGCACGCTTGCTGGAAGTCCAAGCCCCTCACCCACAAAAACCTCCTTTACCTCCTCCCTCCAACCTTCCTGGGGATGACCCCTTCCCCACCTTCCTTCCTTCTACAGATTTATATGCTCTTAAAGTCATTCTACTTTGTTCCATTCCCTCTAAATGACCAAACCACCTCAACAGCCCCTCTTCAGCCCTCTAATACTTTTACTAACCCCACACTCATTTCCACACTACGAATTCTCTGCATAATATTTACACCGCATATTGCCCTTAGACAGGACATCTCCACTGCCTCCAGCCGCCTCCTTGCTGCAGCATTTACAACCCATGCTTCACACCCACATAAGTGTGTTGGTACCACTATACTCTTGTACATTCCCTTCTTTGCCTCCATGGATATGTTCTTTATCTCCACAGATACATCATACCTCAATGCACCACTCACCTTTTTTCCTTCATCAGTTCTATGGTTAACCTCATCTTTCATAAACCCATCTGCTGATAAGTCAACTCCCAAATATCTGAAAACATTCATTTCTTCCACACTCCCTCCCTCCAATGTGATATCCAATTTTTCTTTATCTAAAACGTTTGATGCCCTCATCACCTTACTCTTATCTATGTTCACTTTTAACTTTCTACTTTTACACACCCTCCCAAACTCATCCACTAACCTTAGCAACTTTTCTTTAGAATCCTCCAAAAGCTTGAGAGCTTTAACAAAACACACAAACACTACACAATATATGAGCATCACTGATGAATATACAACTGATATTACCTAACCACTACACACAAATAACCACCACTCAGGAAAGTTAGGATGATGTTTCGGTCTGTGCTAGACCACTGTCAAGTCACAACTGAATCAGACAATGCCAAAGAAGGCCTGAAGACAGAATATGTGTACCATTCAACATACATGTTATTACTATATCTGTATACAAATTCAATTAAAGCAGAAATTATCTTACTCATATATGGTAAACATTAGCTTGTCATAATTTGTTGAAAACTTTTACCTTTGATAAATCATTTGTAAACTCAAATCTAGGCTAAACCTAGTCGTTTTTAAAGTAAAGACCATGTTTTTTTTTTTTAACTATTATTTATAATCCCTATTACTACAAGATTGTGTGTCATTCTTATATTAGTTTTAATTTAAATTCTGCTTCAAATAATACACAATATTGTTTTACTCTATTATTACTGATTTCTGGGGGTGGGAAGTACAATGCCTGCACTCTGAAGGATGCCTGGGAATGCTGTAGTTCACATGAGTTATTTTAATTGCTACATCTATATTCTCTTCGTAAAACAGCTCTGGAATGAGCAATGGTGAATGAATTTCCTTCCTGGGTCAGCCTTCCTTATTGGAAAGTGGCCATTGTGGTAAAAAGATTATTTCAGTAAAAGCAAAACTTATGAAGGAATTAATTAAGGCAAAGTATTAGCCAGAGGTAGAAAGTATAGTGCCTGCACTCTTTATAAAGGAGGGGTGGGATGATGCAGGTCAGAGTTCCTAAGTAATTCATTTTAAGTGCTAAACCTATGTGGATCATTCAGCGCAAGATGTGGTGGAGGCTTGATCCTCCGACTGCTGAGCACGAGACAGACGTGCTTCCTTTTTATACATTAATTAACTGTAATTCAGAGGGAATTTGAATTATGATGTCTGTGCATTTATGGCACTACATCTACTGGTAAATGCATTTCTATTTTTGGGTGTCACTGCCCTGGTGGGAGACAACTAGTGAAAAAAAAAAAAGATAAAATACAACAAAACCTTGTTTAAGCTTAAGTTCTACCTATAATGCTATGCATCTGAGGGCTTTCAAAAACTATTATGACCAATTGTAATCCTTCAATATACTTAAATGTATTAATCAATGCTTTGCTTGGAATTTAAATCATTCTTAATATCAGACACTATCACCAGCAAAATCAATACTCTTCAACATGCTGCTTGAATCCCACACCATCCTAAATACTGTGTTTACAAGAGCTAGTAGTGACCCCAGTCCACAGTGGAGAGATCTCTAGAAATGATAACAGCCTAATATAAATTATTATTTTACATAGCTACACAAAGTGTTAGACCAGTATAACTGACCAGTCTAGTACAATAGATTTTTAAATGAACCTTTACATTTAAAACATTTTGTACTTCTATTTAACCATCTATAGGTTACTTGCCAGTCTTTTGCTGCTGAAGATATAGAAATGACAGGATTGCAAGTAATATAACTCACTGAATAAAGAATAAGAACTGAGACAAACTGGATGATGCTGTAAAGAGCCATGTACTTGAAGACAGAGAAGTTGGTGGTGAGTGCACATCGACCTTCACACACAACCTGAGGCACACACTTGATGTTATTGGTGCGGGAGGTGAAGGGAGCAGCCACGCTGGCTTCTGCTTCAGACAATGATATGCCTACATGAGCAGTTTTCAGTGCCTATGGGAAATTAAATTACCACAATTAATTAAATGCAACTGAAACTATAACTTAAAGTGACTAATCCAGTTAATAATTAACCTTTAACTGGGATATGAGTTGGTTTAAGCAAGAAAAATACAGTGAATTAAGATATACAGTGGACCCTGGGTTAACGATATTTTTTCACTCCGTAAGTATGTTCAGGTGCCAGTACTGACCGAATTTATTCCCATAAGGAATATTGTGAAGTAGATTAGTCCATTTCAGACCCCCAAACATACACGTACAAACGCACTTACATAAATACACTTACATAATTGGTCGCATTCGGAGGTGATCGTTATGCGGGGGTCCACTGTATTCCAATTTGGGTCTGATGTGTGCTGTATACATTATTTTTGTCATTTAATTTTCTATATATCTGACAGCTGTTTTGAAGTTTGCCAGTCCAGCACATGAGTGTCATACAGTTGTATGTGTGATATTCTAGTGACTCAGTATTTTGTAAAAATCTTTAGTGTCATCAAAGATGAAGCTTCAAAACTATATAATGTATTTTGAGAGTACAGTGGACCCCCGCATAACGATCACCTCCGAATGCGACCAATTATGTAAGTGTATTTATGTAAGTGCGTTTGTACGTGTATGTTTGGGGGTCTGAAATGGACTAATCTACTTCACAATATTCCTTATGGGAATAAATTCGGTCAGTACTGGCACCTGAACATACTTCTGGAGTGAAAAAATATCGTTAACCGGGGGTCCACTGTACTAGGCAGTGGTGTGGTTTTGCATACAAAATATACACCAGTGGATAAGTACAAAAACATCCTGATGTGCTATAAAAATGACTCAAGAGGTAAAAAAGAAAAATGAGTTAGGAAAGCTAAAAACACTGTAAACGTCCTCGTAAAGATCCACTGTAAAGATATGCTGATAAAAGAGGATACATGATAACTGTGTAAATAATAAAGGGATACAAAAATAATACAAAATAATTTTATCAGCATTAACAGTACAGGAATCCACAATTGTAAACTCAATTATGATTATAATAATTTATCTAAGTGTTAAACTCATAACAAAGAACACTAAAAAAAAGTCACAAATAAAAGAGTTGTAAACTATTGGAGTAAGATTCAAGAATATGATTTAAATGCTACAACCACTGGAATACTAAACCAATATATAAAATTAAAAATGAAGATAGGACATCGTGAACATGAAGTAATTCTATTCCTGTAACTACAAATAGGTAGAGTAATTACAAAAATGTAATCACACTTGACAAGAGAAATCTTACCCCACAGTCATTTGCACCATCTCCACACATAGCCACAATATAGTTAATGGTCTGCAATTCCTCCACAAGCTGGGCTTTTTGGTCAGGTGACATCCGTGCAAATACTGTTCCACGTGTGATAATTCTTGGTAGTAAATCAGGGAAGTACTGGTATATCAAAGCCCAAGCTCTTCCACTCACAGCCAAATGGTACTTTGGGATGTTGCTGTCCACAGTGATGGACACACTAGTCTGAATGTACATAAACAATTAACATATCTTATTGGAAAATGATAATAATAATTACTACTAGTACTAATAAAATCATTTTTTTTCAACGCACAGGCAGTCTCCCACCGAGGCAGGGTGACCTAAGAAGAAAAACTAAAGTTTTTCTTTTAACATTTAGTAATTTATACAGGAGGAAATGTTACTAGCCCCTTGCTCCCGGCATTTTAGTCACCTCTTACGACACGCATGGCTTACAGAGGAAGAATTCTTTTCCACGTCTCCATGGAGAATTATATTATTATTTATTTTTTCAATAAGTCAGCCATCTCCCACCGAGGCAGGGTGATCTAAAAAGAAAGAAAATCCACAAAAAGAAAATACTTTTATCATTATTCAACACTTTCACCTCACTCATACATAATCATTGTCTTTGCAGAGGTGCTCAGATAAAACAGTTGAGATGTCCCTCCAAACTGTCAATATCCCAAACCCCTCCTTTAAAGTGCAGGCATTGTACTTTCCATTTCCAGGACTTAAGTCTGGCTAACTGGTTTCCCTAAACCCCTTTACAAAATATTACCCTGCTCACACTTCAACAGCTCGTCAGGTCCCAAAAACCATTCGTCTCCATTCACTCCTATCTAACATGCTCACACAAAAATTAAAGAGCTTTTTCATATTAAAAGAGCAATTGCAATGCAGGGACACTTAAGAGAAAACCTTTAAGTGAAAAAAATAATGTAAGTGAAAGGAAGCTTCAACAAGAAGCAATAGCCAGGGTGTTTAGGACCATCCTTAAGTATGGCTGAAAATGGTAGGAATAAGATAATACTGTATATTACTTACAGACTAGAAGTTACTAACCAGATCTTGAGTAGTGGAGTGAATCATGATATCAGATGTGTCAGCTGGCTCAAAGACCAGTGAGGGAGGAAGGTCAGAAATTGGTGGTGTAACCTTGGCTACAAGAACCTGGTGAGTAGTCCCCACCATACCACAGTCACGGGCTACACTTATGGCCGTCAGGATGTTATCTCCTGTGAAATCAGGATATCTGAGTTATCTAAAGTTTTTATTTCACCATGAGTATTTAAAAATCTATCTTAATTGCTCCAACATGACGAACCTTCATGAAACTTGCTCTGATCTTAATGATGGTATCGAGAATATAAATACCTATAATACACAAGTACTAACACTGTTACACTCTCATGCTTCAGTTGTACTGGCTCACCTGAATTAATACAATGACTATGGTACACAAACATTTCTTCATTCTGAGCAGAGCAGTTACAAAACACAGGAAAAATCTACCTAAACAGTTGGAAGCAGCTCAAGTTTCATTTAATATAGTACTTCGAATAATTTAAATTTCCAGCTGCTGAAAACTGATAAGATACAAAGATATTCCTCCATGGGGAAGTGGAGAATCCTTCCTCCGTAAGTCATGCATGTCGTTAAGAAGCAACTGAAATGCCAGAAGCAAGGTGCTAGTAGCCCTTTCTCCTGTATAAATTACTAAATGTAAAAAGAAGCAAACTTTACGTTTATTCTTTTTTGCTTCACCCTACCTTGGTGGGAGACAGCCATTGTGTTAAAAAATAGAAACAAAGATATCTAAAGACTGCTCCATTCTAGAATTCAGTTAAGAAATGATAAAAATATGAACT
Source organism: Cherax quadricarinatus (assembly GCF_026875155.1). Lineage (NCBI taxonomy): Eukaryota > Metazoa > Arthropoda > Malacostraca > Decapoda > Parastacidae > Cherax > Cherax quadricarinatus. The sequence goes on along the minus strand of NC_069469.1, from coordinate 29,529,304 downwards.
AAACTTACATGAGCCACAGCTTTATGTCCTTTGGAATGTCCTAGTTCAAGCATTCCAGAAACAGATCAATTATACCTACAACACTAAAATATCTTATTTTTAATTGATAGTAAGGACCTAGTTGAGAAGCATGGACAGTCATATACAATATGACTCACGAAATCGTAATAACACAATTGCAATCAAACCACGGAACAGGTGGGTTTCGAATCCCACTCGTAGAGGACTCAAAAAAGCTCTAGCAGTACTTTATTTACTGATAGTGAGATACAGCATTCCCACAGGATATTTTCTCTCTTATTAAGCTTAACTAAAATGCTAAGAATTTCAAGATTATTAATGAGAATTCTCAAATGGATAAGTGATAAATGTTTAAGTTGTAACCAAACCAACTTGCAAAATGCTTCAGAGGACAGTGAAACAAAATGACAGATGTGCAACCAACTCACATATTGAAGATAAATCTTTGGACATTTTTTGTCCATTCTGGGTCATTATTAAGTCACAACTGGTCTAAAGATTTTTCTCTAATCAATGGAGTAGTTGTGACTTATTCAAGACCTAGTACTATTGTGACTTATTCTTCTTGATATAGTCTATACATGAGATGGTTGGGAAAGAATCTACATTTGCCACCTTGATCCAATTATAGGACAAACATTACATGAAATCAATTCTGATAAATGAAATTGGTACATTCTAAGAACAAGTATTAGATACTTGAGAATTAACATCCAGTGACAACACTGTACAGGCCATGGAAAAACCAGAAATTAATACAAGCTCAAAAATGTTTTACTAATGTTACTGCATAAACATTATTATTTTTTTCATGTGGAAGTGCTGAACCTGTAGGGGTCATACAGCACCTGGAAAATAAGAGGTAATCAGACATAGCATATACAGCAATTACAACACATTATTTACATAACTAACCTGTAACCATAAGTGTTCTAATATTGGCCTGCTGTAGCTGATGTATGACAGCAGAGGTCTCTGGTTTTAACATGTTTTGCAGTATCAACAGACCCACAAATGTCAGATCCTGTTCCACCTAAATTCAGTGTGAAAAATTAATGAATCTGCATTAAAAAATAAGCTTTGTGTATTACAGTAGATCATCAGTTATATGCAGCCACTAGTTATTTGACTCTGAACATTACCTGACAGTCTTGCTCAATCCAGGATCTAAACAGATAATGTTTATAGGCTATATAAAAACGATATGACAATCTGCTGGTCACATCTTCCCAGAGGGGCCAGATAATCAATGATCTTTTGTACACTGTATCTAAGATGCAAAACTTCTGTATCACAGTTTATATCCAGTATATAAATAAAATATGACATTTAATAAAAGCAACCAACTCACTTGATCTCTAGAAATTTTCTGAGCCTCATGCCAAGATAGCTTCATATGTAGGGTGCGGTAAGCAAGAGCTATGACACGGAACCCTTGCACTGTGAAGTGGGTTAGTATAGGCCCCAAGCCATCTGGTACTGTTAGAAAGGACATCTTTACATTTTAACTTGCATATAAACTTCATAAGAGCCCTGAAAATTCAGCACCTGATACTTTACAGAAACAAAATTTTTGTTTTGGTCCTGGAAAATTAATATGGTCTATCCTGATGTACACTGTAGTGCTCTGTCCTGGAAATTATACCCTGCAATTTTCTCATAGGTTCTCACAGTGGGTTAGGCAGGATGAATCAGAAGTTCAAAATACCTCTGGCCATGATCCAGCTGAGCTTTCCAGTTAATACAGTTCTGTTAAAACTAACACTGTACAATATACGAATACACCAGAAAAACACCACTCACAGAAATGTATATGTACTGTACTTTACTTCAATATTTCTGTAAAGATGTCTATACATAAAATATAAGGTTTATATAAAAAATTTCACAAAGTATTGTACCAAAAATATTTTTCTTATCACATGGAAACAAAAAGGGAAAGAAGAAAGAATTACCATAGGACTTGTTTCTTGTAGTACGTATAATATACAACAAAGGAACCGAATACAATAGATGGTATACTTTAACTCTGGAAATTTAAAAAAAAATTATACGTCAAACAATGAAGATGGGAGATCATGAGCACCACTCCCTCTCATGCAGCTACACACAGGTAATTATAAATAATCAATAAAGTCAGATGAGTTTGCTGCCTGTCTAACACTGCAGTTTAAAGTCTACCCACCATCTGAAATCTTTAGAAATAAGTCAAGAGGCTTTTGTAAGATGATAAAAATGACACTTCATGAAAACTGACACTTAAACAAGAGTACAATAGCATGTACTGTAGTGAACACTACATTTTTATCAGCTTCTACTAAGCTGGTATGAATCAGTAATGCATTCTACTAACTTGATTCAGGTTTGCAGAGACTCTGGATAATTTCTGGAGCTCCCTTAACATAAAGATCCATGTGTTGTTCTCCAAGCTTGCGCACCATCACTGACATGCGCTGAGAACTGCTGCTGAATGGAAACTGACGCAAGATGCCAATCTCATAGGGCACCTGAAAATTATGTAACATTCAATTATATACTGTACTGTTATCTTTTTCCAGATAAAACAAATGTCTGCTACAATGTTCACAAGACTGAAAACAAAATAAATAACTGCAACAAGTTTTATACAACAAAACTGAGAAAATATATAAAAAAATGAGTAGCTGTTAATCCTTGATAAGAAATATTTGACACACAAGTATTCCTGTTGAATTAAGTTATGAAATTAACTGAATACAAGTGATTTTACCACAAAGAGATAACAGCATTAAAGTAGTTTGTTTCTTTGTAAAATGACTTTGCAACAAAAAACTTCAATATGAGCTCAGTATTCAAAAACAAGTTAATGCACAACATTACCAAATCCATTATTCACAGGACCAATTCAAACCTTAATTACAAACCAGAATTTTCATTTTGCCTTATATACATCACACAGAAAGATCACACACAAATTAAGACAGCATGACTAATAAAAAATAAACAGTACAGCAATAGGTTTAGGGTTGATATTACACAAAATTTAAAGTTGACAATACACAAAACTAAGTTTATAACCTGGAATGGAGTCTCAACAATGTTTGTGATGTCTGGCGGATCAACATACATTTCTCGGTTACATGGCTTGACTACAGTGGGTGCGACTTGGTCATAGTTAGAGCTGCCCTGGGAGGGTTCCTCCAAACTCTGTCATAAAACTCCAAAGCTTGCAACATCAAAACTAAACATAAATATGTAAGAATTTTAAAAGTTCAACAACACTGGTCGGTGACACAATGAACCCACATGGAGATACTATAACAAAAGTTGCAAAGAGTAGTGTATGTATCACCTCGCTGTTGAAGAGGGCCTCAATGAGGTTCAAATATAAAATACTGTTTTATTTCCTCAATGTGCATTCCCTTAAACTATAAATAACTATAATACAGGAAGGGCAAAGATATACAATGTTTCAATTGCTTAATTCATTTCCTGTCTGATAAATACTGCATAGCATATTGTGCAGTTTAATTACTCAACCCAGCACTGACCCAGGGAAACATTGAAACCATAACAGTTAATAAGACTTAACAATATATAACAAAGATACTCTCCTAACACACTACACAACTAAAATATATTTCATCAACACCAATGTCATCTACATTTTTTTCAGGACACAATACAGTACAGTATATGTATTACACATAATATTTTACCATGAAGTATTTTTGCTCTGTTATTTCTAAAAATATATTATTCTTCTTAAGTAGATATAAATCTCCGGCGATTTTCTCTTACATAGTCTGATGAAGACTCACTCCAGACAAAACAGTTTATATGCATTAAATTAGTATTAAATAATTTATACCACAGGAGAGTTGTTGAATGATAGCTCTAGTTTTTTATGTTGCAATCAACACATCTTCAGGAGCTTGCAGTGTTGCAGAAATGAGTAGGAAGTCCAGGTAGTTTCTAGGAAACGACTCTCTAGCTAGAGTTGCTTCCTTGAACGAATCCACCTGGACTTCCTACCAATTTCTGCAACACTGAAAGCTCCTGAAGATGTGCTGACTGCAACATGAATGGCCTAGAGCTATCATTCACCATCCCCCTGTGGGTTTTGCATCTTATATTGCTTGTTCATGATTACTGCTTATTATAATATGTTTTTAGATCATCAGAAACAAGAGCAACAGTATAATCAAAGGACAGCAATGTGTAACATGCATGAAGGCAACACAGGGTGGTGCAAGAGGGCAAACAACACACTGTTGCACAGGTAGGCACTGAAAGCATAGAATCCTTATAAAAAAATAGGGAACTCTGTTTTGATATTCAGATACTGATAAGGTATTTTTTATTTTTCTTTCATCTCCGTGGGGAAGTGGGGATGCATCCTTCCTCCGTAAGCCAGCTGTGTTGTAAGAGGCAACTGAAATGCCAGGAGCAAGGGGCTAGTAACCCCTTCTCCTGTGTAAATTACTAAATTTAAAAAGGAAAACAAATTTTTTTTAGGTCACCCTGCCTCGGTAGAATATGATCGGTCTGTTGGAGGGGAAAAAAAAATAGTTTCCTTTTTTTGAGTCATCATTGAAAACTGCTCCTTGAAATTTAGGATGAATCATAAGTTGATAATACCTCTTGACTATAATTCATCTGAGGTTTCAGTGCTTGACTGTACTACATTTTGTTCTACCAAACCCATATTTAAGAGTTCATTATTGTCATGCTTAGCATTATACAGGACTTACTGATGCAGAATCAAGGCTGTAAGCCAACAAATAACAGTGGAAAGACACTTGAAGCAGAGAACTATACATTTATAAGGGAAGTGAAACCTTTAACAGTATAAATAAGATTGACTGAAATGCTATACATACCATAAGCTATCAAATTACTGTATAACATTTGCATGATGATTTGAAAGAAAATTATCATTCTTTGCTGTGAATGTCTTTCTACAGCACAACTTACTGAACATTCAGCATGTAAAAAAAATCGAGTAATCACAATATTAGAGTACAGGGTACCAGTCTGCTGAGTGTAAAGTACTGGAGCTCACATTAAATATGATTTACATCTAATTCTGAATCAAGTGCACCAGAGGTGCCAAACTCCTCCACTCCACAAAGCAATATACATATTGTATACTGTAATAAAAACTAATCAAATAAATAAAAATAAAATCCCATATTATATAAACATAAGGAGCAGTAAACAAAATAATTATTCTGAATATTGACATCTAGCAGTGGAAACAATATTTATTACAGTCATTAAACAATGTACACATAATATTATAAATAGCGAATAAAAACTAATACAATAAACAAAATCTTACAACTTAGTTATGAATACTGCATGCAATATGAACACTATTTTGCTACATATTTAAAAACAATCCAGCTTAAATAAACTGATTACTACTGAAACATTTATATTATTTTTAAAAGCCTGTTACATTTTTATCCAAAATGTAAGGTACAGGAGGGACCTGCTTCATAGCGCTTCGCTTTACAGCATCGATCGATACCATGCCTAACCCTTCTAGGGTAGGGTAGGTGCCTGAGCCCGAGCCTTTAGCTCATAAGACTGTCATTCCCATTTGCCCCTTGTGGCGGGGATGGCAGACCAGAGAGGCCTAGCTTGTGGCTAGGCCTGGGGACAGTTGGTCCCAAAGATGAGGAGGTACTTGTGCCTCCTCCCATGGGAGACTTAGGTCTCAGACACACCCTAAAGAGGGAGCCAAGGCCGGGCCACCACTTGGAAAAGGCCCGGGCCGGGAGAATACCGGCTAATCTTTAATAATAATAATAATTTACAGCATCTCGCTAATGCAGCAGTTTTCAATTAGTATACCCATTCTTCATTTATTAAGACTTTCTATAATAAATATATTCACTACTCGCTATAAGCTAAGGATGAAAATATTTTAATGTACATAATATGTGTACTGTATATGCATTTCTTAGGTCTAGCTCTATTCCTCACTTAATATATGATAGTGTAAACATGTTATCAGGCTTTTATATGCATTTGAAAATAAAAAAAGGCTATGTTTCACTTTACAGTGGTAGCCTGGAACCTAACCTGCTGTATAAATGGGGCCTGCCTGTACAGACAGTAAACCCTGCAAGTTCACGAAACTGTCTTGCATATAAAGCATCTCGAGTGGAGAATTCATGACTGAACACACCTTGGTCCAGTGGCAAAATGTGGCTTAGGTATACAAGCCCTACTGAACATCATAGGATCAATAATGTTATGTGATGTTCATTCAAGCTCAGAGCTGTTAAGCTGTGCTCCAATTTAATATTCTAAATTCCTACAGGGGTTACAAAGACACTGTGGTAATCCTGTACATGTGAGACAGCCAAACAGAAGACTCACCAAGATACAATGTGAGCCCTATACATTTAAAGAAAAAAAAAAGAAGAAAAAATCACCTGCTGCTTTAAACTGTCATCTTGTATGTCAATTGTGCCACAACAAACAGTGCCAGCATCACCATCAGTGAGAGAGTGGACAGCAACATGAGTGCCAACTTGTTCAGAGTGCTCAGAAATAGTGGTGCTGGGATGAGGTGGGGAGGTGCTGGGATGAGGCGGGGAGGTGGTGGTACTTAAGGGTGATGGAAGGGAAGGCTCAAAGCAAGGAGGTAACAAGGAAGCTTGGGGAGGATGCACACGAGTGGGGATGAGGTTATCAAATCGTTGAGTATCATCTTCAACTGGCTCCTCCAGCTCCTGATGAAGGGTTTGAGATATGTTAGTTTGATATAGCCCTCCACCTCAGTACTCAATAAAACAATATAACTAATACTCTAATTACTTACAACTTAATTTTTACTAGTGCAAAAGGTTAGTCTAGCATATCAGGTGCTGGCTACCCAAAAATCAACTTTAGATATACTTATCTTTACAAAAGGAAAAAACTATTCCCTAATATCACTTCTCTTCTATATTTGTATATACCTCCCTCTCACTCACTCACCATATGACTACACTATATCAATCTACTCTTTCTATTCTTCACTGTACATGTCTAAAAAAAATATACTCAGTGCAATACAATCCCTTACTCAGAACTGCAGATGTTCTACACACCATAACTAGAGCCAGATTTTAAAATTAGCTGAGGTAGGATAATAGTTTTTAGCATGAGGAAATATACATTACTGCTATACAAACATAACCTTTAATAAAAAACTTTATACCTAATATAATTATTTAAAGAGAGAGAGAAAGAGAATGCAAATTTACCCATTCTGTAGCCTCAAACATCTTTACATCTAATGGGTCTCCTGTTAGGTTTCCATTGAGGAAAGTGAGAGAGTGACAGGTAGCCATGGCAGCAATCAGATGGGAAGTGTAATGAATGCTTGATACATTCATAACTGGAGTCCCCATAAGGTTGTCCTTCACCTCCACTACACCCCAAACCTCTAGTCCATCCTCAGTCAAAGTGCCAGTCTGCAAATACATAAAAAGTTAAACTCTATGAATTTAAAATAAAAGCAAGAGAATACACAATACAGTGGACCCCCGGTTAACGATATTTTTTCAATCCAGAAGTATGTTCAGGTGCCAGTACTGACCGAATTTGTTCCCATAAGGAATATTGTGAAGTAGATTAGTCCATTTCAGACCCCCAAACATACACGTACAAACGCACTTACATAAATACACTTACATAATTGGTCGCATTCGGAGGTAATCGTTATGCGGGGGTCCACTGTACATTATAAATTTCCTGGTTAAAATATCAAGGGTTTGGGTTTCATTTTTGTCAGTAACTTGCATTGAAACTCATCATCTTTTGATACTTTTTTGTTATGTACATCTTAATGGCACTGTAATATAGTACAGTACACTATACATACCAATAAGGTATGTACAGTAAGAATCAACACAAATAATCTTCTGTACATTTTACAGTTTACATAGTACTTTGATATATACTTCAAATACCTACTGCATAGTACTTGCAGATGAGCCTGGGAAAAAAAAAATTATGGGAAATTGGAATTACAGATGATGGCTAGGTGGTGTGCTCGAGTCCTGGGACAGCTAGAACAGTTCATGTGTTGTGAAGATTCTGTCCAAGAACTGACTTTCCCTAACCACCCACACCTCAGTCACTCTGCGTCACTAACCATCTCGCCTCATTTTTCACAAGCTTTTAGAAGTTTATGCACTCCCTCATCATAATCTAATAACCATGGAGGACTAAATCTGAAGAAGACTAAGCAAGAATCTGTAATGATGTTCAAGAAAGCAGAGATCTAAGATAAACTGCACTTTTAGTTATCAAATGATGCATTTGGCATAGGAAAGTGGAGTAAACAACTATCAGTCGTATGCTTAGGATGAGTGGGAAAACTATACGAGCTTTTATGTCTCGTACTAATGCATGTATAAAAAAAAAAAAAAAAAAAAAAAGGAGTATAAAGTCTGTGTGACTAGTAACCCCTTCTGTATACATTACTAAAGTTAAAAAGAGAAGCTTTTGTTTTTTCTTTTTGGGCCATCCTGCTAAGGTGGGATACGGCCGGTTTGTTGAAAAAAAGAAGAAGAATTACAACCTCAGTTAAGTGTTCAATACTGAAGAGACAGAATTGTGTGTGGGATGTGAATGTCATGAAGAAAGGAGAGAGGTTTCACCTGAGCTTATGACCACCAAAGATTGTCTTGCATTGTGTTGTAATATACTCACACACTGGCAGAGTTTCTGAAGTGTTAACCCTTGCCATTGTATCCTTCAGAGAACCCGTGTGCCCTTAAGGTAAAGGAAAAATAATGTTTACCCATGGGTTGATACCCATGTCCAATGAATGCTAAACACACTCCTGCTTAACCCAACAACAGGAATATTTGGTAGAAAATACTACCTTAAATTCAAGGTTGTCCATGTTATTCACAATGGCCCAATATCTTTAACACCTAGTCCTATACTAGCTCACATCTGCCCAAAATGCTGTGTATAATTAGGAAACATTTATAATCTGAACATAGGCAAACTATTAAACTAATACCTATAAAATTTATTATTATTAATTAAAATAATAATACGTAATAATAACAGCATACTTTGTCAAAACACACTAGTTTGGTTTTGCCAGCGACATTTATTCTTGGAGGAGAGATGCAAAAGATTCCTTGTTTCTTAAGTCTGCTTTGAGCATAATATGTGCCAACTGTCATAGCTGCAGGGAGAGCAGGTGGCACAACGATTGTCACAATGTCCAGTGTCCGTATGAGAGTTACAAGAAACCCTTCCTGTGGAATATAAAATTTACGTAAGCATGAACATTCTGTCTTGGTGTTTCTTTAAAACAAGATTTATACAATTATTGTCCAATTTTATGTCCCTCATGATTTTTCCCTGCATTTACAATTATATGAGACATACAACAGAGTATAGTACATGGATCTAATACCTCATGCAAAATGTAGATGTACACTGAGTATGACATGCCAATGGATGCAATGCAAAACAAGAAGATAATGAATTTCATTGCATCTTTATAAAACTTAAAATCTAAGGGCCTGGGGTAGAGTATTGATCGCACCAATTCTCCCTTAGCAGTGCTGAAACCTGTCTGCACCACCACTGCTCGAACCTGCAACACAAAGTTCTATTCTTAAAAGTTTTATTCACAAACTTCTACATTTATGATGAAAGATGTGAGAGCTCTGCAGTAGTGAAGTTGCAAATACATCACCAAGGTGTGTTGTATGCTGATATTTCAGCTCATCAGCATCACATCAGACCTGCACACAATCAAATACATTGGAACCTCAAATTTCAAACTTAATCCATTCCAGGAGCTAGTTCTAAAGTCGAAAAGTTTGAAAGGCGAAGCAATATTTCCCATAAGAAATAATGGAAATACAATTAATCTGATGGGATCATGACAGAAATGTTAAAAGCAGGGGGGGGATATAGTGTTGGAGTGGTTGGTACTTTTGTTTAATAAATGTATGAAAGAGGGGAAGGTACCTAGGGATTGGTGGAGAGCATGTATAGTCCCTTTATATAAAGGGAAAGGGGACAAAAAAGATTGTAAAAATTATAGAGGAATAAGTTTACTGAGTATACCAGGAAAAGTGTACGGTAGGGTTATAATTGAAAGAATTAAGAGGTAAGACAGAATGTAGGATTGCGAATGAGCAAGGAGGTTTCAGAGTGGGTAGGGGATGTGTAGATCAAGTGTTTACATTGAAGCATATATGTGAACAGTATTTAGATAAAGGTAGGGAAGTTTTTATTGCATTTATGGATTTAGAAAAGGCATATGATAGAGTGGATAGAGGAGCAATGTGGCAGATGTTGCAAGTATATGGAATAGGTGGTAAGTTATTAAATGCTGTAAAGAGTTTTTATGAGGATAGTGAGGCTCAGGTAAGGGTGTGTAGAAGAGAGGGAGACTACTTCCTGGTAAAAGTAGGTCTTAGACAGGGATGTGTAATGTCAACATGGTTGTTTAATATATTTATAGATGGGGTTGTAAAGGAAGTAAATGCTAGGGTGTTCGGGAGAGGGGTGGGATTAAATTTTGGGGAATCAAATTCAAAATGGGAATTGACACAGTTACTTTTTGCTGATGATACTGTGCTTATGGGAGATTCTAAAGAAAAATTGCAAAGGTTAGTGGATGAGTTTGGGAATGTGTGTAAAGGTAGAAAGTTGAAAGTGAACATAGAAAAGAGTAAGGTGATGAGGGTATCAAATGATTTAGATAAAGAAAAATTGGATATCAAATTGGGGAGGAGGAGTATGGAAGAAGTGAATGTTTTCAGATACTTGGGAGTTGACGTGTCGGCGGATGGATTTATGAAGGATGAGGTTAATCATAGAATTGATGAGGGAAAAAAGGTGAGTGGTGCGTTGATGTATATGTGGAGTCAAAAAACGTTATCTATGGAGGCAAAGAAGGGAATGTATGAAAGTATAGTAGTACCAACACTCTTATATGGGTGTGAAGCTTGGGTGGTAAATGCAGCAGTGAGGAGATGGTTGGAGGCAGTGGAAATGTCCTGTTTAAGGGCAATGTGTGGTGTAAATATTATGCAGAAAATTCGGAGTGTGGAAATTAGGAAAAGGTGTGGAGTTAATAAAAGTATTAGTCAGAGGGCAGAAGAGGGGTTGTTGAGGTGGTTTGATCATTTAGAGAGAATGGATCAAAGTAGAATGACATGGAAAGCATATAAATCTATAGGGGAAGGAAGGCGGGGTAGGGGTCGTCCTCGAAAGGGTTGGAGAGAGGGGGTAAAGGAGGTTTTTTGGGCAAGGGGCTTGGACTTCCAGCAAGCGTGCGTGAGCGTGTTAGATAGGAGTGAATGGAAACGAATGGTACTTAGGACCTGACGATCTGTTGGAATGTGAGCAGGGTAATATTTAGTGAAGGGATTCAGGGAAACCGGTTATTTTCATATAGTCGGACTTGAGTCCTGGAAATGGGAAGTACAATGTTTGCACTTTAAAGGAGGGGTTTGGGATATTGGCAGTTTGGAGGGATATGTTGTGTATCTTTATATGTGTATGCTTCTAAGCTGTTGTATTCTGAGCACCTCTGCAAAAACAGTGATAATGTGTGAATGTAGTGAAAGTGTTGAATGATGATGGAAGTATTTTCTTTTTGGGGATTTTCTTTCTTTTTTGGGTCACCCTGCCTCGGTGGGAGACTGCCGACTTGTTAAAAAAAACAAAAAAAAAAAAAAAACAATCTGTTCCAGAAACCCAAAAATATTCACAAATAAACAAAAATACATTTTATAGATAGTACTACATTATAGTTTTACATACACACAACAAATATAGTGTAAAATTATTAATAAATTTAAATAAACATATAAAATAACATTTTTACTTACCTTTATTGAAGATTGGTGATGGCATCTGGAAGATAGGGAGGAGGAGAGAGGGAGTTGGGGTTAGTGTTTGGAATGAGAATCTCCCTCCATAAGGACTTTAAACATCAAAGCCCTCTCTGGGGTTACTTTCCTTCTCTGTCTTTTAATGCCACTAGGCCCAGCTTGAGAGTCACTGGATCCCTGTCTCACACAATAACTGTTCACAGTCCTCTGTTTCTGTTGCCTCTTTAAGATTTCCCTAAAATGGGACATGGTTCTGTCACTGAACTTGTTGCAAAGATGGCATGTTTCAGCTTGCTCAGGGTGGTACTTCTGCACAAACATTTGGACATCATTCCACTTGGCGCAAATCTCCTTGATCTTTGAATCGGCATGCAACTTCCTTGCCTTTTCACAAATAATCATCTCTGAAACACTATCACCTGCCATCTCTTTATCCTTGATCCACGCAGCAACAACTTCTCAACCTGATCGATTGTCTGTGGTCTTTTTTTGGTTAGCATATCAACACCTTTCGCAACATCAGCTTCCTTGATTTGTTCTTTCTTTGCCAGGATAGAAGCGATGGTCGACTTGTTTTTCCCATACATCCTGGCAAGCTCAACATGTCGCACACCACTCTCATACTTCTGTATTATTTCCTTCTTCACATCTATGGTGTTTCTTACTTTCTTTACCATAGGGGTACCACTAGCAAGTTTCTTTGGGCCCATGGTAGCTTTTTCACAGTCCCACAAGCACTAAACACAATGAATTAATCATAAAATGTTTGAATGAGACTGCAGGTTAGTGTTCACTTAAGCATCAGCAAAGCCAGACTGGCTCACGGCGCCTGTGCAGGGACGCGGACAGAGCGGGCTGGCAGACAGGTCCAGTACCCGGAGGTTCGAAAGAAGGGGCAAGTTCAATAACAGAGACAAAGTTGGTTCGAAAAAAGCGGTAGATTTTCGAAGTTCTATAAGCGATACGTTCAAAACTTGAGGTTCCACTGTATATTAAGCAACGTGGACAACTATTATCATCATTAGCATATCTGATTTAATTTAGCATTATCATTAATCATAATTAAATACAAATGCAGTAATTTTCATTAAATAATTTTAGCTAAAATAATCTGTGAAAATATACTGAAAAAAGTGTTCACAGAACACTATGCAAAATTTCTATAAAAATAGCATTATCTGTAGTTTGTAGTCATAATTACAATATTAAAAATATATTCGCAAACTAATCTTCAATAAGATAAAAAAAAAAGGACAAATATAAGGCAGTGAGAGTGTTACACCAGGGTAACAAGGCCCACAAAAATTCCCTTCAATCTGTAAACTCACTGATCAAAGTCTTATTTTATTATATTAGCCATTTGCCACCAAAGTAGATGACCCAAACAAGGAATTTCCTCTCTTATTTTCAACAACTGATAGGGTACAAGGTGCAACAGACATTTCAGTCGCATTCTAAAACACACATGGCTTACTTGGGAAGAATTCTAACCCACTTCCACATGTGAGGAATGAGGAGGAGTTACTCCAATGGATGATGTGATATCAGTAAACAGTTGCAAATAGGTTACAGAATAGCTACTGAGAACTTTATCAGATTACTGACTATTAATATAAGGAAAATCTAGGAAAGAGAATAATGAACAACAGAGAAGACGTGTACTAAAACGCTACTCAAAGAGGAAAAAATCTTTCTTCTAACTTATGAGAATATCTTTACTGTGCTAAATAATTCTTTAATTCTCTGGAGTAATAATCTACAAAGTGTTGAGAGCTGAAAGAAGTTATGTATGAAAGCCTTAACATCATCAAGGATACACAGTAGAAATACTGTCTGCCATGGAGCAACTTGAATGATGGCAGGTGAAATTGCAGATGCCAACCTGAGCACTACCATAGTATCTGGTCTGGATAACTGATGTTCCACAGAAGAGCGTATGTCGTTTATGCTTCTCAGGCGAGTAAATTTCATTCTCCTCTGACACTGTAACTGGGATTTTGGTGACTGGAACACTTTCACCTATAACAGATAGACAATGGTAAAGACTTGGCACAGAAATACCAAAACCAAACTGAAAAAAATATATGGCAACTGTGATAGAGTTGCAATCTACTATACAAAATGAATTAAAAATTACACAATACCCGGCAGGATTAGGGAAAGATATTCCACAGAACAGTAGTGACCTCATTGACATATTATTGACCAAAATGAAAATATAAACAAGATCAAGAGCATACCCGTAAGCATGCTTTCATTAACGATGGCATTGCCAGAAATGAGGACAGCATCGCAGGGCATAGTACAGCCAGCACGAGGGATGACCAAGACGTCTCCTGGGACCAGCTCTCGTGTGCCGATCTCCACTTTATCTGTAATTTTTAGATTTTTCACCAGTGACTTGAGTGACTACTGTATTTAGGCATCTTCATCTTATAAATTACAGCCTTTTCTACAATATATTAAAGTAAAAATAAAAAACACTACGACCATCTAGCAATTTGAATTCGGCTTTCTTACATGACCAAGTAAATATGAAAAATATATGCAGTCATTGTTAATCAGAATACAGTACTTCATCGTATAGGAACTACAGTACTAGTTTTAAAATTAAGAAGTGAAACTAAAGGCTGCATTCCTAATTGACTGGAGCTCACCTCCCACAAAATTAAAAGGGCAATTACATACATACAGTGCTATACTATACACAAGCACCAGTAGGCAACCTGCACCTAAAAAAGCACGTTAAACTGTGCCCAAAACGGCATGTTAAACTGTACCCAATAAAGTATGTTAAACTGGATAAAGTGCAGAAGTATGCAGCAAGGCTTGTTCCTGAGCTCAGGAGCATTAACTATGAGGAGAGGCTAAGGGAACTGAATCTAATAACATTACAGGACAGAAGAACCAGGGAAGACATGATGGTAACATACAAGATACCATGGGGTAGTTGATAGGAAAGAGGGAAAGACTGTTTAAGACAAAAGAAACAGGAATGCAGGGACACAGGTGCAGTTACAGATGCAGATGAGTCACAGGGATGTCAGGAAGTGGAATATCAGTGAGGAAGTAGAATGATACATACTCAATGTGTAGTTTCAAGAGCAGGTATGACAGGGTCCATGTTTCGAGGGAGTGAATCTGGCAAGTGGAAAGTTAAGAGGCAGGGCCAGGAGATGAAAATCAACCCAGTAACCACAAACTGGCGAGTACACATGCATGCCCCTTCCCCAACACACACACACTGTATTAAAATGTAATCTCTAAATGGTGTACCTGGTCCTTGTGGTGTTGCTCGAAGAACTGAGGCAATGTTAGTGTTGGATGCCTCCACCATGTCATGCAGAGATTGACTTTGCTAGAATAAAAAATAGAATAAAAAATAACTACTGAAGTAGTTAAGACTCTTCAGTTACTCGTGAGCAAGATATCTAGAGTAAGAATAAGTGAAGCAAGCTACAAAGTACTGGAACAGAATATACTGCTTTTACAAATTTAGGAAATATGGCAAACAATACAAATAGAGCAGAAGAGCAGGTGATAATCAAAGAGAAATATTTACAAAACTAAAAATATTAAAGTAATTCTTCCAAACAGCAGAACAGGTAGGCCTTGAATTTTTTGTTTCATCCAAGAAGCCATACAGAGCATATCTAAAAATACCCCAAAATGTTTAAAAATTTTTTTTTTAATATGCTGGCCATCTGCCACCAAGGCAGGGTGACCCAGAAAAGAAGCTTTCACCAACATTCACATTATTACCGCTTTGCCAGAGGCCTACAGATGTAAAGCTTTATATACCCAAAAATCATGTAATTTTTCTTCAAATTTCTTGTACTGTACATATTTACAAATGGAGAATTTTTAAACAGGAAACTTGCTAACTCAGATTTTCAGCTAGGAATAATTTTGTCAAACAAGTCAAGCATATACAACCTTAATTTCTGCCATAATTCCATGAAAATTAGCAGGAATACCACAAAATTAGTATATTCTGTTTACGTTGAATGAAACTAAGTAAGTTTAGGTTATCTTTAGACAGATTTTGTAGGATTAAGGCCTAGTCATAACAGCTGAGGATCTCTCACTGCCTTAAGGCATAGACATAATAACTAGGGTTCTCACACTGCCTTGGTCTGTGTTGAGGATTATGAACTAAACAGGGAGGAACAAGCAACAAATCTCATAGGAAACACTCAAGCTTATTCATTTCTATGACAAACAAAACAAGTATGCGCACAAGGTATCAATCTCCCTCACTTAATGAGAATTCACTGTTATTAAACGTTATACAGGCATTTCCACTGGCAATTTTGTGTGATATACAGCCATTGTATATGATTAGTACAGGTCAGAAAGCACACTAAAATTTTTTACTATACATCTTAAAGAGGTTATGGCCTGACTGAGCTTAATACAACTGCCAAGGACCTAGAAGGCATCTAAGCATAAAATGAGGGACAACTGCATATAACACAAAAAACTATTTATATCACCTTTCGCGTTTCAAGGAGAGAGATGATGACGGAGAGGCAGGACACAATGAAGATGCATGTTGCATACAGGTAATAGTTGTCGAAGGACCACAACGTTATTGACGCAATTTGGAAGACATAAAATGGATTCAAAATTTCAGTTACCAAAAGATAACCATAGGATTTTACCTCCACACTAATTACATTCAGGCCATACAGCTTTTGTCTGAAAAAAAGAGCAATTTAAGAATGGTGTATAAAGCAGTTTTTTTTCACTATAAAGTATATTTTTTATCATAAGTTGTGAATGATCTGTTGAGGCATCTGTGAAGAAAAAGAACATTATACATGGACACAAAAAACAAGAATATACCAGAGTATATGTGTACTAACACTGTTATACAGGTGTGAAGCATGTGCTTTAAAAGTTGCAGTGAGGAGGAGGCTGGAGAGAAGGGGGCTGTTGAGGTAGTTTGGGCATTATAAGATGAAGAGAATAGGATAAGTAAGAGTATATATATCCGAGTGGAAGGGAGTAGGGGTTGTCCTTGGAAAGCTTAAGGTAAAGGAGGTTTTGCATGCTAAAGGCTTGAACATCCAACTGACTTGTGTGAGAACAATAGATCAGAGTGAGTGGTGTCAAGTGGCTGGAATGCGAGAAAGGTAAAATTTACAAAGAAATTTAGGGAAACCAGTTAGCTAGATTTGAGTACCGGAAGTGGGAAATACAGTGCCTTCACTTTGAAGGAAAGGCAAGAATATTACAGTTCAGAGGGTCATCTGAACTGTGATGCCAGCACAACACACTTTTAGCAAGATAGTGATTGAATGAATGACAACATAGGCATTTCCTCTTTTTTGTGTGAAAGGAGGTCATCCTGCCTTGCTGAGAGCTAGCACCTGTGTTTAATATAGGTTGATGGAGTAAAAAGATATAAAGGTAAATGATGTAAATACTAAAAAGAGGTCTGAAATACATATCCAATTTTTACATTCTGCAATTTGATAATAGGTTTTCATGAAAGAGTGAGAAAATAAAATACAGAATGGAACCACATATACAGCACCTTCTTTTAGGTACTCTACTTATTCATTGGCTTCAAACTGAGCCATAGTTCATTATGTTCCACCCACCAGCGATTATCACAAGCGGGTGGAACAACGGCCAATTGAAAACCAATGAAAACATGAAACACTGAAGAGGTGCTGTATGTGTAAGGCCTTCCTGTAAATATTAGATAAAGATGATACTACAAATCAGCTAAAGTATGCAGACGAGTACATGAACATTAAAATCAAAATTCAGAACAAACCAGTCTTTAGTTGAGTAAACTTAATTTAAAAATTATAGAATAAGATAACATAAAAGCTACATATATAATTAATAATAACTGCAATGTCATTTACACAGTGAGGTTAACTACACTGGATATTTATAAATTGCTTCTTGCTCTCTCTAGCTTCACTTGAAGACTCAAATATTTCACATACCTATGCATCTGCTCTCGTACGGTAAAGCCCCTAAAGTCATTGAGCAGAGAACTGATGGGAGTATTCACATCATAGCCGTAGAGACGAGTAAATGACATCTTCTCTGGCGTCCAAATGTACTTAATGTGTTGAAATAAAAAGAACCGTACAACTCTGAAATTTGACAATGACCATAAAAAACACTATGTAACGATGCTCAGAGAACTGGAAAACTTAACGAAAAATCTTAGAAGTCAATAAGTACATCAGTCATGCATATTATATGCAATGTAAAACAACAAATACTCTATGAAGAAAATCAAGAGTATACTCAACTCTTGTTGCAAAACCTCCTCAAGTATAACTTGAGGAGGTTTTGCAACTTAAAGACAAATATATACTGGTACAGTGCTCACAAATAGAATTCCCAGCTGAGACACACACCCAGCGATGGGTAGAGAGGAAAGGCAAGACTCTAATGCTCTGGCAACACTACATGCCAATATTAGATATAATTAATTCTCCTTAACCTTTAGCCAATACAGTGGACCCCCGCATAACGATGGCATCACATAGCAATTTTTCCGCATACCGATTACTTTTATCGCAAAATTTTTGCCGCGCATACCGATTAAAAACCCGCTTACCGATTTTCGTCCGAGACGCGTCCAATGTGCCCTCAGCCAGCCTCACATGTGCCGGCCGTCCCACTGTTTACCAGCCAGCCTCCGCGGTAACATCCAAGCATACACTCGGAATATTTCGTATTATTACAGTGTTTTCGGTGCTGTTTCTGGAAAATAAGTGACCATGGGCCCCAAGAAAGCTTCTAGTGCCAACCCTGTGGTAAAAAGGGTGAGAATTAGTATGGAAATTAAGAAAGATTTTGAAGGGTTTGGGGCAACCCTGAGAAGCCTATGCCAGTTGTGGAATCCATTGTGCCTACTTCAAAGATTAAGGAAATGTGTGCACAGTGGGTTGAACTGCAAACCTTTATAGATGAAAATCACCCTGACACAGCTGTTGCAAGCCGTGCTGGTGATATTTCAATGACAATGTTGTGGCCCATTTTAGACAAATCGTAAAGGAACGGGAGGTACAGAGCTCTATGGACAGATTTGTTGTGCGACAGAGGTCCAGTGACTCTCAAGCTGGTCCTAGTGGCATTAAAAGAAGAAGGAAGTAACCCCGGAAAAGGACTTGCTACCTCAAGTCGTAATGGAAGGGGGATTCCCCTTCTAAACAGTAAGAAGATAATGCTCTCCCCTCCTCCCATCCCATCAATCATCACCAGATCTTCAATAAAAGTAAGTGTCATTTAATTGTGCATGCCTTTTTCAGTTTGTGTGTATTAAAATTAACATTTCATGTGGTAAAAAAAATTTTTTTTCATACTTTTGGGCGTCTTGCACGGATTAATTTGATTTCCATTATTTCTTATGGGGAAAATTCATTCGCATAACGATTATTTCGCATAACGATGAGCCCTCTTGCACGGATTAAAATCGTTAACCGGGGGTCCACTGTACTCCAGAGCATGCCTCTCAGGTATTTTTTTTTTTTTCAATAAACCGGCCGTATCCCACCAAGACAGGGCGACACAAAAAGAAAAATGAATGTTTTTGTTTTTAAATTTAGTAATTTATACAGGAGAAGGGGTTACTAGCCCTTTGCTCCCGGCATTTTAGTCACCTCTTACGACACGCAGGGCTTATAGAGGAAAAATTCTTTTCCACTTCCTCATGGAGATTTCTTTTGTGTGTGTGTGTAGTGTGTGTGTGTGTGTACTCACCTAGTTGAGGTTGCAGGGGTCGAGTTCAAGCTCCTGGCCCCACCTCTTCACTGGTGTGTGTGTGTACTCTCACCTAACTGTACTCGCCTAATTGTGGTTGCAGGGGTCAAGACTCAGCTCCTGGCCCTGCCTCTTCACTGATCGCTACTAGGTCCTCTCCCTCTCTGCTTCCTGAGCTTTGTCATACCTCTTCTTAAAACTATGTATGGTTCCTGCCTCCACTACTTCACTTGCTAGGCTATTCCACTTCCTGACGACTCTATGACTAAAGAAATACTTCCTAACGTCCCTGTGACTCGTCTGAGTCTTCAGCTTCCAATTGTGACCCCCTTGTTTCTGTGTCCCCTCTCTGGAACATCCTGTCTCTGTCCACCTTGTCTATTCCCCGCAGTATCTTGTATGTCGTTATCATGTCTCCCCTGACCCTTCTGTCCTCCAGTGTCGTCAGTCCGATTTCCCTCAACCTTTCCTCGTACAACATTCCTCTGAGGTCTGGAACTAGCCTTGTTGCAAACCTTTGTATTTTCTCTAACTTCTTGACGTGTGTGTGTGTGTGTGTGTGTGTGTGATATATATATATATATATATATATATATATATATATATATATATATATATATATATATATATATATATATATATATATATATATATATATTATATATATATATATATTATATATAATATATATATTATAATATATATATGTACATGTTTATAGAGGGGCAACTGATATATCGGATCATTATTTAGTTGTAGCTACAGTTAGCGTAAGAGGTAGATGGGAAAAGAGGAAGGTGGCAACAAGAGGGAGGTGAAAGTGTATAAACTAAGGGAGGAGGAAGTTCGGGTGAGATATAAGCGACTATTGGCAGAAAGGTGGGCTAGTGCAAAGATGAGTAGTGGGGGGTTGAAGAGGGTTGGAATAGTTTTAAAAATGCAGTATTAGAATGTGGGGCAGAAGTTTGTGGTTATAGGAGGGTGGGGGCAGGAGGAAAGAGGAGTGATTGGTGGAATGATGAAGGGTGTGATAAAAGAGAAAAAGGTAGCTTATGAGAGGTTTTTACAAAGCAGAAGTGTTATAAGAAGAGCAGAGTATATGGAGAGTAAAAGAAAGGTGAAGAGAGTGGTGAGAGAGTGCAAAAGGAGAGCAGATGATAGAGTGGGAGAGGCACTGTCAAGAAATTTTAATGAAAATAAGAAAAAATTTTGGAGTTAAACAAGTTAAGAAAGCCTAGGGAAAGTATGGATTTGTCAGTTAAAAACAGAGTAGGGGAGTTAGTAGATGGGGAGATGGAGGTATAAGGTAGATGGCAAGAATATTTTGAGGAACTTTTAAATGTTAAGGAAGAAAGAGAGGCAGTAATTTCATGCACTGGTCAGGGAGGTATACCATCTTTTAGGAATGAAGAAGAGCAGAATGTAAGTGTGGGGGAGGTACGTGAGGCATTACGTAGAATGAAAGGGGGTAAAGCAGCTGGAACTGATGGGATCATGACAGAAATGTTAAAAGCAGGGGGAATATAGTGTTGGAGTGGTTGGTACTTTTGTTTAATAAATGTATGAAAGAGGGGAAGGTACCTAGGATTGGCGGAGAGCATGTATAGTCCCTTTATATAAAGGGAAAGGGGACAAAAGAGACTGTAAAAATATAGAGGAACAAGTTTACTGAGTATACCAGGAAAAGTGTACGGTGGGGTTTTATAATTGAAAGAATTAGAGGTAAGACAGAATGTAGGATTGCGGATGAGCAAGGAGGTTTCAGAGTGGGTAGGGGATGTGTAGATCAAGTGTTTACATTGAAGCATATTGTGAACATTATTTAGATAAAGGTAGGGAAGTTTTTATTGCATTTATGGATTTAGAAAAGGCATATGATAGAGTGGATAGAGGAGCAATGTGGCAGATGTTGCAAGTATATGGAATAGGTGGTAAGTTATTAAATGCTGTAAAGAGTTTTTATGAGGATAGTGAGGCTCAGGTTAGGGTGTGTAGAAGAGAGGGAGACTACTTCCCGGTAAAAGTAGGTCTTAGACAGGGATGTGTCATGTCACTATGGTTGTTTAATATATTTATAGATGGGTTCGTAAAAGAAGTAAATGCTAGGGTGTTCGGGAGAGGGTGGGATTAAATTTTGGGGAATCAAATTCAAAATGGGAATTGACACAGTTACTTTTTGCTGATGATACTGTGCTTATGGGAGATTCTAAAGAAAAATTGCAAAGGTTAGTGGATGAGTTTGGGAGTGTGTGTAAAAGGTAGAAAGTTGAAAGTGAACATAGAAAAGAGTAAGGTGATGAGGGTGTCAAATGATTTAGATAAAGAAAAATTGGATATCAAATTGGGGAGGAGGAGTATGGAAGAAGTGAATGTTTTCAGATACTTGGGAGTTGACGTGTTGGCGGATGGATTTGTGAAGGATGAGGTTAATCATAGAATTGATGAGGAAAAAAGGTGAGTGGTGCGTTGAGGTATATGTGGAGTCAAAAAACGTTATCTATGGAGGCAAAGAAGGGAATGTATGAAATGTATGAATGTATCACTGCTTTTGCAGAGGTGCTCAGAATACAACAGTTTAGAAGCATATACGTATAAACATACACAACATATCCTTCCAAACTGCCAATATCCCAAACCCCTCCTTTAAAGTGCAGGCATTGTACTTCCCATTTCCAGGACTCAAGTCCGACTATATGAAAATAACCGGTTTCCCTGAATCCCTTCACTAAATATTACCCTGCTCACACTCCAACAGATCGTCAGGTCCCAAGTATCATTCGTCTCCATTCACTCCTAACACGCTCATGCACGCTTGCTGGAAGTCCAAGCCCCTCGCCCACAAAACCTCCTTTACCCCCTCTTTCCAACCCTTTCGAGGACGACCCCTACCCCTCTTTCCTTCCCCTATAGATTTTTATGCTTTCCATGTCATTCTACTTTGACCCATTCTCTCTAAATGACCAAACCACCTCAACAACCCCTCTTCTGCCCTCTGACTAATGCTTTTATTAACTCCACACCTTCTCCTAATTTCCACACTCCGAATTTTCTGCATAATATTTACAACACACATTGCCCTTAGACAGGACATCTCCACTGCCTCCAACCGTCTCCTCGCTGCTGCATTTACCACCCAAGCTTCACATCCATATAAGAGTGTTGGTACTACTATACTTTCATACATTCCCTTTTTTGCCTCCATAGATAAAGTATTTGACTCCACATATACCTCAATGCACCACTCACCTTTTTTCCCTCATCAATTCTATGATTAACCTCATCCTTCATAAATCCATCCGCCGACACGTCAACTCCCAAGTATCTGAAAACATTCACTTCTTCCATACTCCTCCTCCCCAATTTGATATCCAATTTTTCTTTATCTAAATCATTTGATACCCTTATCACCTTACTCTTTTCTATGTTCACTTTCAACTTTCTACCTTTACACACATTCTCAAACTCATCCACTAACCTTAGCAATTTTTCTTTAGAATCTCCCATAAGCACAGTATCATCAGCAAAAAGTAACTGTGTCAATTCCCATTTTGAATTTGATTCCCCTTAATTTAATCCCACCCCTCTCCGAACACCCTAGCATTTACTTCTTTTACAACCCCATCTATAAATATATTAAACAACCATGGTGACATTACACATCCCTGTCTAAGACCTACTTTTACCGGGAAGTATTCTCCCTCTCTTCTACACACCCTAATCTGAGCCTCACTATCCTCATAAAAGCTCTTTACAGCATTTAGTAACTTACCACCTATTCCATAAACTTGCAACATCTGCCACATTGCTCCTCTATCCACTCTATCATATGCCTTTTCTAAATCCATAAATGCAATAAAAACTTCCCTACCTTTATCTAAATACTGTTCACATATATGCTTCAATGTAAACACTTTATCTACACATCCCCTACCCACTCTGAAGCCTCCTTGCTCATCCGCAATTCTACCTTCTGTCTTACCTCTAATTCTTTCAATCATAACTCTACCGTATACTTTTCCTGGTATACTCAGTAAACTTATTCCTCTATAATTTTTACAATCTCTTTTGTCCCCTTTCCCTTTATATAAAGGGACTATACATGCTCTCCGCCAATCCCTAGGTACCTTCCCCTCTTTCATACATTTATTAAACAAAAGTACCAACCACTCCAACACTATATCCCCCCCTGCTTTTAACATTTCTGTCATCATCCCATCAGTTCCAGCTGCTTTACCCCCTTTCATCCTACGTAATGCCTCACATACCTCCATATATATATATAATATATATAAAATATATATATATATATATATATATTTTTTCTTTTTTTTTTTTTTCAACAAGTCGGTCGTCTCCCACCGAGGCAGGGTGACCCAAAAAAGAAAGAAAATCCCCAAAAAGAAAATACTTTCATCATCATTCAACACTTTCACCACACTCACACATTATCACTGCTTTTGCGGAGGTGCTCAGAATACAACAGCTTAGAAGCATATACGTATAAAGATACACAACATATCCCTCCAAACTGCCAATATCCCAAACCCCTCCTTTAAAGTGCAGGCATTGTACTTCCCATTTCCAGGACTCAAGTCCGACTATATGAAAATAACTATATGAAAATATATATATATATATAAGCTGTTTTCTTCTGGGAACCATAAAGAGATTATAATTATAATAATAATACCTGGAGTTTACCTGGACAGAGTTCCGGGGGTCAACGCCCCCGCGGCCCGGTCTGTGGCCAGGCCTCCTGGTGGATCAGAGCCTGATCAACCAGGCTGTTGCTGCTGGCTGCACGTAAACCAACGTACGAGCCACAGCCCGGCTGGTCAGGAACCGACTTTAGGTGCTTGTCCAGTGCCAGCTTGAAGACTGCCAGGGGTCTGTTGGTAATCCCCCTTATGTATGCTGGGAGGCAGTTGAACAGTCTCAGGCCCCTGACACTTATTGTATGGTCTCTTAACGTGCTAGTGACACCCCTGCTTTTCATTGGGGGGATGTTGCATCGTCTGCCAAGTCTTTTGCTTTCGTAGTGAGTGATTTTCATGTGCAAGTTCGGTACTAGTCCCTCTAGGATTTTCCAGGTGTATATAATCATGTATCTCTCCCGCCTGCATTCCAGGGAATACAGGTTCAGGAACCTCAAGCGCTCCCAGTAATTGAGGTGTTTTATCTCCGTTATGCGCGCCGTGAAGGTTCTCTGTACATTTTCTAGGTCAGCAATTTCACCTGCCTTGAAAGGTGCTGTTAGTGTGCAGCAATATTCCAGCCTAGATAGAACAAATGACCTGAAGAGTGTCATCATGGGCTTGGCCTCCCTAGTTTTGAAGGTTCTCATTATCCATCCTGTCATTTTTCTAGCAGATGCGATTGATACAATGTTATGGTCCTTGAAGGTGAGATCCTCCACCATCATCACTCCCAGGTCTTTGACGTTGGTGTTTCTCTCTATTTTGTGGCCAGAATTTGTTTTGTACTCTGATGAAGATTTAATTTCCTCGTTTTACCATACTGAGTAATTGAAATTTCTCATCGTTGAACTTCAAAATTGTTTCTGCACCCCACTGAAAGTTTTGGTTGATGTCCGCCTGGAGCTTTGCAGTGTCTGCAAGGGAAAAGACACTGTCATGCAATTCGGGTGTCATCTGCAAAGGAAGACACGGTGCTGTGGCTGACATCCTTGTCTATGTCGGATATGAGGATGAGGAACAAGATGGAGCGAGTACTGTCCTTGTGGAACAAAAGCTTTTCACCGTAGCTGCCTCGGATTTTAAACTCTGTTGACGACTACTCTCTGTGTTCTGTTAGTGAGGAAATTATAGATCCATCGACCGACTTTTCCTGTTATCCCTTTAACACGCATTTTGTGCGCTATTACCCATGGTCACCCCTTGTCGAAGGCTTTCAAAGTTTTGTATATATTACATCTGCATTTTTTTTTATCTTCTAGTGCATTTTAGGACCTTGTCCCTAGTGATCCAATAGTTGAGACAGACAGGAGCGACCTGTTCAAACCCATGTTGCCCTGGGTTGTGTAACTGATGGGTTTTCTAGATGGGTGGTGATCTTGCTTCTTAGGACCCTTTCAAAGATTTTTATGATATGGGATGTTTTGTGCTATCGGTCTGTAGTTCTTTGCTGTTGCTTTACTGCCCCCTTTGTGGAGTGGGACTAGTCTGTTTTTTTAGTAACTGTGGGACGAACCCCGTGTCCATGCTCCCTCTCCATAGGATGGAAAAGGCCGTGATAGGGGCTTCTTGCAGTTTTTTGATGAACACGGAGTTTCCATGAGTCTGGCCCTGGGGCAAGTGCATGGGCATGTCACTTATCGCCTGTTTTGAAGTCATTTGGCGTCAGGATAACATCGATAGGCTTGTGTTAACCAAATTTTGTGGCTCTCTCATAAAAAAATCGTTTTGACTTCGACTCTCAGTCTGGTTAGCGGCTTGCTAAAAACTGAGTCATATTGGGACTTGAGTAGCTCACTCATTTTTCCCTTTCTGTCATCTGTGTAGGACCCATCTTGTTTAAGTAGGAGCCCAATACTGGATGTTGTTCTCGACTTTGATTTGGCATAGGAAAGAAATACTTTGGGTTTTCTTCGATTTCATTATGGCTTTTAGTTCTTCCCACGATTCCTGACTCCTATAAGATTGCTTTAAACTTGAGTTCGATGCTTGCTATTTCTCTGACCAGTGTCCCCTACACATTCAGATATATTTGACCTCTTTTAGCCGCTCTGTTATTCTTTTCAGTCCCCCTGTAAAGGGAGCGCCTGTCTCTTTCTATTTTACATCACTCCTCCTTTTTTCTTAGAGGAATAAGCCTTGGTGCATACATCGAGTGCCACCAAGTTAATCTGTTCTAGGCATACATTGGGGTCTGTGTTGCTTAGTATATCTTCCCAGCTTATATCGGTTAGGACTTGGTTTACTTGGTCCCACTTTATGTTTTTGTTATTGAAGTTGAATTTGGTGAATGCTCCCTCGTGACTAGTCTCATTATGTCGGTCTGGGGCTCCGCGCATACATGTCTGAACCTCAATTATGTTGTGATCTGAGTATATTGTTTTTGATATGGTGACATTTCTTATCAGATCATCATTGTTAGTGAAGATGAGGTCTAGTGTATTCTCCAGTCTAGTAGGCTCTATTATTTGCTGGTTTAAATTGAATTTTGTGCAGAGATTTAAAAGCTCGTGTGAGTGTGAATTTTCATCAGAGCTGCCTCCTGGTGTTATTACTGCAACAATATTATTTGCTATATTCCTCCTGCCTTAAGTTGAAATCCCCCAGGAGCAAGATGTTGGGTGCAGGAGCTGGAAGATTTTCCAGACAGTGGTCAATTTTTAACAGCTGTTCCTGGAATTGCTGGGATGTTGCATCCGGAGGCTTGTAGACTACCACAATGACTAGGTTTTGGTTCTTGACCTTTACTGCTAAAACTTCCACTACATCATTTGAGGCATTTAGCAGTTCTGTGCAAACAAGTGACTCTGCAATGTACAGGCCAACCCCCCCCTTTTGCCTGTTCACTCTGTCACATCTGTATAGGTTGTAACCTGGGATCCATATTTCGTTGTCCAAGTGATCCTTTATGTGGGTCTCAGTGAAAGCCGCGAACATTGCCTTTGCCTCTGCAAGCAGTCCATGGATGAAAGGTATATATATATTTTTTTTTTTCAACATATATATATATAATTTATATCAGCTGTTTTCTTCTGGGAACCATAAAGAGATTATAATAATATATATATATATATATATATATATATATATATATATATATATATATATATATATATATATATATACTATATATATATATATATATATATATATACATATACATATATATATATATATATATATATATATATATATATATATATATATATATATATTAATTCAATACAGTGCTGACACTAAAAATACTGTAAATGTATGTCTGTATGTATGTAATTATTTATGGATGCTTGTGTGTTTGAGCTCCATCTTGAGGTCATGTATCTACATGTATATGCATAAGTGTACAGACAAGAAGTTGTAATAAGCACTGCCCAACGGCTCAAAATCTCCACATAAAGACAACAAAACAGACAATAAGAAAAGTGTAATACACATTTCAGCTTCACCCTGAAGCCCTCTTCAGTAAACCAAGTACAAGAGATGACACTTACAGACTGAGGGAGGTCACATTAATAATGCAAGCTTCTGAGAATACATCACTAATAAGGGACATGTTTATTATGTAAATTTAACCTCTAATATATCCCCTGATGCTTACAATTTTACATTACCCAAACTGTCATTAAGCAGGTGAGGCCTACACAGCAGCACAGAATTCTTTACTAAGAAGTTTTAGGATTATGCTTGTCAGACATTCATGATTACTGTACAGTGAAATTAATGATAAAATAGCTAATATTGAACTAAACAGGCATCTGGATCACTGATCACTTTACGGAGGATATAACCTAAGCAACCAAACGATTCACTGGTGCATTAACTGTGACAGAGTTACTGAAATTCTTTCTTAATTAAAGTTTGTGATAATAATGCATATATATGAGGGGTGGCTGTCCGGTCAGGGAAAGGTGTTATTAAACTAATGTAGTACAAATGTTAGTTATACTATGACCTGCTCCATGAAGCTTTCGGTTATTTGACGGAGACTTTCCTCTGGCTTACCAGTCCATTTTGTGAAAAATTAAAAATCACATCCTAAGATGTGATACCATATTTTTAAATTTCTCCATACTATGTAAAAAAACACATTTTTTCAAGAACTTACTTGTAAATTGGCTGACTGAGATGGGTGGCATCTGAGGGTCCATTATGAACATTACTGGAAGCATCATGTACATGCAGAGAGATCACATACTGTGATGGAAAACCAGGCTCCACATCATCCACTTCAACTTTTACTACATGAAGTTGACCATCAGCATCCTGGTTAACACACACACAAGCCTTTTTGATTTTTATAGCTACATATAACACAGAGAAAATGGAACTAATTAATTGCTGATTAAATACAATAAACTGTTCTTGATGATTGTACTAGTATATATGTATCAGTAAATATTTTTGTACATAGGGATAATATTGATTGATGTCAAATGTTTACCTTTAATATAAGAGAATCAGCTTCTGACAATGAGCACTCTCTCCTCATGAAGTACACTCTCCATTCTGGCTTCCAGTAAGATACTAGATAAAACATCCCCAGGGTGAGTATAGTCAGCAGGTAGAAGATGGCAGCCTTACAACAAGAGTACCGGTAACCATGAACCATCAGCTCCTCATCCGTGCCTGGCTGGATAACCTGCTCATGGTTGGACACCCCTCTATCCCTTTCTCTATCCTCGCCTAACCGGTCATACGCCATGTTTGCAACTGAAAGAAGCATGTGTAATGTGACATGATTTAAGTGCGAAAGGCCACCAGTATCCTGGTGGGCAGGAGTGTATTGCAAGTACAGTAATTACACAGCCATCCTACAATATTCTGGTGGGTAGGAGTGTACAAGTAATTACATTTTTATTGCAACCAACTGGATATAACATGTTAAATATGTATTTCAAACCTCTTGTACACCCACTTATGTATTAAGTAAAGGATTAAAATACAGATACATTATAGTACCTAATTCACTTACCTTTTCACTATCAAAATATGTACAGAGAAGGTCTATATAACATCAACTCTTATATTGAACAGCACTGTGATTCAACACTGACTCCAGGTACAGGACACCACAACTTAAGTTCTGTTTTCCCACATTTCTGTTACGATGATTTTCCATTGTGTAGCCATATTCCACTAAATCAAAATTTATAAATGTAGCACTAACAGACAACAGTAAAATAACATGCATTAATGTATCTTTAATTACAGTATAATAAATCACACTTTTAATGTGTTCTGTACAGAGTACAGAATTATTTCCATACAAACTGGTTGGCATCAATGTATACAGTGAAAAACATTTTTTTTATTTTAATGTATTACTTTCAAGTGAACAGAGTGAAATGTTCTATAGTACTGAATAATATATTCTCATGAATAACAAATTCTCCAATAAATGTAACACAATTTATATCATTCATCAATAGTTATTGTTTGTGAAATTTTTTATTTAACTAAATTACAGTAGTATAGTTTACTTTGGGTGTACACAGTATATGAAATATGTGAGTGTAAGCCAATGGCAGCTGCCACACTGAGCTCTGTATGTAAGGAACACCTGCTCACCTAACAGGTGATGCAAGTGTAGACACATGGTGGAGAGGGAAGGGGGGAGAGGAGCAGCAGAGTAAACAGGGGGAGAGGAGGTGGAGAGGATCAATAGTTGCTTCTTTAATCACTTAAAAATGAATGGTTGTGCTGCAGTTTGGAGCACATCTGGCAAGACAGCTATCAAATGAAAGATAGTAAAAATGCTTCACTTGCTGGGTCACCCTATCTTGGTAGTAGACAATCAGTGGCGCAAAAAAAAAAAGGGGGGGGGGGTAGGAAAGTGTATAGGGCTGGGCCTCATAACACCCCCTTCAATATAGTCCTGTTACATATGGGCTAAGTCTGAAACTTACCCTAAGCCCCAGACATGGTAATAATACAGTTTAGTCAGTTTGCAAATGAAAATACAGTATGTCACACTATTCAACTTAACTGCATTGTTTGAGGTTAAACTGACATAATGTACAATTGTTCTATGCCTAAAATATCTGTGTTCTCAAAACCATTATACTGTACAAAATGTAGACTACTATCATCAAAATATCTGTAACTTTTCTAACCACAGCTTAACTTAACACTATAAAGTTATTCTTAGCAAATAATGTGGTACAATATCAGATTATTACTCAGGGAGAAATGTACGCTTACAAAAAGTTACAAGACAAGCTAGTCATCAAGATGGGATGTCAAGAAAACAGATCTGCTGCCACTCAAGAGGGAGAGGTTTTTTAGTGCCAGGAAGGAAAAAAAAACTGGCAGGAAATGGCAGAAATCGTACACCAAATCCAGTCATTCCTGGAGTGGAACCACAGTCGATGGCCTCCACTCCAAACCAACAGATACAGATACTAATGCCGGAAAAAAAATCCCCCCCAGTACCAAAAATACCACCAGTCCGATAACATTCTTCTTTGCAAATATACAGGGTCTAAAGCCAGCAACAAACAACAAAATACCTTTCATCCGTGGACTGCTTGCAGAGGCAAAGGCAATGTTCGCGGCTTTCACTGAGACCCACATAAAGGATCACTTGGACAACGAAATATGGATCCCAGGTTACAACCTATACAGATGTGACAGAGTGAACAGGCAAAAGGGGGGGGGGGGTTGGCCTGTACATTGCAGTCACTTGTTTGCACAGAACTGCTTAATGCCTCAAATGATGTAGTGGAAGTTTTAGCAGTAAAGGTCGAGAACCAAAACCTAGTCATTGTGGTAGTCTACAAGCCTCCGGATGCAACATCCAGCAATTCCAGGAACAGCTGTTAAAAAATGACCACTGTCTGGAAAATCTTCCAGCTCCTGCACCCAACATCTTGCTCCTGGGGGATTTCAACTTAAGGCACCTAAAATGGAGGAATATAGCAAATAATATTGTTGCAGTAATAACACCAGGAGGCAGCTCTGATGAAAACTCACACTCACACACGAGCTTTTAAATCTCTGCACAAAATTCAATTTAAACCAGCAAATAATAGAGCCTACTAGACTGGAGAATACACTAGACCTCATCTTCACTAACAATGATGATCTGATAAGAAATGTCACCATATCAAAAACAATATACTCAGATCACAACATAATTGAGGTTCAGACATGTATGCGTGGAGCCCCAGACCGACATAATGAGACTAGTCACGAGGGAGCATTCACCAAATTCAACTTCAATAACAAAAACATAAAGTGGGACCAAGTAAACCAATTCCTAACCGATATAAGCTGGGAAGATATACTAAGCAACACAGACCCCAACTTATGCCTAGAACAGATTAACTCGGTGGCACTCGATGTTTGCACAAGGCTTATTCCTCTAAGAAAAAGGAGTAGATGTAAAATAGAAAGAGACAGGCGCTCCCTTTACAGGCGACGGAAAAGAATAACAGAGCGTCTAAAAGAGGTCAATATATCTGAAATGTGTAGGGAGACACTGGTCAGAGAAATAGCAAGCATCGAACTTAAGCTAAAAGAATCCTTTAGGAGTCAGGAATCGCGGGAAGAACTAAAAGCCATAAATGAAATCGAAAGAAACCCAAAGTATTTCTTGTCTTATGCCAAATCAAAATCGAGAACAACGTCCAGTATTGGGCCCCTACTTAAACAAGATGGGTCCTACACAGATGACAGCAAGGAAATGAGTGAGCTACTCAAGTCCCAGTATGACTCAGTTTTTAGCAAGCCGCTAACCAGACTGAGAGTCGAAGATCAAAATGAATTTTTTATGAGAGAGCCACAAAATTTGATTAACACAAGCCTATCCGATGTTATCCTGACGCCAAATGACTTCGAACAGGCGATAAATGACATGCCCATGCACTCTGCCCCAGGGCCACACTCATGGGACTCTGTGTTCATCAAGAACTGCAAGAAGCCCCTATCACGAGCCTTTTCCATCCTATGGAGAGGGAGCATGGACACGGGGTCGTCCCACAGTTACTAAAAACAACAGACATAGCCCCACTCCACAAAGGGGGCAGTAAAGCAACAGCAAAGAACTACAGACCAATAGCACTAACATCCCATATCATAAAAATCTTTGAAAGGGTCCTAAGAAGCAAGATCACCACCCATCTAGAAACCCATCAGTTACACAACCCAGGGCAACATGGGTTTAGAACAGGTCGCTCCTGTCTGTCTCAACTATTGGATCACTACGACAAGGTCCTAAATGCACTAGAAGACAAAAAGAATGCAGATGTAATATATACAGACTTTGCAAAAGCCTTCGACAAGTGTGACCATGGCGTAATAGCGCACAAAATGCGTCCTAAAGGAATAACAGGAAAAGTCGGTCGATGGATCTATAATTTCCTCACTAACAGAACACAGAGAGTAGTCCTCAACAGAGTAAAGTCCAAGGCAGCTACGGTGAAAAGCTCTGTTCCACAAGGCACAGTACTCGCTCCCATCTTGTTCCTCATCCTCATATCCGACATAGACAAGGATGTCAGCCACAGCACCGTGTCTTCCTTTGCAGATGACACCCGAATCTGCATGACAGTGTCTTCCATTGCAGACACTGCAAGGCTCCAGGCGGACATCAACCAAATCTTTCAGTGGGCTGCAGAAAACAATATGAAGTTCAACGATGAGAAATTTCAATTACTCAGATATGGTAAACATGAGAAAATTAAATCTTCATCAGAGTACAAAACAAATTCTGGCCACAAAATAGAGCGAAACACCAACGTCAAAGACCTGGGAGTGATCATGTCGGAGGATCTCACCTTCAAGGACCATAACATTGTATCAATCGCATCTGCTAGAAAAATGACAGGATGGATAATGAGAACCTTCAAAACTAGGGAGGCCAAGCCCATGATGACACTCTTCAGGTCACTTGTTCTATCTAGGCTGGAATATTGCTGCACACTAACAGCACCTTTCAAGGCAGGTGAAATTGCCGACCTAGAAAATGTACAGAGAACTTTCACGGCGCGCATAACGGAGATAAAACACCTCAATTACTGGGAGCGCTTGAGGTTCCTAAACCTGTATTCCCTGGAACGCAGGAGGGAGAGATACATGATTATATACACCTGGAAAATCCTAGAGGGACTAGTACCGAACTTGCACATGAAAATCACTGAAAGCAAAAGACTTGGCAGACGATGCACCATCCCCCCAATGAAAAGCAGGGGTGTCACTAGCACGTTAAGAGACCATACAATAAGTGTCAGGGGCCCGAGACTGTTCAACTGCCTCCCAGCACACCTAAGGGGGATTACCAACAGACCCCTGGCAGTCTTCAAGCTGGCACTGGACAAGCACCTAAAGTCAGTTCCTGATCAGCCGGGCTGTGGCTTGTATGTTGGTTTGCGTGCAGCCAGCAGCAACAGCCTGGTTGATCAGGCTCTGATCCACAAGGCGGCCTGGTCACAGACCGGGCCGTGGGGGCGTTGACCCCCGGAACTCTCTCCAGGTAAACTCCAGGTTATTAATCTTAAGTTAGTTTCTCCGCACATTAAAGGGCTTTCGGCATGCACACCTAAATGTAATTCACCTTTGTACAAACACTGTACCAAGCTGAAATAAAGTATCTTTATCTTTATCTAAACACGTAATAACACTCATGCTAAATAAGATAGTCACAGATATGTGCTTATCAGGACTGTTGACACTGATTTAGTGATTATTGCCAAATTGAGTTCATGTTAGTTCCTGATTAACCGAGTTGTGGTGCTTAGTTTGGCTTGCATGCTGCTAGCCACCAGTGCCTGATGGATCAAGGTAATGAACAGGCCTGGTCTGTTCATTACCTTGATCCGATACAGGTACGTACACTGTACATACCTGTGGTGGTTAACGCTCTCGCTTCACACGGTGAGGGCCTGGGTTCGATTCCCAGCCAGAGTAGAAACATTGGGCGTGTTTCTTTCCACCTGTTGTCTATGTTCCCCATCAGTAAAATGGGTACCTGGGTGTTAGTCGACTGGTGTGGGTCGCATCCTGGGACACTGACCTAATTTGCCCGAAATGCAGAGCATAACAAGGGAGTTTCTATATAGTAGTATGTCATTGTTGTCAGCTAGGACTGTATACCATGTACATGTACTTGTAGTAAATAAAGATATTATTATTATTATTATTATTATGTGTAAGTACCTAGGATAACCAAAAATGTCAAAGCGACTTATTTCCATTGGGGTCCTTGAGATAGCGACCAGAGTCTAGCCACATTCTTTGCATTTGGTTTAAGAATCATGTGTGTCTGCCAAACTGTTAAAAGTACTTTTCATCAAACCTAAGCCTGGTTATTACAACATCAGTTTTAATATTGCGAATTGCTCCATAAACATACTTATATCTTTATTTCTACAAGTACACGTACATGGTATACAGGCGGCCTGGTGGCTAAAGCTCCCGCTTCACACACGGAGGGCCCGGGTTCGATTCCCGGCGGGTGGAAACATTTCGACATGTTTCCTTACACCTGTTGTCCTGTTCACCTAGCAGCAAATAGGTACCTGGGTGTTAGTCGACTGGTGTGGGTCGCATCCTGGGGGACAAGATTAAGGACCCCAATGGAAATAAGTTAGACAGTCCTCGATGACGCACTGACTTTCTTGGGTTATCCTGGGTGGCTAACCCTCCGGGGTTAAAAATCCGAACGAAATCTTATCTTATCTCTTAATGACATACTACTATATAGAAAGCCGCTTGTTATGCAGAGCATTTCGAGAAAATTAGGTCAATTTTTTCCTAGGATGCGACCCACACCAGTCGACTAACACCCAGGTACCCGTTTTATACTGATGGGTGAACATGGGCAGCAGATGTCTTATGGAAACACGTCCTAATGTTTTCCAGCTGTTAAAGTTATCACTGTTGGTTATAGATCTGATTTCCTCTTATTATTCCTAGTGTTAGACACACACACCAAAGTTATATTGTAAATTTTCGTTCAGAGTGCTTTTTTTTTTTTTTTGGTAACTTATCAACTGTATCATGAAGGTGTAATCCAGCATGTGATGTAATTCATGACAATTATACCTTAATTCCCCTTTTCCCGTATTTGTGAGTATCAATATCTGGAATCTGCAATGAGCATGTTGTTAGTCATAATGCGAGCAACAGCTGTGGAAAATACTGTATACATTTTCCAGAAATTCAGTATAATTTATATGTAAATAGATGGCCATACTGTATTTAATAATATTTGTCATAGAAAACGGAAAGCCTGCGTCGGGGCAGACGACTCGCCATCTTGGTTTTGAATTGGATACAACGTTAATATAATGGGAAGAATTTTTCGCGCTCTAGAGGTTAAAATTGGATTGACACCTCTCAAATAGGAGGCGAAATTGTTGGATGTGCATAACTTGAGATATCAGACTGGACAAGACAGCTCCAGGAACCTCAGATAATCTCTCTAGATTTGTGTATAATTCTGGCCAGTGTTTTCATAAATTTAGTGAGGTTTTTCTGAGTATGATACAACTTAATATCCAGTCAAATTGGTGAGTGATATTAACATATATTTTCCTTCTGTTACCTGGAGTTTACCTGGAGAGAGTTCCGGGTGTCAACGCCCCCGCGGCCCGGTCTGTGACCAGGCCTCCTGTTATGTATATGTGAATTTATATATAATCATTTTTTTAATATACAGTCCACAAATTTATATATTTACCAGTATTCCTGGTGTATGTATTATTTCATTTAATTAATAGGTCCAGAGCAACTTGTGGTTATGACAGTGGTAGGTATCGAAGGGGGACATTTTTTTGCGACCTAGGTGTCCCAAATTCCTACTTGTCTATGTAACATTGATAAATAATAATTATCTTTGTTATCATTTACTGTTATGTACATAATTAGTTACATTCAGATAAATGCAATTTTCCACAACAGCCTTCAGTGATGACAGATCAGTAACATTCATGGAGTCAAACTTAGTGTTATAATACACAAATAACCCGCACATAAAAGAGAGAAGCTTACGACGACGTTTCGGTCCGACTTGGACCATTGACAAAGTCACATTGACAAAGTCAGTGTGACTTTGTCAATGGTCCAAGTCGGACCGAAACGTCGTCGTAAGCTTCTCTTTTATGTGCGGGTTATTTGTGTATCGTTCCAGTCACAGTATTGTGCCTTTTTTTTTTGTTAT
>NC_069469.1:29377831-29487831 GCF_026875155.1 Cherax quadricarinatus | reverse complement strand
GAATGTTTGGCCAATGTTTTTGTCTTAAAAAAACAACTTGAAATTTGGGGGGGTAGGGAAAATTCTCAAACAGCTTCAGGGGAACCTTGAGTTTTCCCCCAAAAAGTTTATTTTTTTTCTCTGAGATGAGGTCCCTATGACAGTTTTCTAAGGGGTACCTCCCTATATTTTTTTTAAAATATACACACACACACAAATATAATATTTTATATATATATAATATAATATATATATAAATATATATATATATATATAAAATTTTATATATATAAAATATATAATTTTTATTTTAATATATAATATTTTTATATTATTATAATTATATATATATATATAAAAATATATATATATATATATATATAAAAAATATATATATTAATATATTTTTTTATAATATATATAATATATATATAATATATATATAAATATATATAAAAATATATATATATATATTTCTGTCTCATAAACAGCTAAGAAACAGGGAAAACTTGCTACTCCTACTTACCTTTTGGGCACACTTTCCCGACACGCACATGCAAAAAAATATACATACTCTAGGTTTTTTCTCCTTTTTTCTAAATAGCTCTTGCTTTTTATTTTTTCTATTTTCCTGGGGGAAGGGGAAAAAAATCTTTCCTCCGTAAACCCGCGTGTCGATGAGGCGACTAAAATGCCGGGGGCAATGGGGTATAACCCCTTCTCCGTATACAAATTTCTAAAAAGGAAAAGAAAACTTTATAAAACTGGGGTGCTTAAATGTGCGTGGATTATGCGGGGACAAAAACAGATGATTCTGATGTTATGAAGAAAAGAAGTTGGGTTCCTGGCCCCAAGCGAAACAAAGCTGAAGGGGGTAAATGCTAAAGTAGGAAAAACTTTAGAGGGGTGGGGGGTAATTTTGGGGGTGCCGGGGTTAAAATAATGGGACCCTTTGATTAAATTTTTATAAAAAGGGGGTTTAGTTATGGAAATACATATTTAAGAAAAAGAGAAAAATAAGTATACACGAATGATTAGGGCGAAATGACAGTATTTGTTGGGTTTTAATGTATTGGTAGATAAAAAGACTGTTGAGTAACTTCAGGATTACATGTTTAAGGGGGGCCCAGATATATCAATCACTTTCTAGTTGAACTACAACGAGAGTAAAAGGGTAATGGAACAAGGAGAATAGAAGCCCCAGGGAAGAGAGGGGTGAAGGTTTAAAAACAAAAGAGAGGCATTTAGGTAAAAAAAAACAGCTATTGGAGGATAGATGGCAAGAGAGCATGGGCAAGGGGGTCGAAGAGGTAGGGTGGGTTTTTAAAAATTATTTTAGAGGTTCACAGAAGTTTGGGGTTTTACGGGAAAGTGGGTGCAGAGGAAGAGAGCGATTGGGGAATGATATGTAAAGATATAAGGAGAAAAATTAGCATAGAGAATTTTTTTAAAAAGAAAAAGAGAAAAGGGGGGAAAGTATAGGAGAAAAAGAGAAAAAGTTAAGAGAGTGGTGAAGCAATTAAAAAGAGAGAAAAAGAGAAGTGGGTAAAGAAAAAAAAAAACAAAATTTTTGGGGGGTTGGTCAATTTTTTTGGGGAAAAAACCGGGGTTTGGGGAGTTTCCCCTTTGAAAAGAAAGGGAAAAAGGGTGCAAAAATTTGGGGGAAATTTGGTTTAGGTGTGAAAAGAAAAGAAAAATTTAAGGAAACGGAAAAGAAAAAGGTAAGATAACAAAAAGGGAGGGGGGGGGAAAAGGGTTTTTTTTACGGGAAAATTAAGGAAAGTTTTTGAAAGGAAAAAACGTTTTGGGGATTTGGGAAAAAAAAAAAAAGGGGTGTGGGGGGGAAATGGGTTTGAAGTGAGGTGGAATTATAAAAGATGAGGACAATATGGGTAAATTAGATTTGTGGAAAAGGGGAAATTTTTTCCTTAAAAGGCCAGAGGATTGTATGAGTTTTTTTTAAAAATTTAAGGGGGTTTGAAGGGAAAGGCGGGCCCGCAGAGGCGGGGAAAAAAGTAAAGCCCAAAAAAATGGGTTTGTAAAATTTTGCAAAAGTCGGGAGTTTGGAAGTTGAGGAGGTGGGGTTTTTAAAAAAGAAAAAAAAAGGGTCGGGGAAAGGGTTTGGGGAAAAAAAGTTGTAAAAGGTTGTTCAATGGGGGGAGAAATGGGGGAAACAGAAATGACTTCCCAGGGTTAAAAAAGTTTAAGTGGGGGGGAAAAAAGGGGGGTTTAGGGGTGGGGAAAAAGAATTTGGGGGGAAAAGGGGGAAAGAGGTTTTTTTCCAGCTCTTTAAGGGTGTGAAGGGTGGTTTACGGGGCTGGGGGCAGGGGGTGTATTCTGAGGGCTGTTGGGGGAAAAAAAGCAAGAATTTTTTTGGAAGGGAAATCGGGAAACCAAAAGGCCGACTGGGGAATTGGAGGTGGGAAGTAAAGGGGGCCTGACTCAAGGGGGGTTTATTGTAGTAAAAACGGGGAAAAGGGCGGCCTAGGAAGGGTTGGAGGAGGGGTAAAGGAGTTTTGTTGCGAGGGGCTGATTTCCAGCAGGCATGCGTGAGCGTGTTTATAGATGAATGGAACAAATGGTTTTTTAATACTTGACTGCTGTTGAGGTAGCAAAGAACATTTATAAGGATTCAGGGAAACGCAGGCCGATTTGAGTCCGGGAGATGGGAAGTACAGTGCCTCACCTGAAGAGGGTTTAATTTTGCAGTTTAAAACTGTATTTGTAAAGCACCCTTCTGCAAGACATTGATGAGTGAATGATGGAAGTTTTCTTTTTCGGGCCACCTGCCTTGGTGGAACGGCCGGTGTGATATAATAAAAAATATATATATATATTTATATAATATAAATATAATAATAATATATAATATATATAATTATATATATATATAATATATATTATATATAAATAAAATATAAAAATATATATATATATATATATATATATAAATATATATTATAATAATAATAAAATATATATTGTTGTGTGGTGTGTGGGTGGTGTGCGTGCTGAATAGGCAAACTTGCGATCTTGCTTAAATAGAACGCTATCTGCCATATAGGACAAGTAAAATTTGTGAAATGCAAAAATTTTGGGCCAAAATCATTCTGCCCTAACGAAAAAAAAAAAATTCACTGTTTTTTAGTATTAAATTACGTAAACAAATCGAAAATATATTATTTGGGTTTAGGCTAAAATAAATTGCTCTTGTTATAAAAGGTTAGGTAAGTTTTCTAAGATTCTTTTGGTGCAAATATTTTTTTTTACATTAACTTTAAATGAAAAAAATATATATTAAACGTAAAAAAAATTTCAGAAAAGACTTAAAATTTTAAATGATTTTTGCTAATTGACCAGTTTTACATTTTCGGTACGACAATATATATATAAATATATATATATATATATATATATAATAATATATATATATATATAATATATATATAATATATATAAATATATATATATAATATATATTATATATATATATATATATATATAAATATATATCTTAAACATAAGAGAGAAAATTTTAGATAGAACTTAATTTTAAGCGAGTTCTTGCTAATTGACCAGTTTTACCTATTCGGCAAGACATTATATATTTATTAACACCGCCGTTACCACCAAGGCAGGGTGATCCGAAAAATAAAAACTTTCATCATTCACTCCATGAGAGAGAGAGAGAGGAGAGAAGAGAGAGAGGAAGAGAGAGGGAGAGGAGAGAGAGGGGAGGAGAGAGAGAGAGGGAGGAGAGAGGGAGAGGAGAGAGAGGGAGAGGAGAGAGGGGGAGAGGAGAGGAGAAGAGGGAGGGGAAAGGAGAGGGGAGGAGAAGAGGAGAGGAGAGAGAGGGAGGGAGAGAGGGAGAGGAGAGAGAGGGAGAGAAGAGAGGGAGAGAGAGAGAGGGAGGGGAGAGAGAGAGAGGGAGAGGAAGAGAGAGGGAGAGGAGAGAGAGAGAGGGAGAGGAGAGAGAAGAGGGAGAGGAGAGAGAGAGGGGGAGAGAGAAGAGAGGGAGAGGAGAAGAGAGAGGGAGAGGAGAGAGAGAGGGAGAGGAAGAGAGAGGGAGAGGATAGAGAGAGGGAGAGGATAGAGAGGGAGAGGATAGAGAGGGAGAGGAAAGAAGAGGGAGAGGATAGAGAGGGAGGGGAAAGAAAGAGGGAAGGAAAAGAGGGAGAGGGAGAGGAGAGGGGGAGAGGAGAAAAGGGGGAGAGGAGAGAGAGGGAGAGGAGAGAGAGGGAGAGGAGGGAGAGGAGGGGAGGGGGAGAGAGAGGAAGGAGAGAGAGGAAGGAGAGAAGAGAGAGGAGAGAGGAGAGAGAGAGAGAGAGAGAGAGAGAGAGAGAGAGAGGAGAGGAAAAGAGGCAGGCCCCAAGGCATCCTATTGGGGCCCAGTGTTTCCACAAAAAGGGCGGCTTTGGGTCCATTGTTAGGGAATGTCTACTTCAACGCCCTTCTCATCTCATCCCAGAATCACATGCATATGCAGACGACTGTACACTGACATTCACTTACCAGAGAAGAAATGCCAGCTGCTCTAAGCTACATCAATCACCAGCTGAGAGCTATATCAGCTTGGGGAAATAGATGGCAAGTAACATTGCACCTAGAAAACGCAAATGATGATCGTCTCTGGGCACCATGATGGTATGCGGGTCAGTAGTAAGATGAATGGGAGGATGTTGGCACCTGGGGAAGAAGTTGAATCCTTGGGGTGAAATTTGACTCCAAACTAACCATGAAGAACCATGTTGTAAATCTTGCAAACAAGGCAGCCAGGAAGCTTACAGCACTTCGCCGTATCTCCCATCTGCTTGACAGTAGGGTTGCAAGATCCTGTACGAGGCACAAGTACGCTCACACCTTGATATGCTCCACTTTCTTGGTTTGCCTGCCCCCCCCCCCTCATCTGCGACTGCTTGACAGAGTAGAAGAACAGAGCAAGACGTCTCATCTCTCGCCTGGACCCATCCTGGATAGATCTGTCATTTCAGCAGAGCCTTCAACAAGGAGGGATTGGGTGGCCTTACTGTTATGTACAAGGCCAATATTGCCCAAAATACCACACTTGGATCCACTTCGAGGACAGCGTGAAACAAGCTTTTATGCCACAAGACGGGCAGAAAGCAGCAACTTCAC
Organism: Cherax quadricarinatus; assembly: GCF_026875155.1. Lineage (NCBI taxonomy): Eukaryota > Metazoa > Arthropoda > Malacostraca > Decapoda > Parastacidae > Cherax > Cherax quadricarinatus. The sequence continues at coordinate 29,482,716 of NC_069469.1, read as the reverse complement.
TCGGCTGTACCCTTCTCCAGAACATCACTCCATCTGAGATCATACATACCCAGGGTGACTCGAGTATGGGAAAACATTCGTACAGGATAATGATGTCAAGAGATAAAGTCAGTTGATCAAATGAAAATGCTGGCCCACAGATGGCTCCACTTCATCCTGTTTCCTACTTGTATGTCTCATAACAATGAAAATGCTTTCAAATGAGCTGATGTAGGTAACAGCTCTTAGCTTGCCAAAAAAGTTAGGGAAACCTTAACCTGTAAAAGCGTCAATAAAGCAGGGATCCTTTAAACCCTTTTAAAACCCTGTGTAAAAAAAAAAAAAAAAAAAAAGAAAGAGAGAGAAGAGAGAGGAGAGAGAAGAGAGAGAAGAGAGAGAGAGAAGAGAGAGAGAGAAGAGAGAGAGAGAAGAGAGAGAGAGAAGAGAGAGAGAGAAGAGAGAGAGAGAAGAGAGAGAGAGAAGAAGAGAAGAGAGAAAAAGAGAGGAAGAGAAGAGAGAGAGAAGAGAGAGAAGAGAGAAAAAGAGAGAGAGAAGAGAGAGAAGAAGAGAGAGAGAAGAGAGAGAGAAGAGAGAGAGAGAGAAAAGAGAGAAAAAGAGAGAGAAAAGAAGAGAGAAAAAGAGAAAGAAGAGAGAGAAGAGAAGAGAGAGGAGAGAGAGAGAGAAGAAGGAGAGAGAAGAGAGAGAGAGAAGAGAGAGAGAGAGAAGAGAGAGAAGAAAGAGAGAGGAGAGAGAGAGAGAAGAGAAAAGAGAGAGAGAAGAGAGAGAAGAGAGAAAAGAAAGAGAGAGAGAAGAGAGAGAGAGAGAGAAGAGGAGAAGAAGAGAGAGAGAAAGAGAGAGAGAAGAGGAAAAGAGGAGAGAGAGAAGAGAAGAGAGGAAGAGAAAAGAGAGAGAAGAGAGAGAGAGAAGAGAGAGAGAGAAGAGAGAGAGAGAAGAGAGAAGAAGAGAGAGAGAAGAGAGAAAAGAAGAGAGAGAGAGAAGAGAGAGAGAGAAGGAGAGAAGAGAGAGAGAAAGAGAAAGAGAAGATAGAGAGAGGAGAGAGAGAAAGAGAGAAGAGAGAAAAGAGAGAGAGAAGGAGAGAGAGAAGAGAGAGAGAGAGAAGAGAGAGAGAGAAGAGAGAGAGAAAAGAAGAGAGAGAGAGAGAAGAGAGAGAGAAGAAGAGAGAGAGAGAGAAAAGAGAGAGAGAGAGAGAGAGAAAAGAGAGAGAGAAGAGAGAGAAGAGAGAGAGAAAAGAAGAGAGAGAAGAGAGAAAGAGAGAGAGAAGAGAGAGAGAGAGAGAGAAAAAGAGAGAGAAAAGAGAAGAGAGAGAAAAGAAGAGAGAGAGAGAGAGAGAGAAGAGAAGGGGAGAGAGAAAAGAGAGAAGAGAAGAGAGAGAAGAGAGAGAGAGAAGAGAGAGAGAGAGAAAAGAGGAAAAGAGAGAGAGAAAAGAGAGAGAGAGAGAAGAGAGAGAGAGAAAAGAGGAGAGAGAGAGAAGGAGAGAGAGAAGAGGGGAGAAAGAAGGGGAGAGAGAGAAGAGAGAGAAGGAGAGAGAGAGAGAAGAGAGGAGAGAGAAAGAAGAAGAAAGAGAGAAGAGAAGAGAGAGAGAAAAGGAGAGAGAGGGGGAGAGAGAGAGAGAAGAGAGAGAGAATAAGAGAGAAAAAAGACGCGAGAAGAGAGAGAGAGAAGAGAGAGAAGAGAGAAGAGAGAGAGAAGAGAGAGGAGAGAGAAGAGAGAGGAGAGAGAGAGAGAAGGAGAGAGAAGAGAGAGGGAAGAAGAAAAAGAGAGAGAAAAAGGGGAGAGAGAGAGAGAAGAGAGAAAGAGAGAGAGAGAGGGGAAAGAGAGAGAGAAGAGAGAGAGGAAGAGAAGGAAAAGGAGAGAGGAAAGAGAGAGAGGAGAAGAAGAGAGAGGAGAGAAGAGAAGAGAGAGAGAGGAGAAGAGAGAGAGAGAGGGAGAAAGAGAGAGAGAGGAAAGAGAGAGAAAAGAAAGAGAGAAGAGAGAGAGAGAGAGAGAGAGAGAGAGAGAGGGGGAGAGAGAGAGAGAAAAGAGAGGAGGGGAAGATAAGAGAAGAGAAAGGAGAGAAGAGAGAGAGAGAGAGAGAGGAGAGAAGAGGGGAGAAAAGAAGAGAGAGAGAGAGGAGAGAGAGAAGAAGAAAGGGAAAAGAGAGAGAGCGGAAGGGGGAAAAGAGAGAGAAAAAAGGGGGGGGGAGGAGGGAGGAGGGCGGGGGGGGGCGAGGGGGGGGGGGGGGGAGGGGGGGCGGGGTTTTGGGGGGGGAGGGGGGGGGGCTGGGGAGAGGGGGGGGTGGGAGGGGAGAACCCTCCATCCTTACCGGTCCCCCAAAAAGGGGGGTGGGGGGAAGAGAAAGAGGCAGAAGGAAAACCGGCACCCAGGGGAAATTTCCAGGGATATTCCGGTCAAAACTCCCTCAGTCTGTCCCCCACACCCCCACCACCCTGCCATTACTCTATCACCTAACGAGTGTTATCAAACTCACCAGCTATAGAGATGTTATTCTTTATTCTGCTATGACCTCCTATTTCAAGTGTCCCTCCTCCAGAGACAGTATTAAGATCCATTAGGATTTAAGGACAAAATCTCATTTTTTAATGTAACCTGTTACACCCTTTACCTTAATTTATTTAATAACTGAGAAGAAAACATACTGAACCCCCAAAAAACACAATACCCCCCCTCGATAGCCCCATTCTGCCTGTTATTTTAAGCAAACAGGTAACATTATCCATGTTTACAACAAATTAATCCCTTTTTGCAAAAGACTAAACTTCTCCCACCACAAAATTTTAAACCCCACACACCCAACACACCTGTCACCCCTTTACTAAAAAAGTTATCCCCTCACATTGTATCATCAAATCCCTTTAAGCCCGTATGCTAAATCGGAGCATTGTAAATTCCATTATTCTTGGCCTTAGTAACCCTCTAAAGAGTGTCCTCCTCCTATAACCCAAGGTACAGTATATTAATTACCAGCACTTACCAGATGACCTTAAATAGGTCTTCCTATGTGTCATCTCTGCACCTTGTGATGTGCACACATCTGGAAAATATATTTAAATTTTATGTTCAAAGGTAAACATGAGACAGATGTGAAATGACATGCATGTAAATGCTGTGACAAGTTCAAAATAATTTCTTAAATCTACTGGGTATTTGCATGGTGAAAACCATACACCTGCAAGACAGTTAAATCTGTTACTAAGCCTCTATAATGTGATTTGCAGCTTTAGGCTTATTAGAAGACTGCCATCACATCTGCACAAAGGCTTGCTAGTAGCTACCAAGAAGTCCAGATTTAGGACTTTAGCAAAACAAGTCAATACTGTACAAACTTAATTATCTTTTGACCAACATTTTGCCATATGCTACAGTAGCCTGTTAAGTTTGAGGCCTGCTGACTGCATGAGGATCATTAGAGTTACAATATCAAATATATTTTTATTGCTTAAAATAAGATTTAAAATTTTAGATAATTATAAAGGGAACTTGATGCTGTACTGTACACATAAAACTTGCAACTCATATTTTATAAGAAATAAATTAATTTAAACTGATAATAGCAATCCCCTAGGTAGTAGGCTGGTAAACAGCAACCACCCAGGGAAGTGCTACCATCCTGCCGAGTGTGAAACGAAGGCCTGTAATTGTTTTACACGATGGTAGGATTGCTGGTGTCTTTTTTCTGTCTCATAAACATGCAAGATTTCAGGTAAGTCTTGCTATTTCTCCTTACACTTAGGTCACACTACACTTGCATGTACAAGCATATATATACACACCCCTCTTACTAGTTCTTGTTCATTTCCTCTTATCTCTATGAGGAAGTGGAACAGAATTTTTCCTCCATAAGCCATGTGTGTTGTCAGAGGCAACTAAAATGCCGGGAGCAAGGGGCTAGTAACCCCGTCTCCTGTATACATTACTAAAGTTAAAAAAGAGAAACTTTTCTTTTTCTTTTTGGGGCACCCTGCCTCGGTGGGATACAGCCAGTTTGTTGAAAGAAGAAGAATAGCAATCTGTGTCCAAGATTTTTATTACAATAGCTATGCCTCCTCCTCTACATGGAATGTGCTTGCAAGTTGCACAAGAGACTGTCTTTCAGTATTGAAACATTCTTTCAACCTGAATTACCCGTGAAGAAAAGATAAAGATGTTGCAGAACAAACTTGAATTGAGACAATGTTTTGCCAAGTATAGAATTTCATTAAGTCACGACTTAATAAAGCTCTTCATAGAACAAACCATTACACCAATAACAGCGTGTTTTGAAACCCAAATCATTTCTTCAGTACTGTCTGAAGTATGCCATTTGGGTCCAACCTGAATTACCTAAATAGCTACAAGTAGACGAGTAAGACATGCACAAAACCTTATTCATGAATTTGCTAGTATTATATATAATTAAGATTAATGTAATGAACATCACTAGACTGTAAATTTGATACCATATACAAGGGCAGACATATGATATATTAGCTATTTTTTATGGGAATATACTAGGTTCAGTCTTCATAACATGTCACTTCTGTATATCTAACTGCACGCAACATGAATTATCAGAGAAAACTATTAATTATGATACTGTATTTATATGCGCTATATACAGTGGACCCCCACCTTACGATATAATTTCATTCCAGAAGTATGTTCAGGTGCCGTTACCGAACGAATTTGTTCCCATAAGGAATACAGTGAATTAGATTAGTCCGTTTCAGACCCCCAAAAATACACATACAAAAGCACTTATATAAATACACTTACATAATTGGTCGCATTGGAAGCTGATCGTAAGGCGGGGGTCCACTGTATTATGAATGATGTCTAAATGAGATACACACCATAAAAAAAAGAGAAAATTAATCTTTTTGTACATTAATAAATCCAAGGATATTTGTCTGGCATCCAGGAGCCCAATCAAACAGATATTGAACTGGGTTACCAGGTGCAAGTTTATTCAGATACAGGTACACATATAGTTACATAAATTGTCATATATAACAGCATATGTGTAAGTTACCCAGGATAACCCAAAACACTCAAAGTGACTTATATCCATTGGGGTCCTAGTAATATCTTATTTAAACCTAGTGTGCCACACTAGTTTATTCTCAAATTGCTTATCTGTTTATATTTACGTTTTTATAAGTTTATGGAACAAAACCAAACTTACAACTGGTTGCTAATTATGTAAATAGGCTTAAAAAAAACTCATTACCTGGTTGCCGGAAAAATCGAAACTCCCAATTTATAATAATTAAATATAGGATGTAAATGCGAATACAAATTACATGTACTGTAAGTTTATTCAGGTATATTGTAATATTCTTGCACGATGTTGACCTAAAGAAATAAAAGTATTTGAGCTCACACTAGTGAGAAAGAATGAATGATATGAGATTACTAGAGTAGGCCTATAGTTAGCATCTTAAGTTTTGTTACAAGTGTATAAATGACCAGAAACAGGTGGTAATAATCACGTAAATATGTTAATGCTCTTAACGCAAGTCAGACTAAATTTATGCAAATTGATCTTAAATAATTCGTCACTAAGATATTTTTAATGTTTTCTTTCCAACAAATAAAAATAGCTTCGATACCTTTGAATATTTCTTGAAGTTTAATATTTCCACCCAGATAATTACTAAAACACTGTTCTTTTTTTCTTGTTTTATGTTAAATTAAGCTATTAACAAAACTTTGTCTGGTAACAATATTCAACAGGACAGCCACAGGCACACACCTCACTATATATAACACCAGTTGTTTAATGAAAAGTTATGTAGCCCATATACTATACCATGAAGCTGGCTACCCACCTGGGACATTGTTAGCAGCAGAAACAGCAGATAACAGCAGCAGCAGCAGCAGGAACAACAGCAGCAGCAACAGCAGCAGCAGCAACTGACACTTGGTTTCTCAACCATAACAAACATCAGCTGTACTTCTGTTTTTTTCCTACAACACACTGCAAGTCTCCATATTTGTCCCATTATATGCAAAATTTCAATCATAGTCATCTATATATTAATACAAATGTGTTATTCAATGATTAATCGAAATTGTTTTTAAAATTTTATTAGGATTTTTGACAGATAAAAAGTGTATTATAATAGAATAAATGCTTGATGTAACTCTTCTTGGGAAAAAAAGTCGAGTTACGTCATCGGTTAATAAAATAATATAATGTTAAACCTTTTTATTTAATATATTCACAACTTAAGTATATCATGGTTTTTATATATTCTGAAAAAGAAACAGGAGAATAACTAATGAACCAAGCTTTCAGCTCATACTTCAGTGTCCTCTTTCAGATATGTACGAAAGCACTAAACCCACATGGGTCATACAGCGCTGCAGTACCATGTAGTTAGCGCAGATTTACAAAATTGTCTTTTTATTCATTACAAAATAAACTTTAACTCTTATATTGGTCAGGAAATGTAATTACTGACAACACTTAAAAGCAGATTTCTTAAAAAAAAAAAATATACTTTTGTGTTTATGATCGAGTCTGAATGCCTTCCATCCCCCCATAGGCACTATAATCCCTACGGGTGATTAGTAAAAAAGAGTGTGTTTATGATGACTCAGGTGTAATTACAGAACAAAAACAGAGTATATTTACCTAGCAAATATATCTTGCAGGATGTATTTTATGTACAAAACATCCATACTTATTACTGCACCTATTACATACATAGAACACTTAACTCTGATATTAACCCTCCCCTCAAACATCTCCTTGCCAACCTCAACAGAACACATGACCATAACACAAGGCACAGATCACTCTTTGATGTTCCTCGTGTCCATCTCACACTATGCGAAAACTCAATGCACATAAAAGGCCCTAAAATCTGGAATTCATTACCTGTAAATATAAAAGAAACACAACCTGTTTATAAATTCAAGTCTCTACTCAAAGATCACTTACTCACCCAAAACCAAATAAATACTGAATAACTGAACCTTATAAATTGTATATCTTAAATGTTTCTCACAATTATATCACATAAATGTTAAACCTAAAACCGAATCTAACTTTATTATTTTTTAAATACACTACCTAACAGAATCCTTCATATGACTGAATGTACAACAATGCATACAACCATATGACCTGTCTTTGTAATACTCACTTGTGCTTTATAGTAATCTGTTTACATTAATGTTTTATCACTGATTTCATCATTGCTTAGTTAATCTTAAGTTAATTTTAAGCCAGCCCGTAATGCTATGCATAGTATAAGTGGCTTTGGCATGCTGCTCTTATCTGTATTTTTTTGTACCTCTGTATGTGTGCTCAAATTGATAATAAATAAATAAATAAATAAAAATGTCAGTGTCAGGTGTGTATCAGCCAGGAGACACACACATGGTCACCTCATGGGAAGATTCAGTGCCTCTGCCAGAAATGTCCTCTTTTCAGGAACAAAATTATTATTATTATAATCAAAAAGAAGCGCTAAACCACAAGGGCTATACAGCGTCAGGAACAAAAGAATGAACACTATTGGCCTAAACTAGGCAGGTCTAACTCACACCCACTCATATATTCATCCAACCAGTATCTAAAGTTTTCCAGAATTATCATACCAATGACATTACCTGGGAGTTTGTTTCACTAATCTGCAACTCTATTGCCAAACTGGTACCTCAATATGTACTTTCTCAAATTAAATTTGTTTATCTAATGGATTAAAGAACATCTGGACTTTATTTCCAACCTTTCCCTCAATGCCTGATACTCTCACCTCTTAATTACCATCCTCTCAGAAAGTTTCACCTTCAGAATTGACTAAGATAAGATTGTATCCGGATTTTTAACCCTGGAGGGTTAGCCACCCAGGATAACCCAAGAAAGGCAGTGCATCACCAAGGAACCTGGAGTTTACCTGGAGAGAGTTCCGGGGGTCAACGCCCCCGCGGCCCGGTCTGTGACCAGGCCTCCTGGTGGATCAGAGCCTGATCAACCAGGCTGTTGCTGCTGGCTGCACGCAAACCAACGTACGAGCCACAGCCCGGCTGGTCAGGAACCGACTTTAGGTGCTTGTCCAGTGCCAGCTTGAAGACTGCCAGGGGTCTGTTGGTAATCTTATTTCCCCAGGATGTGACCCACACCCGTCGACTAACACCCAGGTACCTACTCGCTAGCTAGGTGAACAGGAATTGAACCACAGACCCTCTATGAAGCAAGAGCATTGCCTACCAGGCCACGAGCCATGACTTATTACATTCATGGGGGAGCACTAAACTCACGGGTTATTCAGCACTTGGGGGATTAGGGCATATTCAAGATTGATCCAAGGAAAGAAGGGCTAATCCATTCACTTGGATCAGAGCCTCTCATCAGCATTAAGGAACCACCATTGATGGGACAGGACTTATTAACTGAACTGACTTATTGCACAGATGTTGACTTCTATATACAGCACATGAGCTCACCCTTCAAACTTTGTCAGTGATCTATATCACTTAAGGACTTCCTTGTGATAACAATATTTAAGTTTAACAAGAGGCCCTGGATGATTGGGTACCTCTTTAATTATTATTATTACTAGTATTATAATTATTATTATAGTACTAGTATTATATTCACATGGAAAGGGCTTAAATGTAAGGGTCAAGCAATGCCTTGTTGTTAGTGGCCTGAGAAAGGCCACTGGTGAGACAGTCAAGTATTACAGCTAAAATGTCTGGCTGAAATTGAAGAGAAATTTAATATGTTAAAGAATATTTTTCAACATATTGGTCATTTCTCACTGAGGTTGGGTGATCCCCCCCAAAAAAAGAGGAAATGGCAAGCTTTGGTAAACAAGATTTAAAAAAACTATGATTCTTTTAACTGGAAACATAAAATTTTATTCACGTATCTTCTACACAATAGACAATTTATGAATATATGTACTTAACACTACAGTATTAACTGAAAGGAAAACTTGGTAAATACATTTAAACCTTTGGCACATTCTGAAGTTTTCCTCAACATTTTATTCTAAAAATACAATATACATAAGTAGCAAATAATGTAAATCAGTGAAAGTTAAATATTGTATCTGAATATTTACAGCCCTCAAAAAAACTGTAAACAATAATGAAGTTTTTTCACAGTACAATGATGACCTAACAGAAAATATCAACTTGTAGTAACATACAGGACACTGCTAGTCACTGGTGCTCATTGCAACCTGTCCTCCTAACACAAACCCTGATTTTTCACATTGCTGCATATATATAATGCAGTTTCTCTACATATGTTATTTAGGTTAAAATAGGTTAAAGTCAATTCACCAAATTTCACCAACTGCAACATACAATAAAACCAATAAATGCAATTTATAAAAAGCAAGACTATGTTTTCCAGCACAAACAAAGTCCACTAGTTCACAGTCTCTAGTGTCACAGTTGCTTTGCCAATGATCTCGAACCAAATTAAAAAAACAGCATTTGCTTATGAGGATAAGCTGGCATAGTGACAACAGTGATGTAAGTCACTCTCAGATCACCTATGCTTCTATGACCTTACATGGGCACTCGTTCCTACTGTATAACCTTCATATTTGGCACTTTATATATTACTATAATACTGAGTATACAGACATTTCCTAGGCAACAGAAGTTTTATTTAGAATATTCCAACACAGTGAAGCATATTCATTTTACATAAAGTGTGAAGATGAAAAACACTTAATTTGGAAAAAAAAAAAGGTAGAAATAAGCTTAAATGGAAGAAAATTTGTGCTTCCTGCTATGTTATTATATAAACATATAATAACAAGAAACATGAACAAATAACAAAAACATATATAATAATAAAGATAAGAACTAATACAGTTGCTTATGAAGTAATAAAAGATGGTTGTAAGAGATGACAATAATATAGTGCATCACCATAAAAGTGAAAAAATATCAAAATGGAATCACCATATTTTGAAAGGGACTATAGAGCAATATTTAATTTAAATCTTGAATCAGTTTGAAAGTTGAGAAAAATAGTCACCAGTCTTTGTACTAGCATTGGCCCCAAAAAACACTCATGAAATACTCGGTACTCTTACTCCCCAAATATTGGTCAGAATGATACATGTCATGACTTTCTAGAATAATGTTTTGTGCATTTAGTGCCAACTGGTGGTAGGCACTTGCATAAATTCTTAACTAACTCATACTATGCAAACAGAAAACAACTAACCCAGTTTCATATACAGTACACTGAACCTCTGATACATATGCACCACCTCCAATTATTTTATCTAAAGATAATACTTTGTTTTTTTAACCTCAATGACCATCTCCCACCAGGGCAGGGTGATTCAAAGAAAACACATTCATCATCATTCATTCAATCGATGTCTTGCTAGGAGTGTGCTGACACGACACTTCAAATTACCTTCCAACTACAACATCCCCACTCCTCCTTCAGTCCACGCACTGCCCTTCCCACCTTCAGGATAAATATTACATGACAGACGACAGCACAAGCAAAGTGCACGGCTCTAAATCTTCCAATCTTTTCTCTTACAATGTAAAAGAAAATAGCCCTCTCCTGTGACACTGTGATCTTGAACCAGCTCAACGTATGGGTATAATCCAGTGTTAGTGTATAACCACACCCCTTACACAGCACCCTGAGTATAGATAAAATAAAGATGTTTTATGTTTTATTACTTTCAAATTGCTGGTGATGCACTGTACAATGATTTTTCTCTTATTCTAACCAATTTGTGCTCACAGGCAGTAGACTTATAGAAAATTAAGTGAAATCTAAAATTTTTACCATTCAGTAAAAAGCACCGTTTTATGAGTCTGAGAAAATTTACAACTACCCTGAAGTGTGGGTAAATTAAGCATTGGAACATATTATCTAAATATCCTCATGTTTATTACAACTGAATGTGGCACTATACACTATGTAAAGACTACATAATAAAACAGCAATAATTGACATCAATCAACTATGTAAAATTAAAATTCATAAAGGAATTGTTTAATTGTAATAATCTATCTTTGGTCGTAAAACTTTTGCAATGAATTCATTACTTATACATAAACAAGTGAATGTATGATTTTTTTAACACACTGGCCACCTCCCACCAAGGCAGGGTGACCTGAAAAAGAAACTCTTTCACCATACTTTGCACCTCCAGGACAAAGTCAGCTAACCAGTTTCCCTGAACCTCTTCACAAAATATTAACCCTGCTCACACTCCAACAGTCAAGTTTCAAAAACCATTCGTCTCCATTCACTCCTATCTATAACACTCACACTGTTGCATATCCAAGCTCCTTGCACAAAAAACCTCATTTATCTCCCTTCTTCCATCCTTTACTTGGATGACCCCTAACCCACCTTCTCAATACTACAGGTTTATAAACCCTCAGATTTTTCCTACTCTGATCCAACCTCTCTAAATGACCAAACCACCTCAATAACCCCTCTTCAGTTCTCTGAATAATACTTTTAGTAATCTCAAATTTCCTCCTAATTTCCACACTGAATTCTCTGCATAATATTTATGCTACACATTGACCTTAGACATGACATCTCCTCTACCTCCAGCCTCCTTGTCACTGCAACATTCACAACCTGTGCTTCACACCCATGAAAGAATGTTGGTACCAATGTATGTATATAAATATAATAACATGTAATAAGATCACATTAAACAGGTGATACCACTCTATGCAAAACAACTGAATGTAATGTCTTATTTGAGGTGATATCTCAGCCTTATAAGTCCTGATGTTCTATTATTTTCACAGGTCCTTGATAATGTGAGAAGTTACAAAAGTGCTCGAAATTTCACTATTTTCACAGTGGTTGTTTTGCATATAATAACATGTGAAATGCTTTTCTCAGCTTCAAGAAAGCCATAAAAGCATAAATACAGTAATTTAATTATCATTAAAAGCCTGCAGACAGCTCAGTCATTTAAGGCTTGGCAAGATTCAAAATTTACTTATAAAGCCAAACAAATCTTGTATATTTATATAAATGAAACTAAAATTATATTTCATGCAAGTTAGTACAGACAATGATCAAGAGTAGGGATCTTTCCAGAGGATTAAATTCAAAAGATGGTAACCTGATCTGACAGGACTTGATCACTTCGGTCAGTTGAAAGCTAAGAGGCAGACCAGGAGTTGTAGCTCATCTTCTGCATACTCAAGTAATAACTCATCTTGCAGATATGCACTAACACACAAAATTTGATAAAGCTTCGTATCCAAGCCAAACATCACCAGCTATTAAGGTTTCCAAATTTCTTGTTTATCTCTTACTTACACAATATTCTTAGTACATTCAGCAACTCTGAGTATTTAAACTTACTGAAAAGGGGACCTTCATATGGTACTATCATTAACAATTATCAATAAAGATAAGTCTACTAATAAAATTGGCACTAAAAAAATTTGTTGTAATATAATGGAAACTTGAATTTCTCAAACTTAATCATTAACAAAATAAATATAAAATAACTCTTCATAAATTAAATTAATAAAGAAACTAATGCGAGTGACAGAACAGCCCTACATTTAATATTTACAAGTACTGCAAGATACTTATAAATTATATACTGTTCCCTAAATATAAAAGTTACTTAGATACATAAAAAACTTTGTCAAAGCAAAGTTTTTTATGTATCTGAAGAAGACAGTGATGAACACCTTAGATCCTTGCTCCAGTAATGTCAGTCTCCATGTCTGGCTTGATGTATTCACACGATGCTACCGTTCCTTCATACAGTAGACCGAGGTCCAGGTCTGTTAAATTAGCTGAAAGCAAAGAATTGAAGATTGCAATAATAAAATTATTGTCAACATTATCTGACAGTACATGAACATTCATAGAGCCACAGCAATACATAACACTCCTGCCCACTTTTCTTTGGCCACACGAACATGCTTCTTTTTTTGTATTCTTTCTTCTATTTCAATGCACCGGCCGTATCCCACTGAAGCAGGGTGGCCCAAAAAGAAAAACAAAAGTTTCTCTTTATAAATTTAGTAATGTAAACAAGAGAAGCAGTTACTAGCCCCTTGCTCCTGGCATTTTAGTAGCCTCTTACAACATGCATGACTTCTTTCCTTTCTTTCAACACACCGGCCATATCCCACAGAGGCGGGGTGGCCCAAAAGGAAAAATGAAAGGTTCTCCTTATACATTTAGTAATATATACAGGAGAAGGGGTTACTAGCCCCGTGCTCCTGGCATTTTAGTCGCCTCTTACGACGCATGACTTTTTTTTTTTCAACAAATCGGCCATTTCCCACCAAGGCAGGGTGGCCCAAAAAGAAAAACAAAAGTTTCTCTTTTTAAATTTAGTAATTTATACAGGAGAAGGGGTTACTAGCCCCTTGCTCCTGGCAGGAATAATCCTTTTCCACTTCCCCATGGACTTGGAAGTCTTATCACTGTAAAATAAATTTGAAATTTACTATAAAGATTTTAATATTAATGTGAAACTTTTACATGAAACTTTATGATCTATATTAAGTAATTAGTCTATTCACCTTTTGCTGTTAACAAGTCCAAAAATGTATCAAATGGAGAGAGCCGGTCAATTGTTGGGAATGCAGTCAAACCTGTAAAAAGTGAAACAACGTCAGTGTATCAAGCTTCATCCCATCATATAGTGTCAAAATAAGTCATGCTATGCTACTGGTAACCTGATTTAAAAAATGACAAAAAATAACAATGATGCCAATTATGTGAAGAAAAGCATCATTCAGAGACAAGCAGTTATTTAGATAATGTTTTGCTTAGTCCTAGGTAGTAGGTTGGTAGACAGCAACCGCCCAGGGAGGTACTACCGTCCTGCCAAGTGAGTGGAAAATGAGAGCCTGTAATTGTTTTACATGATGGTAGGATTGCTGGTGTCTTTTGTCTGTCTCATAAACATGCAAGATTTCAGGTATGTCTTGCTGCTTCTACTTACACTTAGGTCACACTACACATACATTTTTTTTTTTTTCAACAAGTCGGTCGTCTCCCACCGAGGCAGGGTGACCCAAAAAAAGAAAGAAAATCCCCAAAACGAAAATACTTTCATCATCATTCAACACTTTCACCACACTCACACATTATCACTGCTTTTGCAGAGGTGCTCAGAATACAACAGCTTAGAAGCATATACGTATAAAGATACACAACATATCCCTCCAAACTGCCAATATCCCAAACCCCTCCTTTAAAGTGCAGGCATTGTACTTCCCATTTCCAGGACTCAAGTCCGACTATATGAAAATAACCGGTTTCCCTGAATCCCTTCACTAAATATTACCCTGCTCACACTCCAGCAGATCGTCAGGTCCCAAGTATCATTCGTCTCCATTCACTCCTATCTAACACGCTCATGCACGCTTGCTGGAAGTCCAAGCCCCTCGCCCACAAAACCTCCTTTACCCCCTCTTTCCAACCCTTTTGAGGACGACCCCTACCCCTCTTTCCTTCCCCTATAGATTTATATGCTTTCCATGTCATTCTACTTTGATCCATTCTCTCTAAATGACCAAACCACCTCAACAACCCCTCTTCTGCCCTCTGACTAATGCTTTTATTAACTCCACACCTTCTCCTAATTTCCACACTCCGAATTTTCTGCATAATATTTACACCACACATTGCCCTTAGACAGGACATCTCCACTGCCTCCAACCGTCTCCTCGCTGCTGCATTTACCACCCAAGCTTCACATCCATATAAGAGTGTTGGTACTACTATACTTTCACACATTCCCTTCTTTGCCTCCATAGATAACGTTTTTTGACTCCACATATACCTCAATGCACCACTCACGTTTTTTCCCTCATCAATTCTATGATTAACCTCATCCTTCATAAATCCATCCGCCGACACTTCAGCTCCAAGTATCTGAAAACATTCACTTCTTCCATACTCCTCCTCCCCAATTTGATATCCAATTTTTCTTTATCTAAATCATTTGATACCCTCATCACCTTACTCTTTTCTATGTTCACTTTCAACTTTCTACCTTTACACACATTCTCAAACTCATCCACTAACCTTTGCAATTTTTCTTTAGAATCTCCCATAAGCACAGTATCATCAGTAAAAAGTAACTGTGTCAATTCCCATTTTGAATTTGATTCCCCATAATTTAATCCCACCCCTCTCCCGAACACCCTAGCATTTACTTCTTTTACAACCCCATCTATAAATATATTAAACAACCATGGTGACATTACACATCCCTGTCTAAGACCTACTTTTACCGGGAAGTATTCTCCCTCTCTTCTACATACCCTAACCTGAGCCTCACTATCCTCATAAAAGCTCTTTACAGCATTTAGTAACTTACCACCTATTCCATATACTTGCAACATCTGCCACATTGCTCCTCTATCCACTCTATCATATGCCTTTTCTAAATCCATAAATGCAATAAAAACTTCCCTACCTTTATCTAAATACTGTTCACATATATGCTTCAATGTAAACACTTGATCTACACATCCCCTACCCACTCTGAAGCCTCCTTGCTCATCCGCAATTCTACATTCTGTCTTACCTCTAATTCTTTCAATTATAACCCTACCGTATACTTTTCCTGGTATACTCAGTAAACTTATTCCTCTATAATTTTTACAATCTCTTTTGTCCCCTTTCCCTTTATATAAAGGGACTATACATGCTCTCTGCCAATCCCTAGGTACCTTCCCCTCTTTCATACATTTATTAAACAAAAGTACCAACCACTCCAACACTATATCCCCCCCTGCTTTTAACATTTCTGTCATGATCCCATCAGTTCCAGCTGCTTTACCCCCTTTCATTCTACCTCCACCACACTTACGTTCTGCTCTTCTTCACTCCTAAAAGATGGTATACCTCCCTGGCCAGTGCACGAAATTACCGCCTCCCTTTCTTCCTCAACATTTAAAAGTTCCTCAAAATATTCTCGCCATCTACCTAATACCTAATAATACCTAATACATGTACAAGCATATATATACACACCCCTCTGGGTTTTCTTCTATTTTCTTTCTGGTTCTTGTTCTTGTTTGTTTCCTCTTATCTCCATGGGGAAGTGGAACAGAATTCTTCCTCCGTAAGCTATGCGTGTTGTAAGAGGCACCTAAAATGCCGGGAGCAAGGGGCTAGTAACCCCTTCTCCTGTATATATTACTAAATGTAAAAGGAGAAACTTTCATTTTTCCTTTTGGGCCACCCTGCCTCAGTGGGATACGGCCGGTTTGTTGAAAGAAAGAAGAAGTTTTGCTTAGTCAAGCTTCAAGCAGTACCTCTATATGCTCTATGATAATGGTCTTACCGAGGAAAAGTTTATAATACTCAGAGTGAAATGTTGAAAGAATGTCTTCAAGCCAATTTCTTTTACTCTACAATAAAAAATTGATACACAAACAATTTAACTTGAAAACTTTGTAAAATGAAGCTAAATAATTTACATGTTGTAAACTTTTCCTTGAATACTTAAGATAAAAATCATAAACCAATATAATGAAACATGGTTCTTCAGAACTTTGTAAGTCACTGCCTCTCATTAGATTATCATGGTCAAAAATATTTTAACTGCTAATATGTTGCTATTAATATAAAATAATTATGCTAATATAATGTTACAAAATTATAAAATGTTGATGCTAATATAGTGTTATATTTTATTATTTTATAAATCATTCAAACAAAATGGTTGGACTGGCATATTGTTGACAAGACTCAAGCAGTTCAGTAAGCTTTTGTTGGAACATTTCACATTATGTTGGCCTTTATCTAGTAGTAGTACATGCTGTATAAAGTTACAAAACATTGTCCCACTAAAAGACTGTTCTGGGACTAGTGTCTTTGTCTTCATGTTAAGTCATTAAGATATTCCTTCATGCACACAATCTATAACACAGTGCCTACCACCTAGCAAGGCAATTAACAAGTGAGTGAGGAGTGAATATGCCTCAGGGAAACAGCCAACTGATGTGAAACTAAATATGTAACAACAGTGCAGCAGTATAAAAGATCCTAGGAAATGATATATGGCAAAGATAGTTTTTTAAACACATGGGAATGAAAAGAGACACATCATATTATTATCATACCAGGAGGCAACTTATTACCATCTAGTGTCATTACCTTTGTTCTGAAGATGTTGAGCATTGATCCTGGCAGACTGTGTTGGTGTCCTTGGTTGCCCTGGTCCCTCACCAGCAAGAATGGAGCCAGCATGAAGCCTTGACCTTAGAATCAAGGACATTGGGTGTTGCCAGAACTGAAGGGCTCGGAGGCTCCTAACAAGCGGTACAGATGATATGATTTCTAGCTTTCTCTCCACATTCTGAGGGGTGTCATCCAAATCTGTACAGAATGTGGCAGTAATCAAATTCATGTGATTACCTGCTGTTTTAATTAGTTCTAATAATGCATATTACCTGGAGTTTACCTGGAGATATATATATTGTAATGAAAAATATAGTGACAGTTGTATTGCAAAATTTCACAGCAATGCATGAAAAAGTGAAGAAAAAATGAAAAATACATAATGCTAGCTAAAAAAAAAAAAAAACAATGACTATTACTCTCTTAATTAATTTTAGGTACTGGTACAAATAAAAAATAATTCTCACCATAAATAATTTCCCTCAAGACATCCACATTGAGCTGCAGAACTCCACGACGAACATACTGCATAAACACAAAGTGGGGCAGGCAACGGTGTGCTAAGTAAGCCAAAAAAGAGTTGTAACCTTGAGGAAGAGGGTATGCTACAGCTTCCGTTGCTGAGTGGTATCGCTCAAGTAATGTGAAGAGTCGAGTAGCAACAGCATCATCCAACTGCTCTCTGTAATAATAACATACAAACTGTTTATGATGATGCTTCAGATAGTCATTCATTCATGATCCTATAAACAGAACTACATTATTCAGAAAACATAGAAGTTATTATTTTATAGCTCAGTGAAAAACTAACCTAGAGTAGCAGATATTAAATTTTTGTTAATATTTAGATTGGACAGAAATCAATTAAGTGTTATACAAGCAAAAACATCCAAGCTGTTTGGAAGACAGACTGAATTGAGAATGGCTGTGTACCCACATATGTCAAATACATTTGTTATGTACAGAAGTAGAAAGCCACTTAACATTTCACCTACTGAAGACTTCATCACATACCAGGTACTGTACTTAATAAAGCCCTCAGTGTGTTTTTCTAAAACTATTTGTCAGCTTAAAGTCATTATTCCAGCATGTCATGTTGTAGCCAAGTTTTGTGACGATTACAAATGACAAGACTGTGTTTAGAACATCCAGGAAGGCACTGATAGTTCCTGTTGCATTTGATGAACTGAACATCACAAAGTCTTACTGACACTGAGGACTGCTAGCAAAATTTGTGTTATTTACTGCTATCCTGTGAGCTGTAGAATAATGACTGTTGCAGATTCTTGACTGAATTCTGGATCAATGTGCTAGTAGGTTTACACACAGTTACTATAGATATTTATGGCAATATAATAGTGTACTATAACCTTGCACCGAAAATACAATGTGTGAAAATTATTCTTAGCAATATGCATGTTAAGTTTCTGCAAAAAGAGAATGCGGAAAGCATGTGACTTTAAAATAAGGAAAAAATGACATAAACATCAGTTAAATGACAGTTTACACATAAAACTTTCAATATAATAAGGGAAGATCCTGGATTATGATTCATCTTGTAGTCTACAATAAAGTTTACTCAAAGGCACAGTGTGTACTGTACAATAATATAAAAAATAGGTACTCATCTTATTAAATAAACATGAAAAGGCGCTACAGGTAGTAGGTTGGTAGACAGCAACCACCCAGGGAGGTACTACCGTCCTGCCAAGTGAGTGTAAAGCTTCTTTCTTTCAACACACCGGCCGTATCCCACTGAGGCGGGGTGGCCCAAAAGGGAAAACAAAACCTTCTCCTTTTACATTTAGTAATATATACAGGAGAAGGGGCTACTAGACCCTTGCTCCTGGCATTTTAGTCGCCTCTTACAACACGCGTGGTTTACGGAGGAAGAATTCTGTTCCACTTCCCCATGGAGGTAAGAGGAAATAAACAAGAACAAGAACTAGTAAGAAAATAGAAGAAAACCCAGAGAAGTGTGTATATATATGCTTGTACATGTTCATATAGTCGGACTCGAGTCCTGGAAATGGGAAGTACAATGCCTGCACTTTAAAGGAGGGGTTTGGGATATTGGCAGTTTGGAGGGATATGTTGTGTATCTTTATACGTATATGCTTCTAAGCTGTTGTATTCTGAGCACCTCTGCAAAAGCAGTGATAATGTGTGAGTGTGGTGAAAGTGTTGAATGATGATGAAAGCATTTTCTTTTTGGGGATTTTCTTTCTTTTTTGGGTCACCCTGCCTCGGTGGGAGACGGCCGACTTGTTGGAAAAAAAAAAAAAAAAAAAAAACATGTATGTGTAGTGTGACCTAAGTGTAAGTAGAAGTAGCAAGACATACCTGAAACCTTGCATGTATATGAGACAGAAAAATGGACACCAGCAATCCTACCATCATGTAAAACAATTACAGGCTTTCGTTTTACACTCACTTGGCAGGACGGTAGTAAGTGAGTGTAAAATGAAAGCCTGTAATTGTTTTACATGATGGTAGGATTGCTGGTGTCCATTTTTTGTCTCATAAACATGCAAGGTTTCAGGTACGTCTTGCCACTTCTACTTACACTTAGGTCACACTACACATACATGTACAAGCATATATATACACACCCCTCTGGGTTTTCTGCTATTTTCTTTCTAGTTCTTGTACTTGTTTATTTCCTATCTCCATGGGGAAGTGGAACTGAATTCTTCCTCCGTAAGCCATGTGTGCTGTAAGAGGCGACTAAAATGCCGGGAGCAAGGTGCTAGTAACCCCTTCTCCTGTATAAATTACTAAATTTAAAAAGAGAAACTTTCATTTTTCTTTTTATGCCACCCTGCCTTGGTGGGATACGGGCGGTTTGTTGAAAGAAGAAACATGCAAGGTTTCAGGTACGTCTTGCCACTTCTACTTACACTTAGGTCACACTACACATACATGTACAAGCATATATATACACACCCCTCTGGGTTTTCTGCTATTTTCTTTCTAGTTCTTGTACTTGTTTATTTCCTATCTCCATGGGGAAGTGGAACTGAATTCTTCCTCCGTAAGCCATGTGTGCTGTAAGAGGCGACTAAAATGCCGGGAGCAAGGTGCTAGTAACCCCTTCTCCTGTATAAATTACTAAATTTAAAAAGAGAAACTTTCATTTTTCTTTTTATGCCACCCTGCCTTGGTGGGATACGGGCGGTTTGTTGAAAGAAGAAACATGCAAGGTTTCAGGTACGTCTTGCCACTTCTACTTACACTTAGGTCACACTACACATACATGTACAAGCATATATATATACACACACCCCTCTGGGTTTTCTTCTATTTTCTTACTAGTTCTTGTTCATTTCCTCTTATCTCCATGGGGAAGTGGAACAGAAATCTTCCTCCGTAAGCTATGCGTGTTGTAAGAGGCGACTAAAATGACGGGAGCAAGGGGCTAGTAACCCCTTCTCCTGTATAAATTACTAAATTTAAAAAGAGAAACTTTCATTTTTCTTTCTATGCCACCCTGCCTTGGTGGGATACGGGCGGTTTGTTGAAAAAAAAAAATGAAAAAGTGCATGTCTCCTTTTCAAAAATCATATTTTACTCTATAAAACAGTTGATCTATGTTAAAATAAGTCATATTCAATAGCAGAAAACTCACATGAATGTGAATCCTTTTTCACTCTTTTCTGCAGGAACAAGAGTCTGAGAAGAGCACAAGATGGAGCACAAACGACGGGACACCTGAAGCATAGTGAGAAAACTACTACATTAAGTATGCTAAATATTCTTCAACCACATATAGATAACATAAAGTTCTACTCTGAAGAAATCAGGACTTGGCTACCTCACTATCTAACATGAATTCCCATACTAGTATTTAACTCTGAATTTAACAAAATCCAAAGATGTTACAGAATTCTATTAAGCAAGTTTGAATGTCAGTTTGTGAATGTCATTGTGACTGCTATACTGACTGGTTACATTTTTAACTTTAGCCATTGACCACACATTTTTTTTAAGCTGTTGAACAAAGGCATAAAGATTACAGCATATAACAATAGTGAACTCCAGCTCAGTAGCTGTATGTAGGATGCATCATCAAAATGTCTCATACAGTCAGTTTCTGTAAAGAAATACAATTCCCAAATTACACAAAGTTTTAAGAGTGACAAGAAAAGGCTACACGTGCCGTTCTGTTGGCTAATGTTTGATAGTACAAACATACAAACTTTTTTGCTATTTACTTTATACCTGTTTTATCATAAACTCTTATTTTTACTTACAGATGTAAGCTAAGAATTATTTTTAAGGCCTGTATTACCATTATATTAAACAATGCAGTGTAACTGTATGGGTCTTTCATTATTCCATAGTGTTACATATGAGGACTACTGCAGATAAAGTGAAGTCAAGAAAGCCAAAACATCAAATGCTTGTAAAAAATACTTGTTTAATTTACCTGTAACTGTGTACAAACATATTTGCTGGCAACTGCGTGCACTCTCATAGGAGACTCATGTGGAAAGTGCTTCAGGCAGTACATACTCAACTCCCTCAGGTTCTGTCATCAGAAATGTATATATAATTAATGAACATCTTTCAAGAGTTCAAAATTCATACTCAGCTCCCTCAAATTCTACAGTAAGAAATAAAGTATATATATTATTAAACATGTTTCTTCAAAGAAACCATATTACCTTTGGTTTAATTATCTCAGACATAAAATTTATGTTTAGAAGCAGATATTACACATGCCCTTAGTCTGATTAATTTCCTGGTACAGTAACAATACATAAGTAAAGATTTACTGTACTGTACCTGCATATCAAGTACAGTACAGTAATGAGAATGTACTGCTGGCTAGATCATTTATATTTCTTTTTTACCACTTTGGCCATTTTTCCACCAAGATCTAAACATATTCACAATCATTTATTTAATAGCTGTCTTGCTAGACATGTACAGACACATCTCTAACCTTCCCTGGGTCATCCCATAAAGGACTGGAGGGAGGCAGTAAAGGAATATTTGAGTGCTAGGAATCTGAACATCCAACAGGTTTGTGTGAGATTGACAGGTCAAGAGTGAGTGGAAACAAGTGGCTTTTTATGACTTGATGTGCTGTTGGAGTGTGAGCATAGTAACATTTACAAAGGATTCAGAGAAACTTGAGTTCTGGAGGCTGGAAGTAGAGTGCCTGCACTCTAAAGCTGTAAGTAGTTTACAGTCTGGAGGGTAATTGGAAAGGCAATGTCAGCAAACTTTTGGCAAGACAGCAATCAAGTGAATGATGGTAAATGTTTTTCCTCTTTGTTGGGTCATTCTACCTTAGAGACATCCAGTGCATTAAAATATACATTCTGGTTATATTTATATACGGTATGAGGAAAAATTAAATCAGTTTCATTTACAATAGTTTCAAGAGTAATAATAATAATCATATTGACTATAGCCCTCAACTTGTGAAAGGTAGAGTACTTACAACAGACAGGAAGTGCTCCACTTTAGCTGATACAGTGGGTAGAGTATTTACAAAAGACAGGAAGTGCTCCACTTTAGCTGATACAGTGGGTAGAGTATTTACAACAGACAGGAAGTGCTTCACTTTAGCTGATACAGTGGGAAGAGTATTTACAACAGACAGGAAGTACTCCACTTTAGCTGATACAGTGGGTAGAGTATTTACAACAGACAGGAAGTGCTCCACTTTAGCTGATACAGTGGGAAGAGTATTTACAACAGACAGGAAGTACTCCACTTTAGCTGATACAGTGGGTAGAGTATTTACAACAGACAGGAAGTGCTCTACTTTAGCTGATACAGTGGGTAGAGTACTGCACTTACAACAGACAGGAAGTGCTCCACTTTAGCTGATACAGTGGGTAGAGTATTTACAACAGACAGGAAGTGCTCCACTTTAGCTGATACAGTGGGTAGAGTATTTACAACAGACAGGAAGTGCTCCACTTTAGCTGATACAGTGGGTAGAGTATTTACAACAGACAGGAAGTGCTCCACTTTAGCTGATACAGTGGGTAGAGTACTTACAACAGACAGGAAGTGCTCCACTTTAGCTGATACAGTGGGTAGAGTACTATACTTACAACAGACAGGAAGTGCTCCACTTTAGCTGATACAGTGGGTAGAGTATTTACAAAAGACAGGAAGTGCTCCACTTTAGCTGATACAGTGGGTAGAGTATTTACAACAGACAGGAAGTGCTCCACTTTAGCTGATACAGTGGGTAGAGTATTTACAACAGACAGGAAGTGCTCCACTTTAGCTGATACAGTGGGTAGAGTACTTACAACAGACAGGAAGTGCTCCACTTTAGCTGATACATTGGGTAGAGTACTTACAACAGACAGGAAGTGCTCCACTTTAGCTGATACAGTGGGTAGAGTACTGTACTTACAACAGACAGGAAGTGCTCCACTTTAGCTGATAAAGTGGGTGGAGTACTTACAACAGACAAGAGGTGCTCCAGTTTAGATGATGTAGTGTTCTCAGCCTCATTAAAGGGGAGTGGGTCAAACATGAGATGTGCAAGTGTCAAGCCTAGTGAAGTGATGGTCAGACCTCCCACAAGTGGACTTGCAGGAGACACTGGGGTGCTACCTTGGGATAATGCCTCAGGCTAACAAAACAAATAAAAAGGAAAACATTATTGCCATGAAAAAGTCAAGGTACAATACAATTATTACTAGAAAAGTTAATGCAGTTTTCATAAATAACACTAAAATTGTAAATGAAAACTGAATGACATTTTTGCCCATTGTGGATTATTAAGTTGTGAATCGTTAAAGTCTTGGAACTTTCACTTTTATTCCTTTGTTTTATTATGTTTAGCACTTAACTTGATTATAATAAATAAACAGAAGGGTGAATGAGGGCCTTGAACTGCAGTCCATAAACTAACAGTCCGACACTCTACTATCTAGGATACCCCAGACAGTAGAGCGTCGGACTGTTAATTTACAGACCGCAGTTTGAGCCCCTCGCCCACCCTTCTGTTTATTCATTAACAGTTGTTAATTACAACTTAACACAAGTTCTTGATTTTAATTATAATAAAAATGATACTTTTTATAACACAGCACTAATTATTGTATGCAAAACTTTGATATTTGATTCTACAAAGTTACATAGTAATCATTTTACATAAAATCACACCATCTGACCAAAGAGCAAGCACAAACAACTCATATGACAGTTAATTATGTAATACACATATCAATTTATGTATGTAACAACCCTCACTTTACTATTGTCTCAATAAAACTCAACACAGAGTGAATTTTATGAACTAAATAAAATAATTTTGATAATTCCCAAGCTACAAACTTTGTATGTGTCCAGAGAGACCATGAGCTTCTCCACTACACCGGTAAGGCTGAAGCGCTGGTGGTGTCTCTTGCTTGTGTGCTCCCACAGCTTGGTCCAGGTGTCCGACAGGGTGCGAACCACACGCTCACGAGGCGACAAGAGCATTATGCATGCATTTTCCAGCAGGCAATATGAAATCCGAACATTTTCTTCGGCTGGGGTTTCCTACATAAAAAAAAAAAGTTTATCATTATTACATACATAAAGTATATACAAAAAAGTATTAGTTGTACAATACTTAACAAGTTATCCATGTAGAATTTATCCCATACATAAAAGTATATTAAGAAATATAAGACATAAACCCACACGAAGATAAAAATTAAACACAGGGTAAACCTATGTAGGTTTACATTATATTCATCAGTATTCATTAAACTACCACCATTAAGCAATGAATATTTCATTTGGTGAACAATATTTTCAAGACTCAAACTTTCACCAAGTAGACACAGAAGAAGCAAAAACAATATTTATGATGGAAACTCTTACAACATATTCAGTATCAGTGGTGAAAGGTGAAGTAGTGATGGGGAGGAGGGAGATGAGGTGTCCAGCATCAGAATCAATGTGCTTGTGCACTGCAGCATACGTCTCCCCTACCAGGTACTCTTGAAGCAAAGCCGGTGTGTCGAGGTTGTATGGATTTTCACACACACTCCACATCAGCTACAGATGTATTCTTGAGTCAAAATTTGTGTGAAAGTGTTTGTATCTACATGTATATAAATCCATCTATCAATGCATATAAATGCTAATATACCATATGCATCATTAAGTTTATAAGAGAACAAATTTTAAATGACGAGTTCACAACCTTAATATGAGAATCATAATTAAAATAATAAACTAGCACCGTACTCTTGCAAGAAATGCGAAATATGCAACTTGTAACTGGTAATTCCATACTAAACAAAAGTATTACTGAAGGCTCTACTGGCAATAAAGAAAATACAAAACTTGGAAGTGTACATTCACAGCTAAGGAAAAGTGTTTACAGAGGAAGTCTTTATTTTGATGATGTTTCACTCAATGTTGTACTTTATCAATTCATGAATTGTGACTATCACACTTGTTGGCACTATCTGCCAGTCAGAGCACGCTTACAAATTATTATCTGAGACTGTACTTTCATATTAAGAGTCATAAGTCACAGCAGACTACCAACATTTTCTTAGGACTGGTTGTAGAGCACATGTACATAAGCATACTGTATGCATGCCAAGCTATAATGCACACACATTACCTGGAGTTTACCTGGAGAGAGTTCCGGGGGTCAACGCCCCCACGGCCCGGTCTGTGACCAGGCCTCCTGGTGAATCAGAGCCTGACCAACCAGGCTGTTACTGCTGGCTGCACGCAATCCAATGTACGAGCCACAGCCCGGCTGGTCAGGTACCGACTTTAGGTGCTTGTCTAGTGCATGTACATACATTGGCAAAACACCTGATCAGTGCGTAAGCCATTCGGCCAGCTGGTCAGCCAGTTAGATGAATCTTATTGTAGCCACTCGCCAGTGGGGACTGAACCCACCTGCTGTGCATTCAATCCCCACTCATGCTATTACAATTTCCTGAGTCACTGGCAAAACTTCCACCTAAAACTGCTAATCCATCAATTAAATTACTTACCCATGCAACAAATTTTAGACTCACTGTACATAAGCACTTTTTAATCATCCATATATGCACCTATTTTCTGATGGAATACTATTATAATCACAGGGAAGCACTACACTCATTAGCATCAAACAGCTCCTGAGGAATGGGAGGTAATCAGGAAGAGAGGGGTAGCTTCAATTCCTTGGATCAGGAGCCACTTGCAGCATTCTACTTTACAGTATCATCTAAGCTTCATGTAACAATACAGAGAACAATATCCCACCAGGTGTTCCTGCAGTATAATGGGGCAGTCCAGTTTTTCAAGACATTCAATAAAACACTCCACATCAATTATAGTTGCCACATGATGCACAGAAACACAAAATTAACATGATTATACAACTAATTACAAGTTGTGAAGGAAGTCAGATGCCTTTTAGTGCTAGACAGAAATGAAATCAAAGCTAACATTATATTTCATGCACGATCACAGTAATATGGTAAACATTCAATGGCATTAAGTTAAAATTATTAAAATATTCTCAAAACAAGTTATGGTTCCAACATACATGCAAGTGTATAAGTTTAGAGGAAACTAGTGATAAATTTTCTGATTCATATATGAAATTATGAGAGGACAGTGAAAGCAAACATAAACCTTGGTAATATTTTAGGTATAAATGCATAGTTTCCTATTAATTTTTGACAGATTTCTGAGACTAGACATGCATCTCATGAAGAATTTTACATATTGCTCTTTTTGGTACATAAAAAAGTTATATATTGTGTAACATGCATTATAATCAAACACAACTGAAATAAAGACCTTTTTTTTTTTAACACGTCGGCTGTTTCCTGCCAAGGCAGGTGACAAACGGCTGATGTGTTAAAAAAAGACTACATATACAAAATATTTTCACCTGAAATATAAATTAATATAAGATATACTGTACTGTATATTATCATTATTATTATTACTATTATTATAATCAAAACTAAGCACTAAACCCATGAGGTTCATACAGCACTGGATAATATCATATTAATATATAGTTTACAACTGAAGTATTGTGAAAGAAATGTAATAGAGTAAATAATTAATATTTTTACTGAGAGAGTAGTAAGGGAGAAAAAGTTAGCATATGAGAAGTTTTTACAAAGTAGAAGTGATGCGAGGAGGGAAGAGTATATGGAGAAAAAGAGAGAGGTCAAGAGAGTGGTGAAGCAATGTAAAAAGAGAGCAAATGAGAGAGTGGGTGAGATGCTATCAACAAATTTTGTTGAAAATAAGAAAAAGTTTTGGAGTGAGATTAACAAGTTAATGGAGAGTTAGAGGTATTGGGAAGATGGAGGGAATATTTTGAGGAATTGTTAAATGTTGATGAAGATAGGGAAGCTGTGATTTCGTGTATAGGGCAAGGAGGAATAACATCTTAGGAGTGAGGAAGAGCCAGTTGTGAGTGTGGGGAAGTTCGTGAGGCAGTAGATAAAATGAAAGGGGGTAAGGCAGCCGGGATTGATGGGATAAAGATAGAAATGTTAAAAGTAGGTGGGGATATAGTTTTGGAGTGGTTGGTGCAATTATTTAATAAATGTATGGAAGAGGGTAAGGTACCTAGGGATTGGCAGAGAGCATGCATAGTTCCTTTGTATAAAGGCAAAGGAGACAAAAGAGAGTGCAAAAATTATAGGGGGATAAGTTGTTGAGTATACCTGGTAAAGTGTATGGTAGAGTTATTATTGAAAGAATTAAGAGTAAGACGGAGAATAGGATAGCAGATGAACAAGGGGGCTTTAGGAAAGGTAGGGGGTGTGTGGACCAGGTGTTTACAGTGAAACGTATAAGTGAACAGTATTTAGATAAGGCTAAAGAGGTCTTTGTGGCATTTATGGATTTGGAAAAGGCGTATGACAGGGTGGATAGGGATGCAATGTGGCAGATGTTGCAGGTGTATGGTGTAGGAGGTAGGTTACTGAAAGCAGTGAAGAGTTTTTACGAGGATAGTGAGGCTCAAGTTAGAGTATGTAGGAAAGAGGGAAATTATTTCCCAGTAAAAGTAGGCCTTAGACAAGGATGTGTGATGTCACCGTGGTTGTTTAATATATTTACAGATGGGGTTGTAAGAGAAGTAATTGCGAGGGTCTTGGCAAGAGGCGTGGAGTTAAAAGATAAAGAATCACACAAAGTGGGGGTTGTCACAGTTGCTCTTTGCTGATGACACTGTGCTCTTGGGGATTCTGAAGAGAAGTTGCAGAGATTGGTGGATGAATTTGGTAGGGTGTGCATAAGAAGAAAATTAAAAGTGAATACAGGAAAGAGTAAGGTTATGAGGATAACAAAAAGATTAGGTGATGAAAGATTGGATATCAGATTGGAGGGAGAGAGTATGGAGGAGGTGAATGTATTCAGATATTTGGGAGTGGACGTGTCAGTGGATGGGTCTATGAAAGATGAGGTGAATCATAGAATTGATGAGGGGAAAAGGGTGAGTGGTGCACTTAGGAGTCTGTGGAAACAAAGAACTTTGTCCTTGGAGGCAAAGAGGGGAATGTATGAGAGTATAGTTTTACCAACGCTCTTATATGGGTGTGAAGCATGGGTGATGAATGTTGCAGCGAGGAGAAGGCTGGAGGCAGTGGAGATGTCATATCTGAGGGCAATGTGTGGTGTGAATATAATGCAGAGAATTCGATGTTTGGAAGTTAGGAGGAGCTGCGGGATTACCAAAACTGTTGTCCAGAGGGCTGAGGAAGGGTTGTTGAGGCGGTTCGGACATGTAGAGAGAATGGAGCGAAACAGAATGACTTCAAGAGTGTATCAGTCTGTAGTGGAAGGAAGGCGGGGTAGGGGTTGGCCTAGGAAAGGTTGGAGGGAGGGGGTAAAGGAGGTTTTGTGTGCGAGGGGCTTGAACTTCCAGCAGGCATGCGTGAGCGTGTTTGATAGGAGTAAATGGAGACAAATGGTTTTTAATACTTGACGTGCTGTTGGAGTGTGAGCAAAGTAACATTTATGAAGGGGTTCAGGGAAACCGGCAGGCCGGACTTGAGTCCTGGAGATGGGAAGTACAGTGCCTGTACTCTGAAGGAGGGGTGTTAATGTTGCAGTTTAAAAACTGTAGTGTAAAGCACCCTTCTGGCAAGACAGTGATGGAGTGAATGATGGTGAAAGTTTTTCTTTTTCGGGCCACCCTGCCTTGGTGGGAATCGGCCAGTGTGATAATAAAAAATAATAAAATAAAATTTTACTGTTATCAATAGGAAATTTGACTTTGGTCTACCTTTCGAGAAAGATCGTGATCTTTATCATGGATCGCTGCTAAGTGGAGTATTGCCAGTCGTGTACTGAGAGTAGAGGAACTCTTGAACAGTGAAAACAGAGACTCCTTAGTCACTCGAACTTCCACAGTCATCTGATTTACACCATCCACAAACGTTATGCAGCGGCCAGAGATAACTTTGCCTCCGCATATCTAAGGAACATAATACATACTGTTTAGAAACATAAAATTTAATTGAAAATTAAGTTTAAAATTCAGAAAACACTAGCTGGAACAATTCACATCTCAAAATTAGGAAAAGAAACTACAGACAACATTTTTGGTCACCTGGGAGCATTATCAAGACATTATGAGAATGATTCAGTCCAGGACAGACTATAAGGTCATCTAAGGTTTCCATTCTTAACTGTGAGCTAGTTGTGGCTAACTGAAATTAACTAAATGCCAGGTTTTATAAATATCAACCAATTTATATTTGTGTTGTGGTATAAGTCTCTTAAAGAAAGCACTACTTATGACAACACTTGTTATACAAATCAAGTTAAGTCTCTGTGAAGAATAAATTCAAATAATTCTAATGAAGGTTTGGTTAAGATCATTTAATAATTTAATGGCTATGACCTTGCTCATACATAAAGACACCTACAAAATTAGATAAGTATTTTTGACAAAACATGGTTGCATATTTCAAGGGGAACAACAAAATGCAACAATGTTGGAAGAAAAAATCAAAGAGTTTAATAGTTAAGATCACTACATGTCAGTAAATCACTATCTTTCCAGCAGTGCTGGAGGTGGGAAGTACAGCACCTGCACTCTAAAGGAGGGGTGAGGATATTGTAGTTCACAAGGTCATCTGGACTAAGATGTCAGGACATTTCTGGCAAAACAGGGATTGAGTGTATGATGGCAAATGTGTTACCATCTTTTTGGGTCAGCCTATCTAGATGGGAGATGGCCACTGTAATAAAACTAATTACAAAAAAAATTTGTGGGCAAGGAAATGGAGAAGAAAAGCAAGATTTAACCTTGAAGAATGTAGGTAAAATTATGATGATTCGAGAACATACAGTAATAACACAACTGCGAGTAAACAGTCCAATTCTCCCTTAAATTTCCCTAAAATATATTAAAAACTGGCAAAATAAACTGATGGTGGTTTTTAAAATATCCTCAGATTGTGTGGCAAACATACATATAATTATTATAATCACAGGAAAGCACTAAAACTAAGTCAAACAACACCTGGGAAATGGATGGTAATCAGGCTTGATCCAAGGAAAAGGAGAAAAGTAGTTTCAATTATATGGCTGAAGAAGTCTTCGTCATTATCAAGGCATTCAACCCCCCCCTTTTCTCCTTGAAGAGCTAAATACACAAAAATTTACAAATCAAACCTGAAAGAGCTGAGCATTGGGCAGGAGCTGTGGTGGAGGTGTAGTGACAATGTGATTATTGGGCATATGATCCAGCCCAATATCCAACATATGCATGCACACTCCTGGCACAATCACCAGAAGGTAGTGTTCTGCAAGGCAAGAGTTTATACTCAAGAAATACTCGAACCTTCACTCTAGCTGATGTACCCAATAATTCCCACTGGCATGTGTGTGCTTTGAGATTTCATGAACGGCATTAAGTCAGTGATGAGAAAAAGCGTATCTTGTACTCTTGCTATTAAACACACTTAAAATGTACAGTTCAATATTTGTTATGATAATTTCCAGCATTTCCCTCTTTAAAATAAATGTTTAACAATAACCAAGGAAAAATACTGTTGTGTCATACCTTCATAGTTCATCAGTCCTAGTACAAAAAAACAAGAATGGAATTAAAGAATTGCAACTCTTTTTTGTATATAACTTGTATTTGTACCTATTTACAACTCTGCCAATTTCATGCTGAATTCATAATTTTTTCTCTACAAGATGTAGAAAATTTCACGTATTGAGAGCATGGTCACATATCCTAGAGCCAAGATCTGTTTTAAGGGCTAAGTCATTAAATAACTGCTCTGGACATTTGCTGAAGAATTTAAAGTCTGCTGAACTTTTACTCATGTGAAAAAGATATCACTTTCTACAGTGTAGTAAAACAGGAATAACAACAGAATGGTAAAAATACAAAAGAGTAACAAAACAAATATTTTAAGGACTGAGCTGAATGTGAGACTAAGACACACTAAGTAAAGCACTGAAAAATAAACAATAAGTATATTTTTTTTACATATGTTGTATTAGGTAAATTAAACAAAGTTGTCTAAAACTTTAGTTACTTGATATTTGGTTTAAAAATTAGAGGTTTCTAATTACATATTAAGTAAAAATCAGATCCCTGCAAATGTTGATATGAAACTTACTGATAAATAAAAATCCCCATTATTAAAAAAATTATTTTCAACATTTTATATTCAACAATTTATATGTTTACATAAAATACCAAACAGAAAGCAGGAAAACTGCTTACCACCAAAGAGAGAGTATGTGGGGAGAGCCGAGTGTGCATGTCCCCAGGGAACACCGGGGACAACGGCATGAAGAACGCATCCATGGTGGAGCAGTGTCACAGAGTATGCTAAATACACTGCACAGCTCTCAGGGTCAGCAGGGGTCTCTGCTAACCGTGACTGTAAATAACCATTAATACTGCTGATATGGGTCCATTTAACTCAAGCAACTCATGTCATAATTGATTACTTTTTTAATTTAAAGATACAGTGTATACAAATTTTTTAAAAATTTTCAAATGCAAAATTCCTAAATATTACATTATTTGCATATACTTTACAGCCACTGTATTTATAACGTCACTTCCCAATATTTTTTTAACACACCAGCCATATCCCACCGAGGCAGGGTGATCTGATAAGAAAAACAGAAATTTTATTCAATTATAAATATTGAGAAGGAAGAAAGAGGCTAGTAACCCTTCTCCTGTATAAACTTAAATATAAAAAGAAGAAAAATCTTTATGTCTCTTCTTTTTCGGGTCACCCTGTCTCGGTAGGAGACTGCTGGTGTGTTAAATGAAAAAACCCTTGAGCTAGATAATATAACTGACCTTATAAATATAGTGATGACATATGCAGACTGCACCTGTGGGGGAGGTCACAACTCGCAGGTCAAGCCAGGCATCTCCAACAGTGTGTAGTAACCCTTGATCTCGATAATCACCGCTCAAGTCGAGGGGAGAGTGCTCAAGACCAGACAGCTCCAGAGGAACATTTAACTAGGCAACAGAGGAAAAGCTTAGATCACTGTCAACATAAAGAACAAGAAACTTATTAATACACAAAAATATGCAAACAATGCAATGTCCACATATGGTACAGGCACAATATTAAGAACTTTACTTAGTGAACGCCCAGTTCAAATCACTTTCCAATTACTTTTTTTCACAAATTAAATAAAATCATAGAGAAATCAGTATGCATTATAAAGAGAACTTCACTGTTTCTTGTTAATTACCATGGAAGGGGAGGGACCAAAAAAAAAAAGAAATCGCATTCACCACCATTCATTTATTAGCTAATATCCAGATGAGCACAACCACTGTATTTCATTAATAATCCACCTAACTTCCGCATCTCCACCAGATTTTCAAAGTGTAAACACCGTACTTCTCCACCTCTAAAACCCAGCTTCTCTGAATCCCTTCATGACCATTACCTTATTCACGCTTCAACAGTTATCATAATGCAAAAGGTTAAGTTGAAATTAACATAAAGAAGGACCTGTAATATAATAATAAGAAATACAAAATTCTGTCTTGTCACTCCTATGTTTTATTGCATACACAACAAGGACCCTGCAGCATAAGCACAATTCAAATGTGACAGCTATATAAAGAACTACCTACCACTGTTTCATGAGGTTTGTGAGGATGGAACTGCAGGGCTGTGAGCATAGGTCGTGGCCGGAGGGCATCGTCCTCTGCTTCACCTGGTTCATAAGTAATGGTGTTCAGTCATATGAACACTAAGCAGATCACAGAAAAATCAAAATGTGATGAGAATATTGCAATGAGTAAATGAAAACCAACCAATGGAGTGCTCAAGATTCAATCTCATGGTCCAAGCAACCTAGGATTGCAAATCTGTCACACTAGACCCATAATGCCATGGCATGATAGTGGCTCTCTTTGCATTGTAACTCATTATTGTAACTATAGAATCTCAATGTAAACTTGCAAAGAAATAAAAATTGTATTGTATTGTATAGTGGTAAGTGTGACAGGTTGATAGTTCTAGGGCAGCCAAATCGAGGGTTCGAATCCTAATCAGTCCATTGAAAAGATATGTAATTTTTACCAACTGAAATATAGATTTCCAAAAATTATGCTAAATTTAAAATTATTACTCTAGCTGCAGAGTTTATCTTACACTGAAAATCTTTACATTTAATGCAATTACGGTCCTGAAAAAAGACAGATCTCTGATTACCTGAGAAGTGACAGGAAGATATTTTCTGTATAAATAGTAAACGTTTAAAATTTCACTTGTAAAAGGACATGCTATATTCACCTGAGCCTAGAGTTAAGCCAGCTTCAGGGGGAGGACGGTAATGTAGGTAATATAAATGGTTGTGATGAGGTTCCCACTGAGCCCACACAAATGATCGAACCACTGACTCTGTGAGTGGCTGGTCGTCAACAATCCACGACGTTCCATCCTTCAGACTCAGAGGAAAGGAGTAGATGGCAATGGCTAAAACAGAAAGATTTGAAATATCAATGAGTAAACCCTAGAGATGCTAAGAAATTCACTTTCCTATCAATCATATACAGTGGACCCCCGCATAACGGACGCCTTGCATAGCGGACAATCCGCATAGCGGACGCTTTGATCGCTAAAATTTTGCCCCGCATAGCGCCCAAAAACCCGCTCAGCGGCCTTCGTCCGAGACGCGTCCAATGTGCGGCCTGAGCCACGCTCACATGTTCCGCGGGTGGCATTGTTTACCAGCCAGCCTCCGCGGTAACATCCAAGCATACAATCGGAACATTTTGTATTATTACAGTGTTTTTGGTGATTTTTTTCTGGAAAATAAGTGACCATGGGCCCAAGAAAGCTTCTAGTGCCAACCCTACAGCAATAAGGGTGAGAATTACTATGGAGATGAAGAAAAAGATCATTGATAAGTATGAAAGTGGAGTGCGTGTCTCCGAGCTGGCCAGGTTGTATAATAAACCCCAATCAACCATCGCTACTATTGGTGGTACAGCTGCTGCTGCTGCTGTATCACCGTCAGCTGCTGCTGCACTGTCAGCTGCTGCTGCTGTACCACCGTCAGCTGCTCCTGCTGCTGTAGTACCGTCTGCTGCTGCTGTAGCATCATCTGCTGCTGCTGTAGCATCGTCTGCTGCTGCTGTAGCATCGTCTGTTGCTGCTGTAGCATCGTCTGTTGCTGCTGTACCACCGTCAGCTGCTGCTGCTGCTGTAGCATCGTCTGCTGCTGCTGTAGCATCGTCTGTTGCTGCTGTAGCATCGTCTGCTGCTGCTGCTGCTGTAGCATCGTCTGCTGCTGCTGTAACATCGTCAGCTGCTGCTGCTGCTGCTGTAGCACCGTTGTTGGTGTGGCTTATTGAGAATACCAAGAAACAATTAACCCCAGAGGATTTGCCACCCAGGATAGCCCAAAAAAGTCAGTGTCATCGAAGACTGTCTAACTTATTTCCATTGGGGTCCTTAATCTTGTCTCCCAGGATGCAACCCACACCAGTCGACTAACACCCAGGTGAACAGGGAAAATGCCTGGAACTAGTGCTCATATTGGTGAATTTAGAGCCAGCAAAGGTTGGTTTGAGAGATTTAAGAATCGTAGTGACATACACAGTGTGATAAGGCCTGTTCTGGAAGAAAATACCAAACAGGACCTACAGTACTCAGGAGGAAAAGGCACTCCCAGGACACAGTGTCTCATCAGTCATTGCTGCATCTTCAATAAAGGTAAGTGTCATTTATTCTTCATTTAGTAAAGTAGTACATGCACAATATATATTGTACATGTACTACTCTACTATTGTGCATGTATCCTTCTCTTTGTGTGTAGGAAAATGTATATTTCATGTGGTAAAATTTTTTTTTTCAAACTTTTGGGTGTCTTGCACGGATTAATTTGATTTCCATTATTTCTTATGGGGAAAATTCATTCACATAGCGAACATTTCGCATAACAGCCAGTCCTCTTGCACGGATTAAGGTCGCTATGCGGGGGTCCACTGTACTGCATATGTACATGCCTACAGTTTTCAAACAAGTCTTACAGGATATCCAATTAAAGCTCTAAAATAACACACACACTACTACTGAACAAATTCAGTGACTATTTTGATGCTATTCTAAGCTGCTTTAAGCATTTCAATCTTAAGTGCAACTAATCCAATACTTACTATCTCGCTTAGTCATTTATATTGACTCTGGATATTGAACCAACCCTTAATAAATCTCATTTCTCCTGTCCTAAGCATGAAATTTCTGTCTAATTTATCATCTGTGTGTCTTTCAGTGCTACTTACACTCCCTGTGAACAAATACAAGAAGCTTAGCAATCCAGCTGTCCTCTAAGGGCTTCCCACCTTCTTCTGTATGAAGAAATTCAAGCTGAAATACAGAAAAAATTAGTTACCTTATCCTTTACCTTAGCATGAGTTGATATATACATTTAAGCATATTTTAAATGATAAGAGCTAGTAGAAGCAAAGGATTTTTATGACTTAGCATGCTGTTGGAGTGTAAGCAAAGTAACATTTATGAAGGGATTCAGGGAAACTGGTTAGCCAGACTTGAGTCCTGGAGGTGGGAAGTACAGTGCCAACACTATGAAGGAGGGGCAGTTTTTGAAACATAGTGTTGGCATGCCTCTAACAAGACAATGATGGAGTGAGTGATGATGAAAGTGTTTCTTCTTTTTCAGGCCCCCCTGCCTCGGTGGGAAACAGCCGATGTGTTAATAATAAAAAAAAATTATGTGAAGCGCTACACCCACGAGGTTCATTCAGCACAAAATGGTTGAGGCTTGATCCTCCACCCAGTAATCAAGAGACAGACACTACTAATCTGCACTCGACTACAACACCAAAAAAGAGAAAACAAAGGTGACTTATATAGAGGCACAGTTTAAATGTACATTATATACTTCAAAAAACGTTTCAGGAACTATTAATTTGCAAAAATATATTTGCTAAATGCACAAATAAGAGATGGTAAAGATGCTAGAGTAGAATGGGGTAACAACTGAATGAGAGCAGTGTCTTAAGTAGAAGCATTTATGTAAATTTGCAAAAATACTGTATACAGTATTGGAGTATACTAGCTAGGCTAGTTTCTATGCAAGTTACTATATTATATATACAGTGAGACAACTGTAAAAATTTACACTTGTGTATTGAACCTGAACAAAAACTTATCTTATTACCAAGACTCACGAAATCGTAATGACACAACTGCAAACAAACCATACCATGGACGGAGATAGAACCCGTGTCCATGGTATGGTTTGGTTTTTTTCTTATTACCAGTTTGAAGAACAAGCATATTCCATAAACATGTAATTAACAAAATTCACCCTCTGTATATGCTTCAAAATTAATCTGCACTTTAGAGAGAAAACTTCAGATGATATTTCTGTTCATGACCCATTATCAAGTTAAAACATTTGTTACCTGATAATGGTCAAAGTTTCCTCTCTAGAGTGTGTGTGTTAGTTGTGAATTGTTCTAGCCATAATATTTTGACTTTTATTCTTTAATAAATACTTGAAGCTAAAATTCTTAAATAATAACGAGGATACCTTCCAACTGTTTCCAATATGGAGTAATGGCTTTCAGTGTTGTTAGCCTCTTAGAATAAAATAAGAAATGAGAAATATTTCACCTAACATTTGCCATACAGAGCTTTCACTATCCCTTACACTGAGCTTAGTTCCTAACCTTTCAAGTGAAGTTTCAAATTAACACCTCAGCGCAAGAGATTACTTTTTTTTTATCTTGATGACATGAAGAATGTTAATTTTCACTCAAGATCCAATACCACTGTATATGCAATTTTTTATTTTTGCTGTTACTATCCATTTTAAAAGAAAATGGTCCATAAATTACCTCCTTTAATAAGACTGGAATCAAAGTACAACACAAATTACTAATTCGATTAAAATAATAACAAGAGTATCTAACACCCAACAGGACAGAATGTGGGAAGTAGAGAGAGACTAAGGAAAAAAGTCAACGAAAAATTTAAGAAAGATAGGTAACATTTAAAATTTCAGCTACCACATCTTATTCACTTACAAGAATCTGTCGAGAGCAGTCAATGTTGAGGGAAAATACGCCCCCTTGAGGTAAAATTTCTGCCACATAGGCAGAGTATTTGTTTCCTTCCCCAGCATTGCGACGGGTCACAAAACCTGTAATGTGTTACACTGTGTCATAATTACACTTAAACAGTTGAGCAATACTGTATTTCAATATTAATTTCTCATTTTCTAATTAAAACTACAAAACACTTAAAATTAATATATGTACAAATTTAGTTTAAAAACAAAAGGAAATTCTGTACTGTACTGACTCATTAAAATGAACAATATGAAAGTAAGTTGCTCACATAACAGGTGAGATTTAAACCCATTACAAGCCAGTCCTAAACCGGCATACTGGTTGAAGAACTGGCTTGCCATGGGTTTGAATCATACTCTTCCATGAGAGAAATGAAAATATTAATGTCTGCAATAAGCACAGCAATATTATGAAGGCAATATAAATTTTTAATACATATTTTGTGTGTGCATATATGTATCTGCTTATGTACAGCCAATCACACAACAAAGGTTAGATATTAGCTTCATAATATTGCCTGTACATTTATAGGAAAAAACACACATAGATATCTGAGTTATGTACTCTGCCATCTCTTTACAAAAATAAAGTTCCTTTAGTTTAGTGATTAGAATTTCACTATCCTGACAGTCATGTATGAAGTGATAAACAGGATTTTAAAATAAAATTTACTGAAGTTTGTTGCATTACAATATACATATTTATCAGCTCACATTAACAATATTTTATGTATATACTGTATTACAGAAGACAGCATGTTAATAAATATAGATTACCTGTGATGGTAGACAGTATCAAGAATGAAACAATACTACTTACAGAACTTGATTAAAACATGAATAAATGTATAACAGTACAACACAACATTTAATAAGAGGAAAGCATGTATTGAATATATAGTAATGCCCCATTTTGTATGTGGGAAGCGCTGGAAGATGCATTTTTCACAGGCTCCAATGGTCCTAGCTTTGATTCTCACAGCCAGCTGAGAAATCAACATCACAGCTCTTGTTTTCAGTACATGAGAAATTATGTAAAATTAAATCATAATTAAGAGGAATTTGATCAAAGACAAGGAACCAGATATACAGTACATTTGTGAAGGCAAATGACAAATTTACTGCAAACGGAAGACACGATCTTTGCAATTTCTTGTTATGCCACCAATGACTTACATGTTTTATCCTTGCAACCTCCGAGGCAAACAAAAAGAAATAGCAAAATTACACGATTAGAGGCAGTATCTAGCCCAGTTTAGTAAGTACTGCAACATAATCAGAATAGCCTATTTAAGGTGTTTAAACAAAATCAAGGAGAATGGAGAGGAGAATTTTGTTATTGCTGTTGCTCTCTTCCTCACTACTGACGTATAAGACACCGTCTTCTGTAGGCTTAGATACCATCCTGTAAAACATCTTCAGGTCTGTATGACAGACTATGTTACATACAAAACGAACAATAATAGGAAAAAAAATCTACATGCTACATCAAAGATAGAATAAAACATTCAGGTGCATCATTTGTGCAAGAATATACAATGCAAAATGAACCTATCAACAGAACACAGAGCTGCAGCAACAATGGTGTGGCTGCCACACTACAACTAGGCAGAATAAATCAAGTAATTCAAACTTTTAAGGCACATACAGGCAATTCTGACTGTATACATTATATGATAATGATAATGATGATGCATTCAGGTAAAACATTACTGGAGTTGTCAACATTATTAACAAATATACAAATGCTAAAAGCAGAGCACTAGAATAAAAATAAAAACAAAACAGATAGTTACAAACATAAATATCCTTCTTGGATGCAAAATGGTGAGATTTTAATATATAAATTACATAAAAAAGCAGAGCACTAGGAAAAACGAAACAGAGCCACAAACATACATCTGCTATTTGGCTGCAAAACAGTAAGATTTACCTAGCAAAGTCCTGGAAGCATTGACAGAGGCTTGGACCACAGGCACAACCTTATCAAATGTATATAAGACCTGTGATGGAGAGAAGAGTTGCATGCTGTGTTACCAGAGTACCAAAGAGGTTACTGAGGCCCTTGTTAGTCTTCTGAATTAACCTGAATCCCACTGACGTACTAAAACTCCTGTACATTGTTAATAAGATTTTTATCTATTTGTATTATTATATTACACTGTCTCTCTGTCAGGTTTTAGATCTTGCTGCTGAAGTGGCTAAATTATCATTCAGCATATATATATATATTCTACAGACAGCAGCACTTTTAATGTAGAATGGTTTATGCGAGGGTAACTTACTGTCTCCCAGTTCTGTGGTAGTGTAAGGGAAAACTCACAAGTTACATTAAAAAATTTGATGAGCATGTTTGCATATGTTAGTGTTAAAGCACTTGCCAGCTACTTGTATTCTAATGTTTAAAATAAAATAATTGTGACCATGCAATTTTGTTATTGTAATCTTGTACTAAGTACTTCATTAAGTATTGACTAAATTTCTGAAGAATGCAATTTCAACCCTGGATAAATATACTCATGCAATAGTTTCTTTTTACCATATCAGCCATCTTCAACTAAGGTAGTGTGATCTCAGACAAGGTAACACATTTATCACTGTTTGTTCAATAGCTGTCTTGCAATATTTATTTGTGGCAAATATAGTTTTAAGACTTGAGCAACTTGATCACCTGTATACTTCCCTCCTTAACTTCAGGACATCCTTTCATCCTCACTAAGAAATTCTTCTTTCAAATACACATTGTAACTTTTTTGTATGGGGCACCAAAACAGCTTTTCTTAGCAATCACCATCAGTTTCCTCCTCCAAAATAAAGCTCAGCATGCTGAAACTCATCTGAATTGAAGATCTCTCAGTAGTAAAAATTGACTTGAATTCTTATTTTCCCATCTCATGTTTCTCATGTATTAATACTTGTACAGATCTTGCCTACATGATCTTCATCCTGCCCTCCTCTTGTTACAAGAAACAGCTGAGTATTATGGCTTATAAGTTCAAGCCTCCTTTTTTGCTAAGGAATATACATACTATATATACATATAGCTACAGCATAAGCAGATTTTCTCAAAGAAATAAAAAAATCTTATTGCCTAGGTAAAACAAAAGTGTAAATTTGTATTCTTTGTTCATGGTTGTTGGTACACCAACTATGACTTTCCTTCTTGCACATGTCTCCCTCTCCACATGCCATTCCATCAGCCACCCCTCTGCTGTCAGCTGCTGTGTGATCATGTGTGTTCAGCACTTTCCCTTGATATTAATAATCATACTACTAATAATACACAGTAGAAAAAAACCCATACCACTGGCAGGGATAGAACCTGCGGTCCAAGTGTCATAAAACTCCAGACTGACGTGGGTTCTATCCCTGCCTGTGGTATGGTTTGTTTACAATTGTGTCATTATGATTTTGTGAGTCATGAATACACAGTAGATGTAGCTTGTCTAGCTCTTACTCATGGCTTCTCATAAAGAAGGAACAACTAATATTTGCTTGGTTCTATGGAGTCTTGGTACTCTGAAAATCTGGATTATTACACAAATGACATAATAATGCATTAATTTTTTGATGCTGCCTTTCCTACTAGCGTCAGCAACGTTTTAGATCACTTGATCACTGTCACATTATGTATACTGAATTTCTAAATTACATCAGTACCATAGCCTTAATGATATAATAATTTTCCCTATAGTTTCAAACATATAGATCATACCACATTATTTTAAAAGTTAACTAAGAATAAAATGAGCGAGTTAATGGGCCCCTTTTCATACACCTCAATATATACTGTCTTAACCACAATATTAATTGCATACATATTGATAGTATATGTTAAATTATTTGATCAAATTAACTAAAATATTAATTAAATACAATCGACAATTAGTCTATTATTAATGAGAC
Organism: Cherax quadricarinatus; assembly: GCF_026875155.1. Lineage (NCBI taxonomy): Eukaryota > Metazoa > Arthropoda > Malacostraca > Decapoda > Parastacidae > Cherax > Cherax quadricarinatus. The sequence continues at coordinate 29,441,120 of NC_069469.1, read as the reverse complement.
ATCAAAGACTGCAAGCAACATCAAGAGAAACTATATTACCACAAGTTGTTTGAGCTAACCTGAGCAGAGTGCAGGTCTGGGGTAGCAACTGCAACCTGCGTAGCAAATGCAAGGGAGCTGGTAGCACCCTCGACTCCTGCATCACCGCCGGAGCCATCCGTGGAGCCCTGCACCAGCACCTCCTCCTCCCACCGACAAACCAACGATCCATCTTCACACTCGCCGATCCACTCAAAATTGGAATCTGAAAGACACAGGATTATTATTATTATTATTATAATCAAAAAGAAGCACTAAACCACAAGGGCTATACAGCGCGAAAGACACAGGAGTTAATGAGTTATGTAGGAGGAACTAACACGACTATTTACAAAAGTAAGAGAGAAATTTGTGAGACAATTTACACTGTTAAAGACCCACGAACAAAAAAAATGTTTAACATTTACCTGTCTAACCTAATAAGGATATTACATTTTTTACACTTATTAAACCATAAAAAAATTATATTAATCTGTAAGAGTTACTGTTGTCAATTCCTACCTTAATCAATACCGTATTTATCATATAAGAACTATTATCATGAACATATGAATAAATTAACCATATACGAAGATATTATTTTGAACATATAACAGATAAACTGAAACATTTTACTATAAAATACAACTAAAAAAAAATGTTACGGAAAAAACTGAAAAATCAGACACACAAGAACACAAAATACACCACAAGTAATACACTCATACACTGAAATACACAGACACATGGAGTATTACACCTTCCTGAGGTATTACAGAGAATACATGGTAATACTAGAGCCATACACTGGTTTTCCTCGAGGAATAATATAGGTTTGGCAGTGACAGCCACCATTGTTGCGTCGTCTGTCTGTTTACCTCGCACTGCGCAACCCGAACCTCACTTTTTATTCTTTTATTATTATTATATATTTATTTATTATTGGGTTATACTAGGTAATTAGTACTATTTATGTGTACTTGTACATCAATAAAGTTATTTATTAAGTTGTGGAGGATCTTTAGCTCAGACGCCGGTTAGGAACTCCCAAAATGCGGTAGGCGTTCCCTCTCTGGATCGCCACCGTGAGGCACTGGAGGAGAAAGTTTGGAACCCTCGGGTATCTGGTGTTTCGATAAGCATAGAAACCCTGCTCCTTGAAGAAACTCATGACATGCTTACCCATGACCCAAGGGTTTCTGATCCTATATGCACAAAACAGTTCCTCTAAGCCAAGTCCATGTACCTGTTAATCTTGTAATGTTCCCAATGATCAGCAGTACCACTCTGCTGACCTACATTCAGTGGGTTGTAGATGTCTGCCTGGTCAGATGCTGATAAACATAGTCCTGCAATAACAGTCTACTGTTCTTCCACGGATATAATGTGATCCCATCAGAGTGGTGGTTGACATATCCCGGGTGCTGGGTGGTAAATATTAAGGTTATTTCTTAGCCAGGCACAGGACTATAGCAATGTGTTTCTTGATGATGACGGTTCCTCACGGTGGCCCGTGGCTTGATAGGCAACGCTCTCGCTTCATACGCTGAGTGTCCATGGTTCGATCTCCGGAGTGGGTGGAAACATTGGGCGTATTTCCTTACACCTGTTGCCTCATTCACCTAGCAAGTAAATAGGTACTTGGGTTAGTTGACTGATATGGGTGGCATCCTGGGAGACAAGATTGAGGACCACAATAGAAATAAGAGAGACAGTCTCCTGATGATGCAATGCCTATAATAATAATAATAATAATAATAATAATAATAATAATAATAATAATAATAATAATAATATCTTAATTTACTACAAGTACATGTACAAGGTATACAGACCATAGCTGACATCAATGACATACTACTATATAGAAAGCCACTTGTTATGCAGAGCATTTTGGGCAAATTAGGTCAGTTTTGTCCCAGGATGCGACCCACACCAGTCCACTAACTCCCAGGTACCCATTTTACTAATGGGTGAACATAGACAACCAGTGTAATGAAACGCCCAATGTTTCTACCCTCGCTTAGAATCGAACGCAGACCCTCACCGTGTGAAGCAACAGCTTTAGCCACCAGGCCACGGTCCACTTTTCTTGGGTTATCCTTAGTGGATAACCCTCCGTGGTGAAAAATCCCAACAAATCTTAGCTCTTATTTTATCTGACCTCACCGTATGTAACATGCCAAACTTTGGAAGATGAACAGTTCAGACCAACTACTATGGTCAACTACCACTTTGTAACAAATACGTTGGTACCCACTGTGAATGGGGCAGCAAGGCAGAAAGCCACTGCAATATGCAGGGGCTGTGGATCAAGGCATGCAATTAGTCTAATATCCTTATTATGCACGTCACACCCATCCTGTGGGCGGTAGTCAAAAGATTACAGTGGTACATAATGGGTCCAGGGACTTGGCTCCAAAGTTTTGTTAGATAACAAGTTACATTGGTGATAAACTATTTACATGTTTATATCTGGCCATAATCATAATGAGGTATTTATACAGACATGAATTAGGTCACAAACGCACACACAGTTTTTAGCAAGCCGCTAACCAGACTGAGAGTCGAAGATCAAAATGAATTTTTTATGAGAGAGCCACAGAATTTGGTTAACACAAGCCTATCTGATGTTATCCTGACGCCAAATGACTTCGAACAGGCGATAAATGACATGCCCATGCACTCTGCCCCAGGGCCAGACTCATGGAACTCCGTGTTCATCAAGAACTGCAAGAAGCCCCTATCACGAGCTATTACCATCCTATGGAGAGGGAGCATGGACACGGGGGTCATCCCACAGTTACTAAAAACAACAGACATAGCCCCACTCCACAAAGGGGCAGTAAAGCAACAGCAAAGAACTACAGACCGATAGCACTAACATCCCATATCATAAAAATCTTTGAAAGGGTCCTAAGAAGCAAGATCACCACCCATCTAGAAACCCATCAGTTACACAACCCAGGGCAACATGGGTTTAGAACAGGTCGCTCCTGTCTGTCTCAACTATTGGATCACTACGACAAGGTCCTAGATGCACTAGAAGACAAAAAGAATGCCGATGTAATATATACAGACTTTGCAAAAGCCTTCGACAAGTGTGACCATGGCGTAATAGCGCACAAAATGCGTGCTAAAGGAATAACGGGAAAAGTCGGTCGATGGATCTATAATTTCCTCACTAACAGAACACAGAGAGTAGTCGTCAACAGAGTAAAGTCCGAGGCAGCTACGGTGAAAAGCTCTGTTCCACAAGGCACAGTACTTTCTCCCATCTTGTTCCTCATCCTCATATATGACATAGACAAGGATGTCAGCCACAGCACCGTGTTTTCCTTTGCAGATGACACCCGAATCTGCATGACAGTGTCTTCCATTGCAGACACTGCAAGGCTCCAGGCGGACATCAACCAAATCTTTCAGTGGGCTGCAGAAAACAATATGAAGTTTAACGATGAGAAATTTCAATTACTCAGATATGGCAAACACGAGGAAATTAAATCTTCATCAGAGTACAAAACAAATTCTGGCCACAAAATAGAGCGAAACACCAACGTCAAAGACCTGGGAGTGATCATGTCGGAGGATCTCACCTTCAAGGACCATAACATTGTATCAATCGCACCTGCTAGAAAAATGACAGGATGGATAATGAGAACCTTCAAAACTAGGGAGGCCAAGCCCATGATGACACTCTTCAGGTCACTTGTTCTATCTAGGCTGGAATATTGCTTCACACTAACAGCACCTTTCAAGGCAGGTGAAATTGCTGACCTAGAAAATGTACAGAGAACCTTCACGGCGCGCATAACGGAGATAAAACACCTCAATTACTGGGAGCGCTTGAGGTTCCTGAACCTGTATTCCCTGGAATGCAGGCGGGAGAGATACATGATTATATACACCTGGAAAATCCTAGAGGGACTAGTACCGAACTTGCACACGAAAATCACTCACTACGAAAGCATAAGACTTGGCAGACGATGCAACATCCCCCCAATGAAAAGCAAGGGTGTCACTAGCACGTTAAGAGACCATACAATAAGTGTCAGGGGCCCGAGACTGTTCAACTGCCTCCCAGCATACATAAGGGGGATTACCAACAGACCCCTGGCAGTCTACAAGCTGGCACTGGACAAGCACCTAAAGTCGGTTCCTGACCAGCCGGGCTGTGGCTCGTACGTTGGTTTGCGTGCAGCCAACAGTAACAGCCTGGTTGGTCAGGCTCTGATCCACCAGGAGGCCTGGTCACAGACCGGGCCGCGGGGGCGTTGACCCCCGGAACTCTCTCCAGGTAAACTCCAGGTAAACACAAAAGTGGTAATGTGTTATATACAGTGAATGAAGTCAGGGTGCATTCACCAGCCACAGATATGGGAGCTGTTAGGAGAAAGTTACCGGAGTGATGCACACTCTCAGATAAAACATAAGCTTCGGAAGGGAGTCGTACTCAACCAATAGGGTGAAGGACGTTCTACCAGAACTTGTGCGTAATTTGACAGGAGTGGATAACCCCAGCTACACTTATGGCACCAGCAAGTAGGTTACCCTTTCAGCTAAGACTTTGGATCACAAACAATTCAATTTATGTCAGTCTGTTTCTGTCTGTCTGTCTGTCTGTCTGTCTCTCTCTCTCTCTCTCTCTCTCTCTCTCTCTCTCTCTCTCTCTCTCTCTCTCTCTCTCTCTCTCTCTCTCTCTCTCTCTCTCTCTCTCTCTCTCTCTCTCTCTCTCTCTCTCTCCTCTCTCTCTCTCTCTCTCTCTCTCTCTCTCTCTCTCTCTCTCTCTCTTCTCTCTCTCTCTCTCTCTCTCTCTCTCTCTCTCTCTCTCTCTCCTCTCTCTCTCTCTCTCTCCATGGTATGAAACTCAGTGGCAAGCAGTTTAAGACAAATGTTGGGGAATGTTATTGTTACAGGTTGTGGAGCATTACGTTACACTCTCCCCTGATGATATATTGCATTTCCTTCAAAAACAGTCTACCTGGTATAGTGACGGTTGTTCACTTCTCAGTGATAGTGATAGTTGTCTACTCTTTAGTGATAGTGATATTCACTCTTTAGTGATAGTGATATTCACTCTTAAGTGATATGATATTCACTCTTTAGTGATAGTGACATTCACTCTTTAGTGATAGTGATATTCACTCTTCAGTGATAGTGATATTCACTCTTTAGTGATAGTGATATTCACTCTTTAGTGATAGTGATATTCACTCTTCAGTGATAGTGACATTCACTCTTTAGTGATAGTGATATTCACTCTTCAGTGATAGTGACATTCACTCTTTAGTGATAGTGATATTCACACTTCAGTGATAGTGATATTCACTCTTTAGTGATAGTGATATTCACACTTCAGTGATAGTGATATTCACTCTTCAGTGATAGTGACATTCACTCTTTAGTGATAGTGATATTCACTCTTCAGTGATAGTGACATTCACTCTTTAGTGATAGTGATATTCACACTTCAGTGATAGTGATATTCACACTTCAGTGATAGTGATATTCACTCTTCAGTGATAGTGATATTCACTCTTCAGTGATAGTGACATTCACTCTTTAGTGATAGTGATATTCACTCTTCAGTGATAGTGACATTCACTCTTCAGTGATAGTGATATTCACTCTTCAGTGATAGTGACATTCACTCTTCAGTGATAGTGACATTCACTCTTCAGTGATAGTGACATTCACTCTTCAGTGATAGTGACATTCACTCTACTGTGATAGTGACATTCACTCTTCAGTGATAGTGACATTCACTCTTCAGTGATAATGACATTCACTCTACTGTGATAGTGATATTCACTCTTCAGTGATAGTGACATTCACTCTTCGGTGATAGTGATATTCACTCTTCAGTGATAGTGACATTCACTCGTCGGTGATAGTGACATTCACTCTTCAGTAACAGTGATATTGTTCACCTCTTGATCCAACAATGGCAGACTTGCCTCAAGTCTGGTCGCCCACAGTCCTCACTGTATTTCTTGCTTGCAAAACTTGCTTTGTACTTATAGTATATAATATATATATATATATATAATATATATATATATATATATATATATATATATATATATATATATATATATAATATATATATACATATATATATATAAATATATATATAAATATATATATTTAAAGTATTTACTCACTGCTGCCTTTAGCTGGTTCCTGGTTTCAATTTTGGTTATGGTGTTACAACCAGGTGTGCAGGCCACAAGACTACACCTGTGTTTCAACCTTGGTTATGGTGCTACAACCAGGTGTGCAGGCCACAAGACTACACCTGTGTTTCAACCTTGGTTATGGTGCTGCAACCAGGTGTGCAGGCCACAAGACTACACCTGTGTTTCAACCTTGGTTATGGTGCTACAACCAGGTGTGCAGGCCACAAGACTACACCTGTGTTTCAACCTTGGTTATGGTGCTGCAACCAGGTGTGCAGGCCACAAGACTACACCTGTGTTTCAACCTTGGTTATGGTGCTACAACCAGGTGTGCAGGCCACAAGACTACACCTGTGTTTCAACCTTGGTTATGGTGCTACAACCAGGTGTGCAGGCCACAAGACTACACCTGTGTTTCAACCTTGGTTATGGTGCTACAACCAGGTGTGCAGGCCACAAGACTACACCTGTGTTTCAACCTTGGTTATGGTGCTACAACCAGGTGTGCACGCCACAAGACTACACCTGTGTTTCAACCTTGGTGTTGGTGCTACAACCAGGTGTGCAGGCCACAAGACTACACCTGTTTTAACCTTTGTTATGGTGCTATAACCAGGTGTGCAGGCCAGAAGACTACACCTGTTTTAACCTTTGTTATGGTGCTACAACCAGGTGTGCAGGCCACAAGACTACACCTGTGTTTCAACCTTGGTTATGGTGCTACAACCAGGTGTGCAGGCCACAAGACTACACCTGTGCTTCAACCTTGGTTATGGTGCTACAACCAGGTGTGCAGGCCACAAGACTACACCTGTTTTTGTGATACAAGCTCCTGTACTGTTTGCCTCTCCCACGTACTCCTCATTCTCCTCCAAATTCTCTTTTCCTTCCTCCTCTTCCTTCACCTCCTCCCTCCCTTCCTCCTGCTCCTTCCCTTGATCGTCCTCCTCACAACTGCGACAGATACAGATATATTTTCTTGTTTTCCTTGTTACTGAAGTTGTCTAGAAGTTTTGAGTATGTATTTGTTGTGTTTGTTAGTTTGTCAGCGTTGTCTGGCTAACCTGAGGTGTGTGTGTGTGTACTCATCTAATTGTGGTTGCAAGGGTCGAGTCATAGCTCCTGGCCCCCGCCTCCTCACTGGTCGCTGCTTGGACGACATACACTTCGTATGTGTGTTTTATCAACCATTTTGTGATTGCTGGGAAGGGAGGGCGAGGGGAGTGGGGGAAGGGGGGTCGAGTCCTGGCTCCTGACTCCTCCTCTGTGTCACTATCGATCAGGTTGTACAGAATCCAATCCCTTTATTTGGTACCTGCATCTGAAGCTGCTCACTGGTTCCACTTCCACTACTGCCTGGTCGGTACAACTGCACCTTGAGACCATCTTGAAGTACAGAGAATAAGGTGCTGATGTATATACAAATAACTCGCACACAGACGAAGCTTATGACGACGTTTAGGTCCGCCTCAGACCATTAACAAGTCACACTAACACACCAAGATGAGGGAGCCCAGTATATATAGGAGAGAGGGACAGGGACGGGACAAGGAGAGGAAGAAGGAAGTAGAGGGAGAGGTAATGCTGGTATTGGTAGTAGTAGTAGTAGTAGTGGTGGTGGTGGTCGATGTAAGTTCCTTTCTCCACTATGTGGGTTATTTGTGTAGTGTTCTAGTCACGGTATTGTGCCTTTTTTATTAAATAATAAATAATAATAATATCTATTTCTACAAGGATACAGGCCTAGCTGACATCAATGACGTACTACTATACAGAAAGCCCCTTGTTATGCTGAGGATTTCGGGCAAATTAGGTCACTTTTGTCCCAGGATGCGACCCACACCAGTCGACTAACACCCAAGTATCATTTTATACTGATGGGTGAACAGGGACAGGGACAGAAGGTGTCTTCTGGAAACACGTCCCTAATGTTTTCCAGCCGTACCGAAGGAGATTCGAACTCTGGACCTCAGTGTGTGAGTTGAGTGCGCTAGCGATCGAGCTACCTTGAAGGTACGAGTATTTCTGTGATATTCTCTGGTTCAGCTTCCATTAATGTGCCCGTATGTTGAGTGTTGTGAGGGTTGGGGTTGGGATGGAGTGGTGCGGTGGAGTGTTAGTTTAGTATGTTTATTATGCACCCCATACCCATCCTGTGGGCGGTAGTCAAAAGATTACAGAGGTACATAATGGGTCCAGGAACTGGACCCCAAAGTTTTGATAGCTGAGCAAGTTACAAAGGTAATGAACTCCAGGTAGATCTGGTCACAATCATGACAAGTTACAAATGTATTTACAGATTACAGAGGTACATAATGGGTCCAGGAACTGGGCCCCAAAGTTTTGATAGCTAAACAAGGTACAAAGGTAATGAATCATGTAAGTAAATTTACTTACTTACTTTATACATGACTACAATCATGAACAAATTATAAAGTAATGAACAATTCACACGGCCACACCCGGTCACAACTGTAATGAGTTATCGGTGCAAATATTAATTGTTGGGTCACAGTCTGGAGTTACAGAGGATACAGTCTGCCGTCTGCCACCCTATCTTACGTGTAAGTGTTCAGTCAGACGCTTACAACTTACCTGACGCTATGGACAAGCCAGGGGCTTGTGAACTGGTCACCGTCGGTGACCCTAACATATCTGAACCGTGAGACTGTAATGGCTATACATGAGAGGACTGTGTGTAGCCAGCAGTAACAGCCTGGTTTGTCAGGTTCTGAGCTACCAAGAGGGCTGGTTGGGGACCGGGCCACGGGGGCGTTGACCCCCGGAACAACCTCCAGGTAGAGAGGTAGACTCCTTCCTGCATATTCAAAAAGTGTACTTACATCTACCCAGTTCCTTCCTCTGAATATTTTTCACGTCATGATCATATCTCTTCTAGGGCTTCCGTCTTATAATGGAGTCAGATTTCCTTAATCTCTTCTAAATTGTCAGTGGTCTTAAATTAACAGTTTCTGTCGGAAAATACAAAAAACAGTGTTGCTCTGGCCTACTGGTCAGTCAGTTATATTTAAGTTTCAAGCTTATCCACGAGTAGATTATTAAGATACTGGTGTAGCACTTCGGTACGTTTGTTGTTAAAACTCTTCCCCTGCTTTGCAGGTTTCTTCAGTCCAATGTAGAGGTGACAGATGTTGTAAACAATGGAGAGGTGAGGATGTGGTCAGTCCCTCAGCCTGGAGAGTAATATGTGAGGTAGTCAGTCCCTCAGCCTGGAGAGTTATATGTGAGGTAGTCAGTCCCTCAGCCTGGAGAGTTACATGTTAGGTAGTCAGTCCCTCAGCCTGGAGAGTTACATGTTAGGTAGTCAGTCCCTCAGCCTGGAGAGTTACATGTTAGGTAGTCAGTCCCTCAGTCTGGAGAGTTACATGTTAGGTAGTCAGTCCCTCAGCCTGGAGAGTTACATGTTAGGTAGTCAGTCCCTCAGCCTGGAGAGTTATATGTGAGGTAGTCAGTCCCTCAGCCTGGAGAGTTACATGTTAGGTAGTCAGTCCCTCAGCCTGGAGAGTTATATGTGAGGTAGTCAGTCCCTCAGCCTGGAGAGTTAAAATGTTGGGTATCAGTCCCTCAGCCTGGAGAGTTACAGGGTTGGGGTAGTCAGCCCCAGCCTGGAGAGTTACATGTTAGGTAGTCAGCCCCTCAGTCTGGAGAGTTACATGTTAGTATCAGCCCCTTTCAGCCAGGAGAGTTACCGTTGGGTAGTCAGTCCCTCAGCCTGGAGATTTTACATGTAAGGAAAGTCAGTCCCTCAGCCTGGAGATTTATATGTGAGGTAGTCAGTCCCGCACCTGGAGAGTTACATGTTAGGTAGTCAGTCCCTCAGCCAGGAGAGTTACACGTTAGGTAGTCAGTCCCTCAGCCTGGAGAGTTACATGTAAGGTAGTCAGTCCCTCAGCCTGGAGAGTTATATGTTAGGTAGTCAGTCCCTCAGCCTGGAGAGTTAAATGTTAGGTAGTCAGTCCCTCAGCCTGGAGAGTTACATGTTAGGTAGTCAGTCCCTCAGCCTGGAGAGTTAAAGTTAGGTAGCAGTCCCTCAGCCTGGAAGTTTACATGTTAGGTAGTCAGTCCGCAGCCTGGAAGTTAAATTTTGGGTAGTCAGTCCCCAGCCTGGAAGTTACATGTTAGGTAGTCAGTCCCTCGGGCCTGGAGAGTTATATGTGAGGTAGTCAGTCCCTCAGCCTGGAGAGTTTACATGTTGGGTAGTCAGCCCCTCAGCCTGGAGAGTTATATGTGGGGTATCAGCCCTCAGCCTGGAGAGTTATGTGAGGAGTCAGTCCCTCAGCCTGGAGGGTTCCCATTTGAGGTAGTCAGTCCCTCAGCCTGGAGAGTTACATGTTAGGTAGTCAGTCCCTCAGCCTGGAGAGTTACATTTTAGGTAGTCAGTCCCTCAGCCTGGAGAGTTACATGTTAGGTAGTCAGTCCCTCAGCCTGGAGAATTATTGTGAGGTAGTCAGTCCCCAGCCTGGAGAGTTACATTTTGAGGTAGTCAGTCCCTCGCCTGGAGAGTTACATGTTAGGTACTCAGTCCCTCAGCCTGGAGAATTATGTGTGAGGTAGTCAGTCCCTCAGCCTGGAGAGTTATATGTGAGGTAGTCAGTCCCTCAGCCTGGAGAGTTATATGTGAGGTAGTCAGTCCCTCAGCCTGGAGAGTTACATTTGAGGTAGTCAGTCCCTCAGCCTGGAGAGTTACATGTTAGGTAGTCAGTCCTCAGCCTGGAGAATTTATGTGGTGAGGTTAGTCAGTCCCTCAGCCTGGAGAGTTACATTTTAAAGGTAGTCAGTCCCTCACCTGGAGAGTTACATGTTAGGTAGTCAGTCCCTCAGCCTGGAGAGTTACATGTTAGGTAGTCAGCCCCTCAGCCTGGAGAGTTACATGTTAGGTAGTCAGTCCCTCAGCCGGAGAGTTACATGTTAGGTAGTCAGTCCCTCAGCCTGGAGAGTTATTTTGGGGAGGTAGTCAGTCCCCCCACCTGGAGAGTACATTTGGGGGTAGTCAGTCCCTCAGCCTGGAGAGTTACAGGTTAGGTAGTCAGTCCCTCACCTGGAGAGTTACATTTAGGTAGTCAGTCCCTCAGTCTGGAGAGTTACATGTTAGGTAGTCAGTCCCTCAGCCTGGAGAGTTACATGTTAGGTAGTCAGTCCCTCAGCCTGGAGAGTTACATGTTAGGTAGTCAGTCCCTCAGCCTGGAGAGTTACATGTTAGGTAGTCAGTCCCTCAGCCTGGAGAGTTACATGTTAGGTAGTCAGTCCCTCAGCCTGGAGAGTTAAATGTTAGGTAGTCAGTCCCTCAGCCTGGAGAGTTACATGTTAGGTAGTCAGTCCCTCAGCCTGGAGAGTTACATTTGAGGTAGTCAGTCCCTCAGCCTGGAGAGTTACATGTTAGGTAGTCAGTCCCTCAGCCTGGAGAATTACATTTGAGGTAGTCAGTCCCTCAGCCTGGAGAGTTACATGTTAGGTACTCAGTCCCTCAGCCTGGAGAATTATGTGTGAGGTAGTCAGTCCCTCAGCCTGGAGAGTTATATGTGAGGTAGTCAGTCCCTCAGCCTGGAGAGTTACATGTTAGGTAGTCAGTCCCTCAGCCTGGAGAATTATGTGTGAGGTAGTCAGTCCCTCAGCCTGGAGAGTTACATGTTAGGTAGTCAGTCCCTCAGCCTGGAGAATTATGTGTGAGGTAGTCAGTCCCTCAGCCTGGAGAGTTACATGTTAGGTAGTCAGTCCCTCACCTGGAGAGTTACATGTTAGGTAGTCAGTCCCTCAGTCTGGAGAGTTACATGTTAGGTAGTCAGTCCCTCAGCCAGGAGAGTTACATGTTAGGTAGTCAGTCCCTCAGCCTGGAGAGTTACATGTTAGGTAGTCAGTCCCTCAGCCTGGAGAGTTACATGTTAGGTAGTCAGTCCCTCAGTCTGGAGAGTTACATGTTAGGTAGTCAGTCCCTCAGCCAGGAGAGTTACACGTTTGGGTATTTCAGTCCCCAGCCTGGAGAGTTACATGTAAGGTAGTCAGTCCCCAGCCGGGAGAGTTATAGTGAGGTAGCAGTCCCGCAGCCTGGAGAGTTACATGTTAGGTAGTCAGTCCCTCAGCCTGGAGAGTTACATGTTAGGTAGTCAGTCCCTCAGCCTGGAGAGTTACATGTAAGGTAGTCAGTCCCTCAGCCTGGAGAGTTATATGTTAGGTAGTCAGTCCCTCGGGCCTGGAGATTTAAAATGTTAGGTAGTCAGTCCCTCAGCCTGGAGATTACATGTTAGGTAGTCAGTCCTCAGCCTGGAGAGTTACATGTTAGGTAGTCAGTCCCTCACCCTGGAGATTTCATGTTAGGTAGTCAGTCCCGCAGCCTGGAGAAGTTAAATGTTAGGTAGTCAGTCCCTCAGCCTGGAGAGTACATGTTGGGTAGTCAGTCCCCAGCCTGGAGAGTTTTATGTGAGGTAGTCAGTCCCTCAGCCTGGAGAGTTACATGTTAGGTAGTCAGCCCCTCAGCCTGGAGAGTTATATGTGAGGTAGTCAGTCCCTCAGCCGGGAAAAGTTATATGTGGGGTTTCAGTCCCTCAGCCTGGAGGGTTACATTTGAGGTAGTCAGTCCCTCAGCCTGGAGAGTTACATGTTAGGTAGTCAGTCCCTCAGCCTGGAGAGTTACATGTTAGGTAGTCAGTCCCTCAGCCTGGAGAGTTACATGTTAGGTAGTCAGTCCCTCAGCCTGGAGAATTATGTGTGAGGTAGTCAGTCCCTCAGCCTGGAGAGTTACATTTGAGGTAGTCAGTCCCTCAGCCTGGAGAGTTACATGTTAGGTACTCAGTCCCTCAGCCTGGAGAATTATGTGTGAGGTAGTCAGTCCCTCAGCCTGGAGAGTTATATGTGAGGTAGTCAGTCCCTCAGCCTGGAGAGTTATATGTGAGGTAGTCAGTCCCTCAGCCTGGAGAGTTACATTTGAGGTAGTCAGTCCCTCAGCCTGGAGAGTTACATGTTAGGTAGTCAGTCCCTCAGCCTGGAGAATTATGTGTGAGGTAGTCAGTCCCTCAGCCTGGAGAGTTACATGTTAGGTAGTCAGTCCCTCAGCCTGGAGAGTTACATGTTAGGTAGTCAGTCCCTCAGCCTGGAGAGTTACATGTTAGGTAGTCAGTCCCTCAGCCTGGAGAGTTACATGTTAGGTAGTCAGTCCCTCAGCCTGGAGAGTTACATGTTAGGTAGTCAGCCCCTCAGCCTGGAGAGTTATATGGGAGGTATCAGTCCCTCAGCCTGGAGAGTTACATTTGAGGTAGCCCAGTCCCTCAGCCGGAGAGTTACATGTTAGGTAGTCAGTCCCTCGCCTGGAGAGTTACATGTTAGGTAGTCAGTCCCTCAGTCTGGAAGTTACATGTTAGGTAGTCAGTCCCTCAGCCTGGAGAGTTACTGTTAGTAGTCAGTCCCTCAGCCTGGAGAGTACATTTTAGGTAGTCAGTCCCTCAGCCTGGAGAGTTACATGTTAGGTAGTCAGTCCCTCAGCCTGGAGAGTTACATGTTAGGTAGTCAGTCCCTCAGCCTGGAGAGTTAAATTTTTAGGTAGTCATCCCTCAGCCTGGAGATTTTACATGTTGGTAGTCAGTCCCTCAGCCTGGAGAGTTACATTTGAGGTAGTCAGTCCCTCAGCCTGGAAGTTACATGTTAGGTAGTCAGTCCCTCACCGGGAAAGAATTACATTTGAGTAGTCAGTCCCTCAGCCTGGAGAGTTACATGTTAGGTACTCAGTCCCTCACCTGAGAATTATGTGTGAGGTAGTCAGTCCCTCAGCCTGGAGAGTATTTTTAGGATAGTCAGTCCCTCAGCCTGGGAGAGTTACATGTTAGGTAGTCAGTCCCCTCAGCCTGAGAATTATGGGGGGTAGTCAGTCCCTCAGCCTGGGGGAAGTTTACATGTTAGGTAGAAATCCCTCAGCCTGGAGAATTATGTGTGAGGTAGTCAGTCCCTCAGCCTGGAGAGTTACATGTTAGGTAGTCAGCCCCTCAGCCTGGAAGTTACATGTTAGGTATCAGTCCCTCAGTCTGGAGGGGTTACATGTTAGGTATCAGTCCCCAGCCAGGAGAGTTACATGTTAGGTATCAGTCCCTCACCGGGAGAGTTACATGTTAGGTAGTCAGTCCCTCAGCCTGGAGAGTTATATGTGAGGTAGTCAGTCCCTCAGCCTGGAGAGTTACTTGTTAGGTAGTCAGTCCCTCAGCCTGGAGAGTTACATGTTAGGTAGTCAGTCCCTCAGCCTGGAGAGTTACATGTTAGGTAGTCAGTCCCTCAGCCTGGAGAGTTACATGTTAGGTAGTCAGTCCCTCAGCCTGGAGAGTTACATGTTAGGTAGTCAGTCCCTCAGCCTGGAGAATTATGTGTGAGGTAGTCAGTCCCTCAGCCTGGAGAGTTACATTTGAGGTAGTCAGTCCCTCAGCCTGGAGAGTTTACTGTTGGGGAGTCAGTCCCTCAGCCTGGAGAATTATGTGTGAGGTAGTCAGTCCCTCAGCCTAGAGAGTTATATGTGAGGTAGTCAGTCCCTCAGCCTGGAGAGTTATATGTGAGGTAGTCAGTCCCTCAGCCTGGAGAGTTACATTTGAGGTATCAGTCCCTCACCTGGAGAGTTGCATGTTAGGATTTCATCCCTCAGCCGGAGAATTATGTGTGAGGTATCAGTCCCTCAGCCTGGAGAGTTACATGTTAGGTAGTCAGTCCCCAGCCTGGAGAGTTATATGTGGGGGTAGTCAGTCCCTCAGCCGGGAGAGTTACATGTTAGGAAAGTCAGTCCCTCAGCCGGGAGAGTTACATGTGAGGTAGTCAGTCCCTCAGCCTGGAGAGTTATATGTGAGGTAGTCAGTCCCTCAGCCTGGAGAGTTACATGTTAGGTAGTCAGTCCCTCAGCCTGGAGAGTTACATGTGAGGTAGTCAGTCCCTCAGCCTGGAGAGTTACATGTTAGGTAGTCAGTCCCTCAGCCTGGAGAGTTACAGGTGAGGTAGTCAGTCCCTCAGCCTGGAGAGTTATATGTGAGGTAGTCAGTCCCTCAGCCTGGAGAGTTACATGTTAGGTAGTCAGTCCCTCAGCCTGGAGAGTTACATTTGAGGTAGTCAGTCCCTCAGCCTGGAGAGTTACATGTGAGGTAGTCAGTCCCTCAGCCTGGAGAGTTACATTTGAGGTAGTCAGTCCCTCCACACTTGTTCTCCACTACAGAGCCACTCTACACTGGTCTTGTTCTCCACTACAGAGCCACTCTACACTGATCTTGTTCTCCACTACAGAGCCACTCTACACTGGTCTTGTTCTCCACTACAGAGCCACTCTACACTGATCTTTTCTCCATACAGACCCACTCTACACTGTCTTGTTCTCACAAACAGAGCCACTCTACACTGGTCTTGTTCTCCACTACAGAGCCACTCTACACTGGTCTTGTTCTTCACTACAGAGCCACTCTACACTGGTCTTGTTCTCCACTACAGAGCCACTCTACACTGGTCTTGTTCTCCACTACAGAGCCACTCTACACTGGTCTTTTTTCTCCACTACAGACCACTCTACATGGTCTTGTTCTCCACTACAGAGCCACTCTACACTGGTCTTGTTCTCCACTACAGAGCCACTCTACACTGGTCTTGTTCTCCACTACAGAGCCACTCTACACTGGTCTTGTTCTCCACTACAGAGCCACTCTACACTGGTCTTGTTCTCCACTACAGAGCCACTCTACACTGATCTTGTTCTCCACTACAGAGCCACTCTACACTGATCTTGTTCTCCACTACAGAGCCACTCTACACTGATCTTGTTCTCCACTACAGAGCCACTCTACACTGGTCTTGTTCTACACTACAGAGCCACTCTACACTGGCCCTTGGTTCTCCACTACAGAGCCACTCTACACTGGTCTTGTTCTCCACTACAGAGCCACTCTACACTGGTCTTGTTCTCCACTACAGAGCCACTCTACACTGGTCTTGTTCTCCACTACAGAGCCACTCTACACTGATCTTGTTCTCCACTACAGAGCCACTCTACACTGATCTTGTAGTGGTGGAGACAAGACCTAGGTGGACAGCGTTGAGTCAACTGAGAATGGAAGACTTGACACAAGAGAGCCGGGGAAGGGAGTGTCATTAGACTGGTAGGAAGGGGGTGTCGGGTCACAGCTCCTGACCCTGGAAAAATAGACACAAATGCAGTATAATGCGATCCTTTATTGAAAACGTTTCGCCCACACAGTGGTTTTTATGAGGTCACAAACAGATCTACCTGGGCACAGAGTACGTGAGTATAGTGACGTAGAGACTTATTGTGTGTATTTGGCCGTTTATCTCCACCCTGGTGCTGTCTCATGACTACAACTGGGGGACTTACTGATCCCTGGTCTTCAGTGCCGATCATACCTACAACTGAACCTGTGTATGGCATCTGCCTTCACCTCCTCGTCTATAACATTCCACGGTCTCACTACCCTGAGACAGAGATGTGTATAACAATGCTCCCGTGACTTAACGCCTATGATGATCTTGTGCCTCTCCTCGCACCTCATACTGACAACCCCTGTCCACTCTCTCTTTTGTCTTCTGAGTATTTTTCATGTTATGATCATGTCTCTTCTGATAGTCCTTTCTTCCACAGTTGTACATCACTCACTTCTCCCGTACATTACCCATGTAGGACTCACACACACACACACACCACACACAACACACACACACACACACACACACACACACACACACACACACACACACACACACACCCCACACACACACACACACACACTGCGCGGAATAGACAAGGTGGACAAAGACGGGATGTTCCAGAGATGGGACACAGACACAAGAGGTCACAATTGGAAGTTGAAGACTCAGAGAATCAAAGGGATGTTAGGAAGTATTTCTTCAGTCATAGAGTAGTCAGGCCATGGAATAGCCTAGAAAGGGAGTAGTGGAGGCGGGAACCATACATAGTTTTAAGGCGAGGTATGATAGAGCTCATGGGGCAGGGAGAGAGAGGACTAGCAGCAATCCAGCGAAGAGGTGGGGCCAGGAGCTGTAAATCGACCCCTGCAACCACAAATGGGTAGTACAAATAGGTGAGTAACACACACACACACACACACACACAACACACACACACACACACACACACACACACACACACACACACACACACAAAAAGACGGAGAGGTGGGCACACCACCAAGTGCTGGACACGTGCACACAACCGAGGAAGAAGTGAAGAGGCTTCTGATGAGCTAGATACCTAAAAAGGCAATGGGGCCAGATAACATCTCCCCATGGGTATTGAGAGAGGGAGCAGAGGCGCTATGTGTACCCCTAACAACAATATTCAATACATCTATCGAAACAGGGAGATTGCCTGAGGCATGGAAGACAGCAAATGTAGTCCCAATCTTTAAAAAAGGAGACAGACATGAAGCATTAAACTACAGACCAGTGTCACTGACATGTATAGTATGCAAAATCATGGAGATTATCAGGAGAAGAGTGGTGGAACACCTAGAAAGGAATGATCTCATCAACAGCAGCCAACATGGTTTCAGGACGGGAAATCCTGTGTCACAAACCTACTGGAGTTCTATGACATGGTGAGAGCAGTAAGACAAGAGAGAGAGGGGTGGGTGGATTGCATATTCTTGGACTGCAAGAAGGCGTATGACACAGTTCCACACAAGAGATTGGTGCAAAAACTGGAGGACCAAGCAGGGATAACAGGGAAGGCACTACAATGGATCAGGGAATACTTGTCAGGAAGACAGCAGCGAGTCATGGTACGTGGCGAGGTGTCAGAGTGGGCACCTGTGACCAGCGGGGTCCCACAGGGGTCAGTCCTAGGACCAGTGCTGTTTCTGGCATTTGTGAACGACATGACGGAAGGAATAGACTCTGAGGTGTCCCTGTTTGCAGATGACGTGAAGTTGATGAGAAGAATTCACTCGATCGAAGACCAGGCAGAACTACAAAGGGATCTGGATAGGCTGCAGACCTGGTCCAGCAATTGGCTCCTGGAGTTCAATCCCACCAAGTGCAAAGTCATGAAGATTGGGGAAGGGCAAAGAAGACCGCAGACGGAGTACAGTCTAGGGGGCCAGAGACTACAAACCTCACTCATGGAAAAAGATCTTGGGGTGAGTGTAACACCAGGCACATCTCCTGAAGCGCACATCAACCAAATAACTGCTGCAGCATATGGGCGCCTAGCAAACCTCAGAACACCATTCCGACATCTTAATAAGGAATCGTTCAGGACCCTGTACACCGTGTACGTTAGGCCCATATTGGAGTATGCGGCACCAGTTTGGAACCCACACCTAGCCAAGCACGTAAAGAAACTAGAGAAAGTGCAAAGGTTTGCAACAAGACTAGTCCCAGAGCTAAGAGGTATGTCCTACGAGGAGAGGTTAAGGGAAATCAACCTGACGACACTGGAGGACAGGAGAGATAGGGGGGACATGATAACGACATACAAAATACTGAGAGGAATTGACAAGGTGGACAAAGACAGGATGTTCCAGAGATTGGACACAGTAACAAGGGGACACAGTTGGAAGTTGAAGACACAGATGAATCACAGGGATGTTAGGAAGCATTTCTTCAGCCACAGAGTAGTCAGTAAGTGGAATAGTTTGGGAAGCGATGTAGTGGAGGCAGGATCCATACATAGCTTTAAGCAGAGGTATGATAAAGCTCACGGTTCAGGGAGAGTGACCTAGTAGCGATCAGTGAAGAGGCGGGGCCAGGAGCTCGGACTCGACCCCCGCAACCTCAACTAGGTGAGTACACACACACACACACACACACACACACACACACACACACACACACACACACAAGTCTGTATCAACATAGCACAACACAGCACACATATACACACACGTCTGTGTCAACACAGCACACACACACACACACACACACACCCAGGTCTGTGTCAACACAGCACACACACACACACACACCACACACCCAGGTCTGTGTCAACACAGCACACATACACACGCACACACGTCTGTGTCAACACAGCACACACACACACACACACACACACACACACACACACACACACACACACACACCCAGGTCTGTGTCAACACAGCACACACACACACACACACACACACACACACACACACACACACACACACCCAGGTCTGTGTCAACACAGCACACACACACACACACACACACACCCAGGTCTGTGTCAACACAGCACACATACACACGCACACACGTCTGTGTCAACACAGCACACACACACACGTCTGTGTCAACATAGCACACACACACACACACACACACACACACACACACACACACACACACACACGTCTGTGTCAACACACATACACACACGTCTGTGTCAACACACATACACACACGTCTGTGTCAACACACATACACACACGTCTGTATGATGGATAGCCAGAAAATAGTTTTAAGATTTTTGTTGGTAGAGCGTCAGGTGGAAGAGTGTGAGATGAAGAAGCTGGGAACAAGGTCGAGAATCCTTCATGGACTACAGGAACAAGCAGCCTTGCGGTCAAGAAGAAACAAGTACAATAATGGCAGCCAAGATGCCGCCGGTGAACAACAACTTCTGGCCTCGGCACATCTTTCCTCTTGACTGAACCTCTAATATGGAAGCCCCAAGAAAATCAAAGAACGCTCTGATTGGGCGGAGCCTCCCCCGATCCTTGGCTTTCATTGGCTGGCGCCTCCCGCGCGCTTGTCTCTTATTGGTCAACCCTTCTTGAGCTCCATGTTGATTGGCTGGCGGCTTGGCGGGCTCCTGGCTTGGGAGGGACTCGTCTCCTACTAATCTGTGCAGAAAAATTATAGCTTAATTTATCCCTTATCCAGCGGAAGGCAACAGCGGAGAGCCTGAACGTGGCATTTCCATACCGTGACGTTATAATATATATCACAGAGGAGGGTGTAGAGTGTGCAGCGTGGCCGCAACAACAAGGATCCTGCCAACACAGCAGGACGGCCATTTGTCTGGAGGATCCGCGGAGGGCGTGTGTGTGAGGGACAAACATCAACAGCACACAGGTAAGTGAGAGTGTGAGCTCCAGGTAACCTCCCTCCTTCCATTAACCATCATTACCCTCACTTAGCAACCACACTTCCACCACACAGAGGGCTTCCACATATATATACAGCGGTGGAGGCGTTCTGGAAGCAGAGCTCTCACACCCCAGGGTGGCTCACCGAGGCTACTCTTGGGGCTATACCAGCATGAGATTACAGCAAACACCTTTGTATCTTCTCTAATTACGCTGATACATAATTCACTGTACCGAGGCTGTATCTTTAAGTAACTTGGCTAAAGTACAGGATATATTTACACTCTCCCAGACCGATATTGAAAACTATCATGACTCACTGTCTTCAGTGTTCTCTCACAGAACTCAACTCTGTTTGGGTACCCTAGCTTGCTGTTTTCGGTATAATTTAACAGATCTCAACTCTTCTTCTGTGCCCTAACTTACTGTCTTCAGTATCCACTCTTCTTGGATTCCCTAACTTCCCTTCTTCAGTGTTCTCTCACAGACCTCAACCCTTCTTGGGTAGAACCTTTCAGTTGCTGTGAGAAGACACAGATCAAAGCACCAGGAAATCACATCACCGTAATATTAACTTCAGACTCTGAACTGATGAACAAAAGACACAGGTTCAGAACAAGCCTTCATCGAGTGACGTTTCGCCCAGTGTAGAGCTTTATCAAGTCATGTTTCGCCCAGTGTAGAGCTTTATCAAGCCACTGACTTGATGAAGAAGATTTGGTTGGGGGGCTTATTACCGCAGAGGAATTAGTAACCCAGGGCAACCCAGTCAAGCCAGGCTATCAATGAAGACTGTCGGCCTTCTTACCACCGGATTGTATAATTTCCACCCGGGTGAACCCCGGGCGAACCACAGGCGAGCAGCAGGTGAACCACAAAAGTAATTCTTGTTAGACGTAGCGACAGCTGTTAGACAACAGGGCCAACAAGTGCTAGAAGACTAACAGGTACCTACTTACTGATAGGTTAACAGGAGGGTTCTGCTGTCCTTCGGTGATAAATTTCTGTTGTCCGCCGGCGATAAATTTTTGTTGTCCGCCGGCGATAAATTTCTGTTACTCCCCCGTTAATACACTTCTGTTGTTTCTGTTGATACATTAATGCTTTCCTTTGATACATTACTGTTTCCGTTTATACATTACTGTTGTTTCCGTTGATACATTACTCTTGTTTCTGTTGATACATTTCTGTTGTTTCCATTGATACAATACTCTTGTTTCCGTTAATACATTACTCTTCTTCCCCGTTGATACACTACTGTTTTCGGTGACATATTGCTGTTCTTCCCGTTGATACATTACTGTTGTTTCCGGTGATGCATTGCTGTTGTCTCCCGTTGATACTTTACTGTTGTTTCTGGTGATATATTACTGTTGTTTCCGCTGATACATTACTGTTGTTTCCGGTGATACATTATTGTTGTTTCCGGTGATACATTACTGTTGTCTCCGGTGAAACATTACTGTTGTTTCCAGTGATACATTACTGTTGTCTCCGGTGATACATTACTGTTGTCTCCGGTGATACATTACTGTTGTTTCCAGTGATACATTACTGTTGTCTCCGGTGATACATTACTGTTGTTTCCGGTGATACAGTACTACTGTTTCCGCTGATACATTACTGTTGTTTCCGGTGATACATTACTGTTGTTTCCGGTGATACATTACTGCTGTTTCCGGTGATACATTACTGTTGTTTCCGGTGATACATTACTACTGTTTCCGGTGATACACTACTGTTGTTTCCGGTGATACATTACTGTTGTTTCCGGTGATACATTACTACTGTTTCCGCTGATACACTACTGTTGTTTCCGGTGATACATTACTGTTGTTTCCGGTGATACATTACTACTGTTTCCGCTGATACATTACTGTTGTTGCCGGTGATACATTACTGTTGTTTCCGGTGATACATTACTGTTGTTTCCGGTGATACATTACTGTTGTTTCCGGTGATACATTACTACTGTTTCCGGTGATACATTACTGTTGTTTCCGATGATACATTACTACTGTTTCCGGTGATACATTACTGTTGTTTCCGATGATACATTACTACTGTTTCCGGTGATACATTACTGTTGTTTCCGATGATACATTACTACTGTTTCCGGTGATACATTACTGTTGTTTCCGATGATACATTACTACTGTTTCCGGTGATACATTACTGTTGTTTCCGGTGATACATTACTACTGTTTCCGGTGATACATTACTGTTGTTTCCGATGATACATTACTACTGTTTCCGGTGATACATTACTGTTGTTTGCGGTGATACATTACTACTGTTTCCGGTGATACATTACTGTTGTTTCCGATGATACATTACTACTGTTTCCGGTGATACATTACTGTTGTTTCCGATGATACATTACTACTGTTTCCGGTGATACATTACTGTTGTTTCCGGTGATACATTACTACTGTTTCCGGTGATACATTACTGTTGTTTCCGATGATACATTACTACTATTTCCGGTGATACATTACTGTTGTTTCCGGTGATACATTACTACTGTTTCCGCTGATACACTACTGTTGTTTCCGGTGATACATTACTGTTGTTTCCGTTGATACATTACTGTTGTCTCCGGTGATACATTCTGTTATTTCCGGTGATACATTACTGTTGTTTCCGGTGATACATTACTGCTGTTTCCGGTGATACATTACTGTTGTCTCCGGTGATACATTACTGTTGTTTCCAGTGATACATTACTGTTGTCTCCGGTGATACATTCTGTTGTTTCCGGTGATACATTACTGTTGTCTCCGGTGATACAGTACTACTGTTTCCGCTGATACATTACTGTTGTTTCCGGTGATACATTACTACTGTTTCCGCTGATACACTACTGTTGTTTCCGGTGATACATTACTGTTGTTTCCGTTGATACATTACTGTTGTCTCCGGTGATACATTCTGTTATTTCCGGTGATACATTACTGTTGTTTCCGGTGATACATTACTGCTGTTTCCGGTGATACATTACTGTTGTCTCCGGTGATACATTACTGTTGTTTCCAGTGATACATTACTGTTGTCTCCGGTGATACATTCTGTTGTTTCCGGTGATACATTACTGTTGTTTCCGGTGATACAGTACTACTGTTTCCGCTGATACATTACTGTTGTTTCCGGTGATACATTACTGTTGTTTCCGGTGATACATTACTGTTGTTTCCGGTGATACATTACTGTTGTTTCCGGTGATACATTACTACTGTTTCCGGTGATACACTACTGTTGTTTCCGGTGATACATTACTGTTGTTTCCGGTGATACATTACTACTGTTTCCGCTGATACACTACTGTTGTTTCCGGTGATACATTACTGTTGTTTCCGGTGATACATTACTACTGTTTCCGCTGATACATTACTGTTGTTGCCGGTGATACATTACTGTTGTTTCCGGTGATACAT
Organism: Cherax quadricarinatus; assembly: GCF_026875155.1. NCBI lineage: Eukaryota > Metazoa > Arthropoda > Malacostraca > Decapoda > Parastacidae > Cherax > Cherax quadricarinatus. Next base: position 29,417,417 of record NC_069469.1, on the reverse strand, counting down.
TACTGTTGTTTCCGGTGATACATTACTGTTGTTTCCGGTGATACATTACTACTGTTTCCGGTGATACATTACTGTTGTTTCCGATGATACATTACTACTGTTTCCGGTGATACATTACTGTTGTTTCCGATGATACATTACTACTGTTTCCGGTGATACATTACTGTTGTTTCCGATGATACATTACTACTGTTTCCGGTGATACATTACTGTTGTTTCCGATGATACATTACTACTGTTTCCGGTGATACATTACTGTTGTTTCCGATGATACATTACTACTGTTTCCGGTGATACATTACTGTTGTTTCCGGTGATACATTACTACTGTTTCCGGTGATACATTACTGTTGTTTCCGATGATACATTACTACTGTTTCCGGTGATACATTACTGTTGTTTCCGATGATACATTACTACTGTTTCCGGTGATACATTACTGTTGTTTCCGGTGATACATTACTACTGTTTCCGGTGATACATTACTGTTGTTTCCGGTGATACATTACTACTGTTTCCGCTGATACACTACTGTTGTTTCCGGTGATACATTACTGTTGTTTCCGTTGATACATTACTGTTGTCTCCGGTGATACATTCTGTTATTTCCGGTGATACATTACTGTTGTTTCCGGTGATACATTACTGCTGTTTCCGGTGATACATTACTGTTGTCTCCGGTGATACATTACTGTTGTTTCCAGTGATACATTACTGTTGTCTCCGGTGATACATTCTGTTGTTTCCGGTGATACATTACTGTTGTCTCCGGTGATACATTACTGTTGTCTCCGGTGATACATTACTGTTGTTTCCGGTGATACATTACTGTTGTCTCCGGTGATACATTACTGTTGTTTCCGGTGATACCTTACTGTTGTTTCCGGTGATACATTACTGTTGTTTCCAGTGATACATTACTGTTGTCTCCGGTGATTCATTACTGTTGTTTCCGGTGATACATTACTGTTGTTTACTGTGATACATTACTGTTGTTTCCGCTGATACATTGCTGTTGTTTCCGGTGATACATTACTGTTGTTTCCGCTGATACATTGCTGTTGTTTCCGGTGATACATTACTGTTGTTTCCGGTGATACATTACTGTTGTTTCCGGTGATACATTACTGTTGTTTCCGCTGATACATTACTGTTGTTTCCGGTGATACATTACTGTTGTTTCCGCTGATACATTACTGTTGTTTACGGTGATACATTACTGTTGTTTCCGCTGATACATTACTGTTGTTTCCGGTGATACATTACTGTTGTTTCCGGTGATACATTACTGTTGTTTCCGCTGATACATTACTGTTGTTTCCGGTGATACATTACTGTTGTTTCCAGTGATACATTACTGTTGTTTCCGGTGATACATTACAGTTGTTTCCGGTGATACATTACTGTTGTTTCCATGATACATTACTGTTGTCACCGTTGATACTTCCGTTGTCAGCGTTAACATGGTTTCTGGAAACAGTGATGTGACGTCCTTTAACAATGACGATATATATTTCTGTTGATACCGTTGATGCACTTCTGTTGTTGCCGTTGCAATATTCCTGTTGCTTCAGTTATATTCTTGTTGCTGTACTTGATATTTTTCTGTTGCTGCTGTTACCTTTCTGTTGTCATCCTCGACATATTTCTGTTGTTGCCGTTGACATATTTCTGTTGTTGCCGTTGACATATATCTGTGGTTACCTTTGACATATTTCTGTTGTTGCCGTTGGCATTTCTGTTGCTGCCGTTGACATATTTCTGTTGCTGCCGTTGACATATTTCTTTTGCTGCCGTTGACATATTTGTGTTGTTGCCGTTGACATATTTCTGTTGCTGCCGTTGATATTTCTGTTACTGCCGTTGACATATATCTGTTGTTGCCGTTCACATTTCTGTTGTTGTCGTTGACATATTTCTGTTGCTGCCGTTGACATATTTCTGTTGTTGCCGTTCACATTTCTGTTGTTGTCGTTGACATATTTCTGTTGCTGCCGTTCACATTTGTGTTGTTGTCGTTGACATATTTCTGTTGCTGCCGTTCACATTTCTGTTGTTGTCGTTAACATATTTCTGTTTCTGCCGTTGACATATTTCTGTTGCTGCCGTTGACATATTTCTATTGTTGCCGTTAATATATTTCTGTAGCTGCCGTTAATATATTTCTGTTGCTGCCGTTTATACATTGCTGTTGCCTACTTTCAGAGGCTATAGGAGGACTCTGGATTTAAGGAATCATAGCTATCCTCTCATTCCTTGGATCAAACAAGATCCCCTCGCAGTATTTGTGAGTTTCTTGATCCCTACGGGTTTACTGCAAGATTATAAAGATAATAAAAGTAATGCTATATTTACAACAGTAGCTGTAGGCATTAACAGTAGTGGTGGATTTATAACAGTAGTGGTTGATTTATAACAGTAGTGGTGGATTTATAACAGTAGTGGTGGATTTATAACAGTAGTGGTAGATTTATAACAGTAGTGGTTGATTTATAACAGTAGTGGTAGATTTATAACAGTAGTGGTAGATTTATAACAGTAGTGGTGGATTTAACAGCAGTGTAATTTAAACAGTAGTGGTAGATTTATAGGTGTATTATCAGTAGTGGTAGATTTATAACAGTAGTGTGATTTATAACAGTAGTGGTAGATTTATAACAGTAGGTGATTTATAACAGTAGTGTGGATTTATAACAGTAGTGGTGGATTTATAACAGTAGTGGTGGATTTATAACAGTAGTGGTGATTTATAACAGTAGTGGTAGATTTATAACAGTAGTGGTGGATTTATAACAGTAGTGGTGGATTTATAACAGTAGTGGTGGATTTATAACAGTAGTGGTGGATTTATAACAGTAGTGGTGGATTTATAACAGTAGTGGTGGATTTATAACAGTAGTGGTGGATTTATAACAGTAGTGGTGGATTTATAACAGTAGTGGTAGATTTATAACAGTAGTGGTAGATTTATAACAGTAGTGGTAGATTTATAACAGTAGTGGTAGATTTATAACAGTAGTGGTAGATTTATAACAGTAGTGGTGGATTTATAACAGTAGTGGTAGATTTATAACAGTAGTGGTGGATTTATAACAGTAGTGGTGGATTTATAACAGTAGTGGTAGATTTATAACAGTAGTGGTGGATTTATAACAGTAGTGGTTGATTTATAACAGTAGTGGTGATTTATAACAGTAGTGGTGGATTTATAACAGTAGTGGTTGATTTATAACAGTAGTGGTTGATTTATAACAGTAGTGGTGGATTTATAACAGTAGTGGTGGATTTATAACAGTAGTGGTTGATTTATAACAGTAGTGGTGATTTATAACAGTAGTGGTAGATTTATAACAGTAGTGGTGGATTTATAACAGTAGTGGTTGATTTATAACAGTAGTGGTTGATTTATAACAGTAGTGGTAGATTTATAACAGTAGTGGTTGATTTATAACAGTAGTGGTTGATTTATAACAGTAGTGGTTGATTTTATAACAGTAGTGGTAGATTTATAAACAGTAGTGGTGGATTTATAACAGTAGTGGTTGATTTATAACAGTAGTGGTTGATTTATAACAGTAGTGGTTGATTTATAACAGTAGTGGTGGATTTATAACAGTAGTGGTTGATTTATAACAGTAGTGGTTGATTTATAACAGTAGTGGTGATTTATAACAGTAGTGGTGATTTATAACAGTAGTGGTGGATTTATAACAGTAGTGGTTGATTTATAACAGTAGTGGTTGATTTATAACAGTAGTGGTGGATTTATAACAGTAGTGGTGGATTTATAACAGTAGTGGTGGATTTATAACAGTAGTGGTTGATTTATAACAGTAGTGGTTGATTTATAACAGTAGTGGTTGATTTATAACAGTAGTGGTTGATTTATAACAGTAGTGGTGATTTATAACAGTAGTGGTTGATTTATAACAGTAGTGGTTGATTTATAACAGTAGTGGTGGATTTATAACAGTAGTGGTAGATTTATAACAGTAGTGGTTGATTTATAACAGAAGTGGTTGATTTATAACAGTAGTGGTGGATTTATAACAGTAGTGGTTGATTTATAACAGTAGTGGTGGATTTATAACAGTAGTGGTGATTTATAACAGTAGTGGTAGATTTATAACAGTAGTGGTAGATTTATAACAGTAGTGGTAGATTTATAACAGTAGTGGTAGATTTATAACAGTAGTGGTTGATTTATAACAGAAGTGGTTGATTTATAACAGAAGTGGTTGATTTATAACAGTAGTGGTTGATTTATAACAGTAGTGGTTGATTTATAACAGTAGTGGTGGATTTATAACAGTAGTGGTAGATTTATAACAGTAGTGGTAGATTTATAACAGTAGTGGTAGATTTATAACAGTAGTGGTAGATTTATAACAGTAAGTGTGTTGATTTATAACAGTAGTGGTTGATTTATAACAGTAGTGGTGGATTTATAACAGTAGTGGTGGATTTATAACAGTAGTGGTAGATTTATAACAGTAGTGGTAGATTTATAACAGTAGTGGTAGATTTATAACAGTAGTGGTTGATTTATAACAGTAGTGGTTGATTTATAACAGTAGTGGTAGATTTATAACAGTAGTGGTGGATTTATAACAGTAGTGGTTGATTTATAACAGTAGTGGTTGATTTATAACAGTAGTGGTAGATTTATAACAGTAGTGGTGGATTTATAACAGTAGTGGTTGATTTATAACAGTAGTGGTAGATTTATAACAGTAGTGGTGGATTTATAACAGTAGTGGTTGATTTATAACAGTAGTGGTTGATTTATAACAGTAGTGGTGGATTTATAACAGTAGTGGTAGATTTATAACAGTAGTGGTGGATTTATAACAGTAGTGGTTGATTTATAACAGTAGTGGTAGATTTATAACAGTAGTGGTTGATTTATAACAGTAGTGGTAGATTTATAACAGTAGTGGTTGATTTATAACAGTAGTGGTTGATTTATAACAGTAGTGGTTGATTTATAACAGTAGTGGTGGATTTATAACAGTAGTGGTGGATTTATAACAGTAGTGGTGGATTTATAACAGTAGTGGTGGATTTATAACAGTAGTGGTGGATTTATAACAGTAGTGGTGGATTTATAACAGTAGTGGTGGATTTATAACAGTAGTGGTGGATTTATAACAGTAGTGGTGGATTTATAACAGTAGTGGTGGATTTATAACAGTAGTGGTGGATTTATAACAGTAGTGGTTGATTTATAACAGTAGTGGTAGATTTATAACAGTAGTGGTGGATTTATAACAGTAGTGGTTGATTTATAACAGTAGTGGTTGATTTATAACAGTAGTGGTGGATTTATAACAGTAGTGGTAGATTTATAACAGTAGTGGTGGATTTATAACAGTAGTGGTTGATTTATAACAGTAGTGGTAGATTTATAACAGTAGTGGTTGATTTATAACAGTAGTGGTAGATTTATAACAGTAGTGGTTGATTTATAACAGTAGTGGTTGATTTATAACAGTAGTGGTTGATTTATAACAGTAGTGGTGGATTTATAACAGTAGTGGTGGATTTATAACAGTAGTGGTGGATTTATAACAGTAGTGGTGGATTTATAACAGTAGTGGTGGATTTATAACAGTAGTGGTGGATTTATAACAGTAGTGGTGGATTTATAACAGTAGTGGTGGATTTATAACAGTAGTGGTGGATTTATAACAGTAGTGGTGGATTTATAACAGTAGTGGTGGATTTATAACAGTAGTGGTGGATTTATAACAGTAGTGGTGGATTTATAACAGTAGTGGTTGATTTATAACAGTAGTGGTTGATTTATAACAGTAGTGGTTGATTTATAACAGTAGTGGTTGATTTATAACAGTAGTGGTTGATTTATAACAGTAGTGGTGGATTTATAACAGTAGTGGTGGATTTATAACAGTAGTGGTGGATTTATAACAGTAGTGGTGGATTTATAACAGTAGTGGTAGATTTATAACAGTAGTGGTGGATTTATAACAGTAGTGGTTGATTTATAACAGTAGTGGTTGATTTATAACAGTAGTGGTTGATTTATAACAGTAGTGGTGGATTTATAACAGTAGTGGTGGATTTATAACAGTAGTGGTTGATTTATAACAGTAGTGGTTGATTTATAACAGTAGTGGTGGATTTATAACAGTAGTGGTAGATTTATAACAGTAGTGGTGGATTTATAACAGTAGTGGTGGATTTATAACAGTAGTGGTTGATTTATAACAGTAGTGGTGGATTTATAACAGTAGTGGTGGATTTATAACAGTATGTGGTAGATTTATAACAGTAGTGGTGGATTTATAACAGTAGTGGTGGATTTATAACAGTAGTGGTAGATTTATAACAGTAGTGGTAGATTTATTACAGTAGTGGTTGATTTATAACAGTAGTGGTGGATTTATAACAGCAGTGGTGGATTTATAACAGCAGTGGTGGATTTATAACAGTAGTGGTGGATTTATAACAGTAGTGGTGGATTTATAACAGTAGTGGTGGATTTATAACAGTAGTGGTGGATTTATAACAGTAGTGGTGGATTTATAGATGGAGTTGTAAGAGAAGCAAATGCTCAGGTGTTGGCAAGAGGTTTGGAGTTAAAAGATTAAGAATCTAACACAAAGTGGGAGTTGTCACAGTTGCTCTTTGCTGATGAATCTGTGCTTTTGGCAGATTCTGAAGAGAAGTTGCAGAGGTTGGTGGATGAGTTTGGTAGGGTGTGTAATAAAGAAGAAAATTAAAAGTGAATATAGGAAAGAATAAGGTGATGAGGATAACAAAGAAAATTAGGTAATGAAAGATTAGATATCAGATTGGAAGGAGAATATAGAGGAGGTGAATGTGTTCAGATATTTGGGAGTGGTCGTGTCAGCAGCTGGGTCCATGAAAGACAAGGTGAATCATAGACTGATGAGGGAAAGAGGTGAGTGGTGCACTGAGGAATCTATGGAGACAATGGACGTTATTCATTGAAGTAAAGAGGGGAATGTATGAGAGTATAGTTTTACCAACGCTCTTATATGGGTGTGAAGCATGGGTGATGAATGTTGCAACAAGGAGAAGGCTGGAGGCAGTGGAGATGTCATGTCTGAGGGCAATGTGTGGTGTGAATATAATGCAGAGAATTCGTAGTTTGGAAGTTAGGAGGAGGTGCGGGATTACCAAAACTATTATCCAGAGGGTTGAAGAGGGGTTGTTGAGGTGGTTCGGACATGTAGAGAGGATGGAACAATACAGAATGACTTCGAGAGTGTATAAATCTGTAGTGGAGGAAAGCGGGGTAGGGGTCGACCTAGGAAAGGTTGGAGGGAGGGGGTCAAGGAGGTTTTGTGTGCGAGGGGCTTGGACTTCCAGCAAGCATGAGTGAGCCTGTTAGATCGGAGTGAATGGAGACAAATGGTTTTTAATACTCGACGTGCTGTTGGAGTGTAAGCAAAGTAACATTTATGAAGGGGTTCAGGGAAACCGGCAGGCCGGACTTGAGTCCTGGAGATGGGAAGTACAGTGCCTGCACTCTGAAGGAGGAGTGTTAATGTTGCAGTTTTTACAACTATAGTGTAGGTATACCTCTGGCAAGACAGCATGTGATTGATGTAGCTAGAGCAAGCTGGGCCATTTATTTTCTTCTCTTGGATAAGTGAATGTCAGTGTACACATTTTTACTCCTCTCTCTGCTCTCCAATCACAATCTCTCCTCTCTTCTCTCTCTCCCTCGTCTCACAGTGTACATTCTCACCTCTCCCTCTCTCTCTCTTCTCTCTCTCTCTCCTCCACCTCTGATCTCCCTCCAAAGTCTCTCTCTCCATTCTCGTCCACCCTCCCTCTCTCACCACCCGCTCCCTCTCTTCTCTCTCTTGCCTCATTTCTCTCTCTCCTCGTCCCCTCTCCCTCATTCTCTCTCCTCTCTCTCCTCCCCTCATCTCCTCGTCTATTCTCCCCTCCTCTTCCCTCTTCTCTCATCATCTCTCGTATCTCCACTCTCCTCCATCTCTCTCCAACCTCCCTCTTCTCTCACTCCCTTCTCTCTTCTCTCCCTCTCTCTCTCTTCACCTCTCTCTCTCCCTCACTCTTCTCTCTCCTCTCCCTCTTCTCTCCATCTCTCCTCTCTCCTTCTCTCTCCTCCTCTCTTCCATCCTCTCCTCTCTCTCTCTCTCTCTCTCACCACTCTCTCTCCTCCTCTCTCCTCTCTCTCTCTCTCCTCTCTCACACCTCTCCTCCTCTTCTCTTCTCACCCATCGCTCTTCTCTCCCTCTCTCCATCATTCTCATCATCTCCTCATCGTCTCTCTCTCCTCTCCTCCTCATCACGTCTCTCCTCCTCTCTCTCCCCCCTCCTCCTCTCTCCTCCCTTCCTCTCTCATCTCTCCTCCTCCTCTCTTCCACTCTCTCTCATCCCTTCCTCACCTCCTTCCTCATCTCCTCTCCCTCGCCCCTCATCTCTCGATTCATTCCTCTCTCTTCTCTCTCCTCTCCCTCTCCCCTACCTCTCTTCTCTACATCTTTCTCTTCATCTTCTCTCCCTCTAGTCTCTCCTCTTCTCTCTCTCCCTCTCCTCTCGTCTCACTCTCTCTCCTCCTCCTCTCATCGCTCTCTCTCTCTCTCCCACTCACCCTTCCTCCCTCGTCTCTGCTCATCTGCTTCTCCTTCTCTCCTTCTTCTCCCCCTCTCTTCTCTCTCTCTCCCTCAATCCTCTCTCACCTCCTCTCTCTCTCGTCCTCTCTCAATCTCGCTCATCCATCTCTCTCACCTTCTCTCTCACTCCTCTCTCATCATTGTCTCTTTCTCTCGTCCTCGAATTCTCATCTCCTCCCCATATCTCTCATCATCTCTCTATCAGTGTACCTTCTCCCGCTCCTCTCTCACTCTCTCCTCTCTCTCGCTCTCTCTCTCTCATCTCCCCTCTGACTCATCATCCCCTCCTCTAACTCCTCTCTTTACCGTCTCTCTCTCTCTCTCATCTCCTCCCCATTCCTCTCATTCCTCTCTCCACTTCCTCTCATCTCCTCCTTCTTCACTTCCTTCCTCCCTTCCTCTCGCCTCCTTTCTCTCTCTCTCTCCTCTCATCTCCTCCTCACTCCTCCCTCTCTCGCTCTCTCTCTCTCCCCCCCTCCTTCTCCATCTCTTCTCCTATCTCCTCTCACCTCTCCTCTCTCTCTACTCCTATCTCTCTCTCCCTCTCTTCTCTCTCACCCTTTCTCTCTCCTCATCTCTCTCTCTCACCTCACTCTCTCCTCTCCTCCCTCATCTCCCTTCATCTATCTCTCATCTCTCCTTCTCCTCTCTCATCGTCTCACTCCATCTCCTCTCCCTCTCTCTCTCTCTCTCCCTCGCTCTCGCTCCACTCCTCTCTCTCCCTCCTCCCTCTCTCGTCTCTCTCTCTCCTCCTCTCTCACTCTCTCCTCTCCCTCCCTCTCCCACTCCTCACTCCGATTCTCTCTCTCTCTCCCACCATCTCTCACTTTCTCTCTCTCCTCATCTCTCTCTCATCTCACTCTCCACCTTCGTCTCCATCTCTCCTCTCCTCCTTCTCCTCTTCCTCTCCTCCCTCTCTCTCTCCTCTCTCCTCTCTCCATTCACTCTCTCTCTCTCTCTCCCTCCTCTCGTCCTCCTCATCCCTCCTCTCCTCCTCCGCTCTCTTCCATCTCTCTCTACTCTCCCCCTCCTCTCTCTCACCCTCCTCTCTCTCTTCTCCTCTCTCTCTCTCTCTTCTCTCTCCTCCTTCTCCTCTCTCTCTCCTACTCTCTCTCTCTCTCCTCTCTCTCCTCCTCACTCTCCCTCTCTCTCCGCCTCCTCTCGTCTCTCTCTCCTCCTCTCTCCCTCTCTCTCTCTCATCTCTCTCTTTTCTCTCCTCCTCTCCTCTCTCGCTCTCTCACCCTTCTCCACCTGCTCCATCCTCTCCCTCTATTCCTTCTCCACTCTCTCTCTCTCTCTCTCTCATTTCTCTCTCGTCATTCTCTACTACCCTCTCTCACCATCTTCGTTTCTCCCCCTCTCTCTCTTCTCTCTCTTCGTCCTCCCTTCGTCTCTCACTCTTCTCATCCCCTCTCGTCGTCGTTATCTCTCTCTCCCTTCTCTCCTCCTCTCTCTCTCCTCCTCATCTCTCTCTACTTCTCTCTCCTCTCCTCTCCATCCTCTCCACCTCTCTCTCTAACGACTCTCTCTCTCCCGCTCTCTCGATCTCTCCTCTCTCTCTCCCTTCCTCTCTCCCTCCTCTCTCTCTCTCTCTCTCTCTCTCTCCCGTTCTCTCTCTCTCTCCTCTCTCTCTCTTTCCTCTTCCTCTCTCTCCTCTCTTTCCAACTCGCTCTTCTCTCTTCATCATTCTCTCACTCTCCTCTCCCTCTCCTCTCTCTCCCCTCTCTTCTCTCTCTCCTCTCCTCTCTCCCTCTCCCTCATCAACACTCTCTCTCTCTCCCTCTTCTCCTCACTCCGCTCTTCTCTTCTCTCTCTCTCCTCTTCGTCCTCTCTCATCTCTCCCTCATCTCTCTCACCTCCTCATCTTCTCTCCTCTTTCCTCCCTCCTCACCTCCTCTCTCCTCTCCTCTCTCTCTCTCCCGTCCTCCTCCTCTCCCCTCTCTCTCATCCTCTCCATCCTCCTCTCACTCCTCTCCTCCTCTCTCACTCTCTCTCTCACTTCCTCTCACTCATCCCTCTCCTCTCTCTCCTTTCTCTTCTCCCACCTCTACCTCCTCCTCCTCTCTCTCCTCTCTCTCATCCTCTCTCCTCTCACTCCTCTCTCCTCTCCTCACCTCTCTCTCTCCTCCTCCATCTTCTCCTCCTCTCTCACTCTCTCCCTCTCTTCCTCTCTCTCCTCTCTCCACCTCTCTCCTCTCCTATCTCTCTCAACTCCCTTCCTCCCACCCTCTCTCTCTCTCCTCCCCGTCTCTCCTCTCTCTCTCACTCCTCTCCTCTCTCTCCATCACTCTCTCTCTCTCTCCCTCCTCTCCTCCTCACTCACTCTCTCCTCTCCCTCTCTCTTTCTCTCTCTCTTCTCTCTCTCCTCCTCTCTCATCTCCTCTCCTCTCACCTCTCTCTCCTCTCTCCCCTACACCATCCCCCTCTCCTCTTCTCTCCTCCGTCTCTCTCTCTCTCTCATCTCCCCCCTCTCTCTCTCTCTCGGTGCCTCGCCTCATCTCCCTCCTCTCTCTCTCCTCACTCTCTTCTCTCTCACCTCTCTCTCTCTCTCCTCTCTCTCTCTCCTCTCTACTCTCCCAACCTCTTCTCCCTTCTCTCAACCCTCCTCTCTCTCCTCCTCTCCCTCTCCTCTCTCCCCTCTTCTCCTCTCACTCTCTCTCTCTCCTCTCTTCTCATCCTCCCCCTCTCTCCTCTCTCCTCTCTCTCCTTCTCTCTTCTCCTCTCTTAACATTACTCCTCATCTCAAATCTCTCTCCCTCTCTCTCCGTCACTCTTCTTTCTCCTCTCCTCATCTCTCCTCCTCTCTCATCCTCCACTCACCCCCTCTCCCCCCTTCTCCTCTCTCACATCATCTCTCCGTCCACTCTCCTCTCTCTTCTCCTCAAACTCTCCTCTCCCCTAAACTCCTCTCATTCATCTTCTTCCTCTCTCACTCTCTCTCTCACTCTCTCACTCTCCTCTCCTCCTCCTCGTCACTCTCCCTCTCTACTCACTCTCTCCTCTCCTCTCTTCTCTCTCTCCTCTCTCTCTCCAACGTGTACATTCTCCACTCTCTCCTCCTCTCTCTCTCACTCATCTCCTCGGGCCTCCTCCCTCTCCCCCCCTCCTCTCACCTCTCGATCTCCTTCTCCCACTCTCTCTCTCCTCTCCTCTCTCCACTCACTCCTCTCTCTCTCTCTTCTCCTCCTCTCTCTCCCTCCATCACTCCCTCCTCTCACCCTCTCACCCGCTCCTCTCTCTTACCTTCCCCCCCCCCCTCTCTGACTCACTCACTCCTCTCTCTCCTACTCCTACAAAGTCTCTTCTCTCTCTCTCTCTCTCTTCTCTCTCCCTCTTTCTCCTCTCTCTTCTCCTCTCTCCACTCACTCTCCAACCTCTCTCTCGAAACTCTCTCCCCTCTCCTCTCCGTCCACATCTCCTCACCCTCCACTCCTCCTCTCTCTCTCTCCTCCTTCCCCCTCCTCCCTCTTCTCACTCTCTCTCTCCTCTCCTCTCTCTCCCTCTCTCTCCCCTCTCTCCACTCTCCTCCCTCTCATCCTCTCCCTTTTCAATCTCTCTCCTACTCCTCTCTCTCTCTTCTCTTACTCTCTCTCTCTCCTCTCTCTCTCTCCCCTCTCCTCTCTACTCATCTCTCTCTCTCTCTCTCCTCTCTCTCACTCTCTCCCCTCCCTCCTCCTCTCTCTCTCCTCTCCCTCTCCTCTCTCTCTCCTCTCCCTTCCTCTCTCTCATCTCTTCTTCTCTCTCTCTCTCTCTCTCTCCTCTCTCTCCCCTCTCTCTCCCTCTCTCTCTCCCCTCCCTCCTCGCTCCTCCTCTCCCTCACTCCTCCCTCTTCTCCTCTCTCTCCTCCTCCCTCTCAACTCCCCCTCTCTTCTCCTCCTCTCTCCTCTTCCTCCTCCCCTTCTCTCTCTCTCCTTCCCTCCTCTCTCCTCCTTCTCTTCTCTCTCTCTCTCTCTCTCTCCACCTCTCTCGGCTCTCTCTCTCCCTCCTCTCTCTCACTCCCCTCTCTCTCCCTCTCCTCCTCTCCCTCTTCTCACCTCCCTCTCTCTCCCTCCTCTCTCTCTCCCCTCCCTCCTCCCTCTCTCTCTCTCCTCTCTCTCACCCCCTCCCCTCCCTCCTACCTCTCCTTTCTCCTCTCCACTCGTCCCTCTCCTCTCTCTCTCTCTTCTCTCTCTCCTCTCCTCCTCTCTCTCTCTCACCTCACCTCTTCTCCCCTCCACTCGCCTCCTCTCTCCTCCTCTCCTCTCATCTCTCCACCTCTCCTCTCCTCCTCTCTCGCTCTCTCACTCTCTCATCCTCTCTCTCCTCATCCTCCTCCTCATCCTCACCTCCAACAACCTCTCCTCTCTCTCTCTCCTCTCACTCCCCTTTCCAACTCTCCTCCTCTCGTCCCTCTCTCTCCCATCTCTCGCTCCCCTCCTCTCCACTTCTCTCTCTTCTACTCTCCTCTCTCATCCTGTCTCAACCTCCTCTCTCCTCCTCTATTCTCTCTCCTCTCTCTCCTCTCTCTCTACCTCATCTCTCCTCACTCTCTCTTCCTCCATCTCTCCACCTCACTCACTCCTCTCCTCTCTCCATCTCTCTCTCTCCTACTCCCTCTCTCTCATCCTCCTCTCTCCTCCCTCGCTCACCTCCTCCCGGTAGGTGTGGATGAGTGATCGCCTCCTCTCTTCACTCTCTCTCTCTCTCCCCTCTCTCTCTCCTCTCCCTCTCCCTCAACCTCTCTCTCTCTCTCTCTCGCTCCATCCCTCCCTCTCTCCTCTCCTCCTCCTCCTCTCCTCGTCTTCTCTCCTCTCCCTCTCCTCTCTCTCCTTCTCTCCACTCTCTCTCCCTCTCCTCTCACTCCTCTCTTCCCCTCTCTCATCACCTCCTCTCCCCTCTCTCTCCATCTCCTCCTTCTCGTCCCTCCTCTTCCTCTCTCCCTCCCATCTCATCCACCCTTCTTCATCCACTCTCTCTCTCGTCTCTCTTCTCCACCTCCCCTCTCTCCTTCTCTCTCTATCTCACCTCTTCTCGTTCTCCTTCGTCACTCCTGTCCCTCTCTCTCCCTCCTCTCCCTCTCTCTCTTCTCTCTCTCCTCCTCCTCTCTGTCTCCCTCTCTCTCTCTCCCTCCTCTCTCCCTCTTCTCTCCTCTCTCACTCACTACCCCCTCTCTCTCCTCCTCCTATCCCTTCCTCCTCACTCTCTCTCCTCTTCTCTTCTCTCTCATCTCTCTCGTCTCTCCATCTCTCTCCTCCTCTCTCCTCTCACTCTCTCTCCATCCACTCTCTCAGCTCTCTCTCTCATCCTCCCGACCTCTCTCACTCTCTCCTCTCCCCTCCTCTCTCTCTACGTTCTCACTCACTCTCTCCTTCTCTCCTCGTTTTCTCCTCTCTCTCCCCTCCTCTCCATTCTCTCTCTCCTCTCTCATCCATCTCCCTCTCACTCTCTCTCCCTCCTCCCTCCTTTCACTCTCTCCTCTCTCCTCCTCACCCCACCTACTCCCTCCTCCCCTCACTCTCCCTCTCCTCTCCCTCTCTCCTCTCTCTCCTCTTTGTTCTCTCCTCTCTCCCTTCTCTCACCTATCTCTCCTCTCTCACCCCTCCTCTCCTTCTCACTCCCTCTCTCCCTCCTCTCTTCCATCCAACTCGCCTCCTTCGCTCTCTCTCCCTCCTCCTCTCCACATCCCTCTCACTTTTCTCACGACTCTCTCTCTCACCCCTCTCATCGCTCTCTCACCCTCACTCTCTCCTTCCCTCTCTCTTCTTTTCATCCTCCTCTCTCTCTTCTCACTCTCCTCATCTCCCTCTCTCTCCATCCACTCCTCCTCACTCTCCTCTCTTCTCTCCTCCTCCTCTCTCCTCTCTCCTCCTCTCTCTCCCGTCCCTCTCCTCTCTCTCTCCCCTCCCACACTTCCACCCCTCCCTCCCCATCTCTCCACACACTCTCCTCTCTCACACCACCACTCTCTCCCTCTCACCACTCCACCCTCACCTACACCACACTCTCCATCCTACGTCACTCCACCCTCTCCCCATCTCACGTCCCTCCTTCTTCTCCCCTCTCTCTCTCGCCTATCTCTCTCTCTCTCTCTCAACTCTCTCTCTCTCTCTCTCTCTCCTCCATCACCCTCACACTCCTTCTCTCTCCTCTCCCTCACATCACTCTCTCTCTCTCCTCTCACTCTCTCTCTCCTCAACGTCCTCCTCTCTCCACTCTCTCTCTCCTCTCACTCTCACTCGTCTCCCTCTCTCCCATCACCACACTCCTCTCCTCTCCCTCTCCTCCTCTTCTCGCACTCCTCCGCTCCTCCCTCTCTCACTCCCTCCACACTCCACTCTCTCTCTCTCTCTCTCATCTCCACTCTCCTCCCTCTCTCTCTCTCCCTCACTCTCTCTCCCTCTACACTACTCCTCTCCCCTCCCCTCTCCATCACTCATCCTCCTCCTTCCTATCTCTCATCCAGCACTCCTCTCTTCCTCTCTCACTCGTCCTCTCCTCTCTACACACCTTCCTCCTCCGTCTCATCCCCTCTCTCATCCTCCCCTATCCCATCTCTCACTCTCTAATCCCTCTCCCTCTCTCTCTCCTCTCTCACTCCCACTCTCTCTCTCTCCCTCCCTCTCACTCCTCTCCCTCTCAATCTCCTCTCCTCTCTCTCTCTCCTCTCACTCTCACCTACTCCTCTTCACCCTCACACTCTCCACTCCTCCCTCCTCCTCCTCTCTCTACTCACTCTCACCTCTCTCTACTCTCACTCTCCTCACTCTCTCTCACTCTCCCTCTCCTTCTTCTCACATCTCCTCTCCCTCGCTCCTCTTCTCACGTCACTCCTCATCTCCTCATCTCTCGCACCTCCTCTCCTCATCTCTCTCACTCTCCTCGTCCCCATTCTCTCTCCTCTCTCTCTCTCTCTCTCTCACTCCTCTCCCTCTCCTCTCCGGTCCTCCCCTCTCTCTCTCCCCTCCTCCTCCTCCTCTCTCTTTCCCTCCCTCTCTCTCTCACCATCTCCTCCTCCTCTCTTCATCTCTCCCCTCTCCTCTCCCTTCTCTCTCATCTCTCATCTCCTCCTCTCCCTCCTCTCCTCTTATCTCCTCCTCTCTCTTCCCACATCCTCTCTCTCTCCTCCTCCCTCCCTCCTCTCTCCCTCTCGTCTCTCTCTCTCTCGTCTCTCTCTCTCTCTCCTCTCCCTCCTCTCCTTCCCTCATCGCTTCCATCTCTCTTCAGATCTCTTCTCCCTCTCGTCTCTCTCTCTCTCATCCTTCTCTCTCTCTCTCCTCCCTCTCCTCCTCTCTCATCTTCTCCTCTCTCTCTCACTCTCTCTCTCTCATCTCTGCTCTTCTCTCCCCTCTCACTCACTCCTCTCTCTCATCTCTCTCCTCCTCTCTCTCGTCTCTCCTCTCCTCTCTCTCCTCTCTCTCGTCTCTCCTCTCTCTCTCTCCTCTCCTCCTCGCTCTCTCATCCTCTCCTCTCGTCTCCTCCTCTCCTCTCTCTCCTCTCCTCCCTCTCCTCATTCTACTCCTCTCTCTCTCTCAACTCTCCTCCTCTCTCTCCTACCCTCCATCTTACTCTCTCCCCTCTCTCCTCTCGTCTCTCTCCCTCTCCCTCTCATCCTCCTCCTCTCCCTCCTCTCTCTCCTCTCACTTCTCTACACTCTCCTCTCTCTCTCTCCTTCTCTCCTTCCTCACTCTCTCCTCCTCTCACCCTCCTCTCTCTCCTCCTCCCTCCTCTCTCGCCCTCTCTCGTCCTCTCCTCCTCTTCTCTCTCTCTCGCTCTCACCCTCTCTCTCTCCTTCACCTCTCTTCTCTCTCTCTCCTCTCTCGTTCTCCTCTCCCTCTCTCTCCCTCTTCTCTTTCCTCCACTCATCCTCTCTCACTCGTCTCTCTCTCTCTCTTCTCACTCCTCTCTTCTCTCTCTCTCCCTCCACCACGTCCTCTCCCTCCTCCCTCTCTCCCCTCTCACCCTCTCTCCTCTCTCCATCTCTCCCACTCTCTCTCCTCCTCTCCTCCTCACACTCTCTCTCTCTCTCTCATCTCTCTCTCTCTCACTCTTTCCTCTTCTTTTCCCTCTCTCCCCTCTCTCTCTCTCTCTCTCTCTCTCCAGTCCCACTCTCCTCCGTCTCCGCAATCTCTCTCCTCTCCCACTCATCCTCACTCTCATCGACTCTCCTCCTCTCTCCTCATTCTCTCTCTCTCCTCATCAGTCTCTCTCTCTCTCTCTCCTCTCTCTCTCTCTCTCCTCTCTCATTCTCACGTCATCTCGTCGTCTCACTCTCCTCTCTCATCTCCATCTCTCTCGTCTCTCACTCTCTACCGGCTATCCTCTCCTCATCTCTCTCTCTCCTCTCACCCCTCTACTCCCTCCCTCCTCTCTCTCTCTCTCTCTCTCTCTCACTCCTCTCCTCTCTCCTCCTCTCTCTCACCATCTCCTCATCATCTCCTCTTCATCTCTCTCTCTCCCTCTCCTCTCTCTCTCCTCTCTTCCCTCTCTCTCTCATTCCTCTCTCTCTCACTCAGTCCCTCTCTCACACTCTCTCTCCTCTCTCATCTACACATCGCACCACACCTCTCACTCCCATGTCTCTCTCTCTCTTCCTTCCCCTCCCTTCTCTCACTCTCTCTCTCTCTCGAACTCTCTCTCCTACTCGCCCTCTCACACTCGTCTCCTCTCTCTCTCTCAACTCTACTCTCCTCGCTCTCCTCTCTCTCACTCTCTCCCTCTCATTCTTTCTCTCACTTATTCTCAATCCCAAATCTCCATCCACTCTCCACATCCTTCTCCACTCTCTCACTCTCTCTCTCCACCACTCACTCTTTTTCTCTCACTCTCCACTCTCCTCCTCATCTCTCTCACTCATCACTCTCTCTCTCCCTCCATACTCTTCCACTCTCTCTCTCTCCCTCTCTCTCTCCTAACTCCCTCTCTCCCGCTCCTCATCACTCTCACCATCTCTCCTCCGACTCAACTCATCACCCTCTCCCATCCATGCTCACCTCTCTCACTCTCTCTCTCATCCTCTCTCCCTCTTGCTTCACTCATTCCACCTCTGCACGCCCACCAGTGTATTCCACTTCTGTTCTTCCCTATCCCTGTCATCTGCTACTGTGATTCTCTCTCTCTCTCCTCACTTCTCCCTTTTATTCTATGGATGGGGTACATGGAGACGGTACAGTTTCGGAGAGCTACCTCCATGCGGTACCCATCACTGGAGAGGGTACATGTAAGAGCTAACCATGCTGGTACCATCAATGGAGAGGGTACAGTGAAGAGCACCATGCTGGGTACCATCACTGAGAGGGTACATGTAAAAGCTACCAATCCTGGTACCATCACTGGAGAGGGTACAGTGAAAGAGCTACCATGCTGGTACCATCACTGGAGAGGTACAGGGAAAGGAGATACCAAGCTGGTACCATCACTGGACAGGGTACAGTGAAGACTACCATTGCTGATAAACATCACTGTACTGGGAGAGGGTACAGATAAGAGCTCCCAAGCTGGACCAACACTGGAGAGGGTACAGTGAAGGAGCTACTCATGCTGGTTACCCATCAATGGAGAGGTACAGTGAAGAGCACCATGCTGAAAACCAATCACTGAGAGGGTACAGTGGAAGAGCTACCCCATCTGGTACCCAAATCACTGGAGAGGGTACATAGAAGAAGCTACCTATGCTGGTAACCATCTCAGGAGAGGGTACCGTGAAGATCTAACTACCATGCTGGTACCCATCACTGGAGAGGGTACAGAGAACAGCTACCATGCTGGTACCATCCACTGTACAAGGACAGAGAAGTAGCTACCATGCTGATACCATCACTGGAGGAGGGTACAGTGAAGAGCTCTACATAACCATTGCTGGTAGCATACCCGATCCATCACGGAGAGGGGTACAGATAAGAAGCTACCATGCTGGTAACCATCACTGATAGGTACAGAGAAGAGCAACCAGCGGGTACCATCACTTGGAGAGGTACAGAGAGCAGCTACCAACTGGGTACCCATCAACTGGAGAGGTACAGTGAAGAGCTACCATGTGGGCTGTACCCATCACAGGGAAGGTGTACAGTGGAAGAGCTACATGCTGATACCATCACTGGAGAGGGTAACAGTGAAGAGCATACCATGCTGGTCCATCACTGGGAGATGGTACAGAGAATAGCTACCCATGCTGGTACCATCACTGTAAAGAGGGTACAGTTGAAGAGCTACCAGTCTGATACATACTGGAGAGGGGTACAGTGAATAGCTACTACCATGCTGGTACCATCACTGAGAGGGTACAGAGAAGAGCTACATGCTGTACCACATATCAACGAGAGGTACAGAGAGATCTACCCTGTGCTGGTAGCCATCACGGAGATGGTACAGAGAACAGCTACCATGCTGGTACCTAGTCACATGGAGAGGTACAGAGAACAGCTACCAACTGGTACCATCACGGAGAAGCGGTTACAGGAAGAGCCACCATCGCTGTACCATCAACTGGAGATGGTACAGTGAAGAGCTAACCAAGCCTGTCCATCACTGGAGAGTGAACAGAGAAAAGAGCCTAGTAGCTACCATGCTGGTACCCATCACTGGAGAGGGTACAGAGAAGCGCTTACCATTTCTGTTACCATCATCTGGAGGGGTATATTGAAGAGCTAACCATGCTTATACCATCCTACTGGAAGAGGGTACAGAGAAGAGCCTACCCATGCTGTACCTATCACTGGAGAGGGTACAGAGTGAAAGAAGACAGCTAAAACCATGCTGATTCGCATCACTGGAGAGGGTACATGAAGAGCTACCATTCTTTTACCATCACTGGAGAGGGTACAGGAAGAGCTAACCATGCTGTACCAATCACTGAGAGGGTACAGAGAAGAGCTACCATGCTGGACATCACTGGAGAGGGTAACAAGAAGAGCTAACCATGCTGCTAATGCAGCTTACCATCACTACTGAGAGGGTACAGAGAACAGCTACCAAGCTGGTACCATCCACGAGGAGAGGGTACAGAGAAGACTACCAAGCTGGTACCCATCCACTGGATAGGTTACAGAGAACTAGCAACCAGCTGGTACCATCACAGGAGAGGGTACAAAGAACAGATACCAACTGGTAACCAATCACTGAGAGGTACAGAGAACAGCTACCAGCTGGTACCATCCACTGGAGAGGTGTATCAGAGAACAGCTACCAAGCTGGTAACCGATCAACTGGAGAGGTTACAGAGAACAGCTACCAAGCTGGTACCCATCACTGAAGGGTACAGAGAACATCTACCACCATGCTGGTACCATCACTGGAGAGGGTACAAGAGAAGAACAGATTACCAAGCTGGAACCCCCCCATCACTGGAGAGGGTACAGAGACCAGCTACCAGCTGGTACCGATCACTGGAGAGGGTAACAGAGAAACAGCTACCCATGCTGGAAACCATCACTGGAGAGGGTACAGAGAACAGCTACCATGCTGGTACCATCACTGGAGAGGAACAGAGAACACCTTAACCATGCTGGTACCATCACTGGAGAGGGTGCAGAGAACACTACAATGCTGGTACCATCACTGGGGAGGTTACACAGAGAACCATTACCAAGCTGTTACCATCACTGGAGAGGTGTACAGAGAACAGCTACCAACCATGGCTGTACCAATCACTGTAGGAGGGTAACAGAGAACGACAGGCTGCCATGGCTTGTTCGCCAATCACTGGAGAGGGTACAATAGAGCTACCATGCTGGTACCATCACTGGAAGGTACAAGAATAGCTACCTATGTGCTGGTACCATCACTGGAGAGGTTACAGATAACAGCCTACCAAGCCTGGTAACCCATCACTGGATAGGGTACAGTGAAGAATATACCATGCTGGTACCATCACTGGGAGGTGTACAGTGAAGAGCTACCAAGCTGGTACCATCACTGGAGAGGGTACAGTGAAGAGCTACCATGCTGGTACCATCACTGGAGAGGGTACAGTGAAGAGCTCCAGGCTGGTACCGGGCATCACTGAGAGAGGGTACAAAGAACAGCTACCATGCTGGTACCGATAAATCAAATGGATAGGTACACAGAACAGCTACCGATGCTGGTACCATCACTGGAGAGGGAACAAAGAACAGCTACCATGCTGGTACCATCACTGGAGAGGGTACAAAGAACAGCTACCATGCTGGTACCATCACTCAGCACCTTCATAATGCTAAATAACTTAGACACATTCAAACATAAACAACAATAATCACAGACTGTCCCATAACTCCGCCCAACCAATAAAACTTTTGGCTGCAGCAGATGCCAAACACAAACTTAGAAAAGTTATTGTTGTAGGTGTAAATTACAATAAATACTATCATTGAAGATCAGGACAATTACATTTTACTTGTGTCTTCAAGTAGATACCACGAGGTACCCTGGTATATACCATGTACCCTGGTAGATACCAGTACCCTGGTATGAAATACCAGTACCCCCAGGTAGATACCGAGGTAAACCCTGGTAGGAGAAGTCACTGAAGATTGCTGTCACAGTCCCAGTTGTCTCTCCCACTCTCCACCCCTTCTCACCATCTCGGTCCTCCAGCCTCCTCTCTCTCCTCCTGTTCACACTTTCTCTCTCTCCTTACTCCTCCTCGTCTCTCTCCTCTCACATCCTCTCCTCTCTTCGACATTCTCTCTCATCCTCTCCTCATCCTCCCACTCTCTCGCTCTATGTCTTCTCTCCTCTCGGTCTCTACTCTCTCTCTCACTCCTCCTCCTCCTCTCTCTCTCTTTCTCCCCCTCCTCACTCTCTCTCCCATTCTCGTCTCCTTCCTCTCCTCTCTCTCTCTCTCTTTCTCTCTTCTCTCTCCTCTGGGTCTCTCCACCCTCTCCTCTTCCCTCCTCTCTCCCACTCATCTCTCTCTCCTCTCCACACACTCTCTCTCTCTCTCGTCTCCTTCACCACCCTCCTTACTCATCTCTCCCTCTCCTCCTACTTCTCTCGTCTCTCTCATTTCTCCATCCTCTCCCTCTCGATCCTTCTCCTCCAATCTCCCTCTCCTCCTCACTCCTCCCTCTCTCTCCTCTCACTTCTCTCTTCTCTCTCTCTCTCTCACCTCTCTCCTACTCTCACCTCCTCTCCTCCCCTCTCTCCCCTCTTCGTCTCCCCTCATCTTCCTCCTCTCTCTCTCCTCTTCTCTCTCATCGTTCTCCTCTCCCTCCCCCCCTCTCTCACCCAATCTCTCCATCTCTCTCTCTACTCTCCATCTCTCTCTCTCTCTCTCTCTCTCTTCGCTCTATTTTGTTTTTTTTTTTTTTTTTTTTTTTTTTTTTTTTATATTACAACATGGTTTGACAAGGTTAAGGAAATCCCTCTATCTTATTGACAAGCTATTTACAGGTTAAGGATTCCTAACTTAATTGACAAGGCTAAGAGCTGTTAACCTACATCAGCTTCATTTGAAAGCAATTTTTATTGTTATGAGACATACAAGTTAGGGAACAAGGATTAAGTATGGAGAGCATCTGTGGGCGGGCCCAACCATCTGTGGATCTTTGGGCCCAGCCATTTTTTCATTTGATCAAAACAGACGTTATCCCGTTTGGACTACCCATCATTAATGTCTGAAAACGAATGTGTTCCCATATATACTAACTTCTACTCGAGTCATATCCTGAACCTGGGTAATGATGTATCTCAGATGAGATGGAGTTGATGTTTCTTGGAGAAGGGACAAAGAAAACAATGAAAGCCAAGTGAATTAGCTTGTTTGCTGCCTGTTGCTACTTTTGTGTTGCAGTTGCTTTTTGGTAGCTTGGCAGTTGCTATTTCTCTGCTGCGGCTGGCTGCTAGTTGGGGAGTTGCCTTTGCTGCGGCTTTTCCCCCCGGGAAGGGTACAAGCCAGAGTTGAATGTTGCTTTGCTGCTTTCCCCCTCTTTCTGTCTCCTGCTGATTTCTGGGTGTGCTTTCTTCCCCCCCCCTTCTTTTTCTGTTCCTCCCCTTTGCTGCTGCTTCTGCTGCTGCTTTCTTCTCTACGCTTTCCCGGCCTGCTGCTGCTGCTTGCTGCTTGCGCTGCTGTGCTGCCTTTCCTTCACTTTCTTCCGTTCCCCTCTTCCTGTTCCTTCTTTCCCCTGCCCCCCACTCTTTCCCCCCTGCTGCTGCTCTGGAAGTTGTGCCCTGCTTTCCTTCTCTGCTTTCTTCTCCTTTCGTTCCACCCCTTCTTTTCCCCGCTGCTTTCTTCTCTTTCTTCCCTCCCTGTATTCTTTCCCTCTGCTGGGTTATTGCTGCCTGCCTTTGACTGCTGGTTGCTGCTGCTTGCTGTTGGCTCTGCCTGCTTTCGCTTTCTTTTCCTTTGGCTGCTTGTTTGCTGCTTTTCCCCACCCTTCCTTTCCCTGCTTTCCTCCTCCCCCCTGCCCCCGTCTTGTGTGTTGGGTGTGGCAATAAAAAGCATTGTTTCTTCCGCGTCCGTTTCTCGTGTTTCATTCGTCGGTCGTCGTCGTTTCGTCTCGTTCCGTTTGTTTCGTTTCTCTTCGTCCTCGGGCGATCGTTTTTCTTCGTTTCCGTCTCGCTCCGCGCTTTGTCCTCTTTCCCTCTGCTGGCTGTCCTCCGAAGAGGTGGATATCCAAAAAGTGTGTATTTTGACAATATTGGCCCTTGTACATAACAGTAAAGGAGGCCACCCACATCCCTCCTATGTTGAAGGGGACTGGGGGGTGTGAAATGACAGATCCATCCATGATGGGTCCAGGAGAGATAGACGTCCCTGCTCTGTTCTCTACACCTGTCAAAAAGCAGTCGCAGATTGAGAGGGGGGACAGCAAACCAGAAATGAAGCATACCAAGGTGTGACGTACTTTTTGCCTGTTTTGTGTGGGTTTCGGTGAGCGTACTTGTGCCGCCCGTATCAGTATCTTTGCAAAATGCTTGCAATGGCAATAAAAAAAAAAAAAAACAAAACTTTGCAAAAAAACCAAAAAACCCCCTACTACTTTCAATCAATCGAGATACGGCGAAGTAGCAGTTTTATAAGCTATCCTGGCTGCTCTTGTTGCAAGATTTCCAACATGGTTCTTCATGGTTAGTTTTTGGAGTCAATTTCAAATTTCACCCCAAGGATATCACAACTCTTCTCCATCCAGTGCCACATCCTCCACCCATTCACAATCCATACTACTTAACTACAGTACTTACTATATAACTACTAACTACTAACTCACTAACTACTCTTTCTTACTACTTACTTACTTACACCTGCAAACCCACATTAAAACCACCATGGTGCCTAGGAGGGAAACGATCATCATTTGATTTTCGTTATCCTCCTCTCAGGTGCAAAAATGTTACATGCAGATCTCTTTCCCAAGCTGATAAGCTCTCAGCATGTGATTGATGTAGCTAGAGCAAGCTGGGCCATTTATTTTCTTCTCTTGGATAAGTGAATGTCAGTGTACACATTTTTACTCCTCTCTCTGCTCTCCAATCACAATCTCTCCTCTCTTCTCTCTCTCCCTCGTCTCACAGTGTACATTCTCACCTCTCCCTCTCTCTCTCTTCTCTCTCTCTCTCCTCCACCTCTGATCTCCCTCCAAAGTCTCTCTCTCCATTCTCGTCCACCCTCCCTCTCTCACCACCCGCTCCCTCTCTTCTCTCTCTTGCCTCATTTCTCTCTCTCCTCGTCCCCTCTCCCTCATTCTCTCTCCTCTCTCTCCTCCCCTCATCTCCTCGTCTATTCTCCCCTCCTCTTCCCTCTTCTCTCATCATCTCTCGTATCTCCACTCTCCTCCATCTCTCTCCAACCTCCCTCTTCTCTCACTCCCTTCTCTCTTCTCTCCCTCTCTCTCTCTTCACCTCTCTCTCTCCCTCACTCTTCTCTCTCCTCTCCCTCTTCTCTCCATCTCTCCTCTCTCCTTCTCTCTCCTCCTCTCTTCCATCCTCTCCTCTCTCTCTCTCTCTCTCTCACCACTCTCTCTCCTCCTCTCTCCTCTCTCTCTCTCTCCTCTCTCACACCTCTCCTCCTCTTCTCTTCTCACCCATCGCTCTTCTCTCCCTCTCTCCATCATTCTCATCATCTCCTCATCGTCTCTCTCTCCTCTCCTCCTCATCACGTCTCTCCTCCTCTCTCTCCCCCCTCCTCCTCTCTCCTCCCTTCCTCTCTCATCTCTCCTCCTCCTCTCTTCCACTCTCTCTCATCCCTTCCTCACCTCCTTCCTCATCTCCTCTCCCTCGCCCCTCATCTCTCGATTCATTCCTCTCTCTTCTCTCTCCTCTCCCTCTCCCCTACCTCTCTTCTCTACATCTTTCTCTTCATCTTCTCTCCCTCTAGTCTCTCCTCTTCTCTCTCTCCCTCTCCTCTCGTCTCACTCTCTCTCCTCCTCCTCTCATCGCTCTCTCTCTCTCTCCCACTCACCCTTCCTCCCTCGTCTCTGCTCATCTGCTTCTCCTTCTCTCCTTCTTCTCCCCCTCTCTTCTCTCTCTCTCCCTCAATCCTCTCTCACCTCCTCTCTCTCTCGTCCTCTCTCAATCTCGCTCATCCATCTCTCTCACCTTCTCTCTCACTCCTCTCTCATCATTGTCTCTTTCTCTCGTCCTCGAATTCTCATCTCCTCCCCATATCTCTCATCATCTCTCTATCAGTGTACCTTCTCCCGCTCCTCTCTCACTCTCTCCTCTCTCTCGCTCTCTCTCTCTCATCTCCCCTCTGACTCATCATCCCCTCCTCTAACTCCTCTCTTTACCGTCTCTCTCTCTCTCTCATCTCCTCCCCATTCCTCTCATTCCTCTCTCCACTTCCTCTCATCTCCTCCTTCTTCACTTCCTTCCTCCCTTCCTCTCGCCTCCTTTCTCTCTCTCTCTCCTCTCATCTCCTCCTCACTCCTCCCTCTCTCGCTCTCTCTCTCTCCCCCCCTCCTTCTCCATCTCTTCTCCTATCTCCTCTCACCTCTCCTCTCTCTCTACTCCTATCTCTCTCTCCCTCTCTTCTCTCTCACCCTTTCTCTCTCCTCATCTCTCTCTCTCACCTCACTCTCTCCTCTCCTCCCTCATCTCCCTTCATCTATCTCTCATCTCTCCTTCTCCTCTCTCATCGTCTCACTCCATCTCCTCTCCCTCTCTCTCTCTCTCTCCCTCGCTCTCGCTCCACTCCTCTCTCTCCCTCCTCCCTCTCTCGTCTCTCTCTCTCCTCCTCTCTCACTCTCTCCTCTCCCTCCCTCTCCCACTCCTCACTCCGATTCTCTCTCTCTCTCCCACCATCTCTCACTTTCTCTCTCTCCTCATCTCTCTCTCATCTCACTCTCCACCTTCGTCTCCATCTCTCCTCTCCTCCTTCTCCTCTTCCTCTCCTCCCTCTCTCTCTCCTCTCTCCTCTCTCCATTCACTCTCTCTCTCTCTCTCCCTCCTCTCGTCCTCCTCATCCCTCCTCTCCTCCTCCGCTCTCTTCCATCTCTCTCTACTCTCCCCCTCCTCTCTCTCACCCTCCTCTCTCTCTTCTCCTCTCTCTCTCTCTCTTCTCTCTCCTCCTTCTCCTCTCTCTCTCCTACTCTCTCTCTCTCTCCTCTCTCTCCTCCTCACTCTCCCTCTCTCTCCGCCTCCTCTCGTCTCTCTCTCCTCCTCTCTCCCTCTCTCTCTCTCATCTCTCTCTTTTCTCTCCTCCTCTCCTCTCTCGCTCTCTCACCCTTCTCCACCTGCTCCATCCTCTCCCTCTATTCCTTCTCCACTCTCTCTCTCTCTCTCTCTCATTTCTCTCTCGTCATTCTCTACTACCCTCTCTCACCATCTTCGTTTCTCCCCCTCTCTCTCTTCTCTCTCTTCGTCCTCCCTTCGTCTCTCACTCTTCTCATCCCCTCTCGTCGTCGTTATCTCTCTCTCCCTTCTCTCCTCCTCTCTCTCTCCTCCTCATCTCTCTCTACTTCTCTCTCCTCTCCTCTCCATCCTCTCCACCTCTCTCTCTAACGACTCTCTCTCTCCCGCTCTCTCGATCTCTCCTCTCTCTCTCCCTTCCTCTCTCCCTCCTCTCTCTCTCTCTCTCTCTCTCTCTCCCGTTCTCTCTCTCTCTCCTCTCTCTCTCTTTCCTCTTCCTCTCTCTCCTCTCTTTCCAACTCGCTCTTCTCTCTTCATCATTCTCTCACTCTCCTCTCCCTCTCCTCTCTCTCCCCTCTCTTCTCTCTCTCCTCTCCTCTCTCCCTCTCCCTCATCAACACTCTCTCTCTCTCCCTCTTCTCCTCACTCCGCTCTTCTCTTCTCTCTCTCTCCTCTTCGTCCTCTCTCATCTCTCCCTCATCTCTCTCACCTCCTCATCTTCTCTCCTCTTTCCTCCCTCCTCACCTCCTCTCTCCTCTCCTCTCTCTCTCTCCCGTCCTCCTCCTCTCCCCTCTCTCTCATCCTCTCCATCCTCCTCTCACTCCTCTCCTCCTCTCTCACTCTCTCTCTCACTTCCTCTCACTCATCCCTCTCCTCTCTCTCCTTTCTCTTCTCCCACCTCTACCTCCTCCTCCTCTCTCTCCTCTCTCTCATCCTCTCTCCTCTCACTCCTCTCTCCTCTCCTCACCTCTCTCTCTCCTCCTCCATCTTCTCCTCCTCTCTCACTCTCTCCCTCTCTTCCTCTCTCTCCTCTCTCCACCTCTCTCCTCTCCTATCTCTCTCAACTCCCTTCCTCCCACCCTCTCTCTCTCTCCTCCCCGTCTCTCCTCTCTCTCTCACTCCTCTCCTCTCTCTCCATCACTCTCTCTCTCTCTCCCTCCTCTCCTCCTCACTCACTCTCTCCTCTCCCTCTCTCTTTCTCTCTCTCTTCTCTCTCTCCTCCTCTCTCATCTCCTCTCCTCTCACCTCTCTCTCCTCTCTCCCCTACACCATCCCCCTCTCCTCTTCTCTCCTCCGTCTCTCTCTCTCTCTCATCTCCCCCCTCTCTCTCTCTCTCGGTGCCTCGCCTCATCTCCCTCCTCTCTCTCTCCTCACTCTCTTCTCTCTCACCTCTCTCTCTCTCTCCTCTCTCTCTCTCCTCTCTACTCTCCCAACCTCTTCTCCCTTCTCTCAACCCTCCTCTCTCTCCTCCTCTCCCTCTCCTCTCTCCCCTCTTCTCCTCTCACTCTCTCTCTCTCCTCTCTTCTCATCCTCCCCCTCTCTCCTCTCTCCTCTCTCTCCTTCTCTCTTCTCCTCTCTTAACATTACTCCTCATCTCAAATCTCTCTCCCTCTCTCTCCGTCACTCTTCTTTCTCCTCTCCTCATCTCTCCTCCTCTCTCATCCTCCACTCACCCCCTCTCCCCCCTTCTCCTCTCTCACATCATCTCTCCGTCCACTCTCCTCTCTCTTCTCCTCAAACTCTCCTCTCCCCTAAACTCCTCTCATTCATCTTCTTCCTCTCTCACTCTCTCTCTCACTCTCTCACTCTCCTCTCCTCCTCCTCGTCACTCTCCCTCTCTACTCACTCTCTCCTCTCCTCTCTTCTCTCTCTCCTCTCTCTCTCCAACGTGTACATTCTCCACTCTCTCCTCCTCTCTCTCTCACTCATCTCCTCGGGCCTCCTCCCTCTCCCCCCCTCCTCTCACCTCTCGATCTCCTTCTCCCACTCTCTCTCTCCTCTCCTCTCTCCACTCACTCCTCTCTCTCTCTCTTCTCCTCCTCTCTCTCCCTCCATCACTCCCTCCTCTCACCCTCTCACCCGCTCCTCTCTCTTACCTTCCCCCCCCCCCTCTCTGACTCACTCACTCCTCTCTCTCCTACTCCTACAAAGTCTCTTCTCTCTCTCTCTCTCTCTTCTCTCTCCCTCTTTCTCCTCTCTCTTCTCCTCTCTCCACTCACTCTCCAACCTCTCTCTCGAAACTCTCTCCCCTCTCCTCTCCGTCCACATCTCCTCACCCTCCACTCCTCCTCTCTCTCTCTCCTCCTTCCCCCTCCTCCCTCTTCTCACTCTCTCTCTCCTCTCCTCTCTCTCCCTCTCTCTCCCCTCTCTCCACTCTCCTCCCTCTCATCCTCTCCCTTTTCAATCTCTCTCCTACTCCTCTCTCTCTCTTCTCTTACTCTCTCTCTCTCCTCTCTCTCTCTCCCCTCTCCTCTCTACTCATCTCTCTCTCTCTCTCTCCTCTCTCTCACTCTCTCCCCTCCCTCCTCCTCTCTCTCTCCTCTCCCTCTCCTCTCTCTCTCCTCTCCCTTCCTCTCTCTCATCTCTTCTTCTCTCTCTCTCTCTCTCTCTCCTCTCTCTCCCCTCTCTCTCCCTCTCTCTCTCCCCTCCCTCCTCGCTCCTCCTCTCCCTCACTCCTCCCTCTTCTCCTCTCTCTCCTCCTCCCTCTCAACTCCCCCTCTCTTCT
Organism: Cherax quadricarinatus; assembly: GCF_026875155.1. Classification (NCBI taxonomy): domain Eukaryota; kingdom Metazoa; phylum Arthropoda; class Malacostraca; order Decapoda; family Parastacidae; genus Cherax; species Cherax quadricarinatus. The sequence goes on along the minus strand of NC_069469.1, from coordinate 29,388,533 downwards.
CCTCCTCTCTCCTCTTCCTCCTCCCCTTCTCTCTCTCTCCTTCCCTCCTCTCTCCTCCTTCTCTTCTCTCTCTCTCTCTCTCTCTCCACCTCTCTCGGCTCTCTCTCTCCCTCCTCTCTCTCACTCCCCTCTCTCTCCCTCTCCTCCTCTCCCTCTTCTCACCTCCCTCTCTCTCCCTCCTCTCTCTCTCCCCTCCCTCCTCCCTCTCTCTCTCTCCTCTCTCTCACCCCCTCCCCTCCCTCCTACCTCTCCTTTCTCCTCTCCACTCGTCCCTCTCCTCTCTCTCTCTCTTCTCTCTCTCCTCTCCTCCTCTCTCTCTCTCACCTCACCTCTTCTCCCCTCCACTCGCCTCCTCTCTCCTCCTCTCCTCTCATCTCTCCACCTCTCCTCTCCTCCTCTCTCGCTCTCTCACTCTCTCATCCTCTCTCTCCTCATCCTCCTCCTCATCCTCACCTCCAACAACCTCTCCTCTCTCTCTCTCCTCTCACTCCCCTTTCCAACTCTCCTCCTCTCGTCCCTCTCTCTCCCATCTCTCGCTCCCCTCCTCTCCACTTCTCTCTCTTCTACTCTCCTCTCTCATCCTGTCTCAACCTCCTCTCTCCTCCTCTATTCTCTCTCCTCTCTCTCCTCTCTCTCTACCTCATCTCTCCTCACTCTCTCTTCCTCCATCTCTCCACCTCACTCACTCCTCTCCTCTCTCCATCTCTCTCTCTCCTACTCCCTCTCTCTCATCCTCCTCTCTCCTCCCTCGCTCACCTCCTCCCGGTAGGTGTGGATGAGTGATCGCCTCCTCTCTTCACTCTCTCTCTCTCTCCCCTCTCTCTCTCCTCTCCCTCTCCCTCAACCTCTCTCTCTCTCTCTCTCGCTCCATCCCTCCCTCTCTCCTCTCCTCCTCCTCCTCTCCTCGTCTTCTCTCCTCTCCCTCTCCTCTCTCTCCTTCTCTCCACTCTCTCTCCCTCTCCTCTCACTCCTCTCTTCCCCTCTCTCATCACCTCCTCTCCCCTCTCTCTCCATCTCCTCCTTCTCGTCCCTCCTCTTCCTCTCTCCCTCCCATCTCATCCACCCTTCTTCATCCACTCTCTCTCTCGTCTCTCTTCTCCACCTCCCCTCTCTCCTTCTCTCTCTATCTCACCTCTTCTCGTTCTCCTTCGTCACTCCTGTCCCTCTCTCTCCCTCCTCTCCCTCTCTCTCTTCTCTCTCTCCTCCTCCTCTCTGTCTCCCTCTCTCTCTCTCCCTCCTCTCTCCCTCTTCTCTCCTCTCTCACTCACTACCCCCTCTCTCTCCTCCTCCTATCCCTTCCTCCTCACTCTCTCTCCTCTTCTCTTCTCTCTCATCTCTCTCGTCTCTCCATCTCTCTCCTCCTCTCTCCTCTCACTCTCTCTCCATCCACTCTCTCAGCTCTCTCTCTCATCCTCCCGACCTCTCTCACTCTCTCCTCTCCCCTCCTCTCTCTCTACGTTCTCACTCACTCTCTCCTTCTCTCCTCGTTTTCTCCTCTCTCTCCCCTCCTCTCCATTCTCTCTCTCCTCTCTCATCCATCTCCCTCTCACTCTCTCTCCCTCCTCCCTCCTTTCACTCTCTCCTCTCTCCTCCTCACCCCACCTACTCCCTCCTCCCCTCACTCTCCCTCTCCTCTCCCTCTCTCCTCTCTCTCCTCTTTGTTCTCTCCTCTCTCCCTTCTCTCACCTATCTCTCCTCTCTCACCCCTCCTCTCCTTCTCACTCCCTCTCTCCCTCCTCTCTTCCATCCAACTCGCCTCCTTCGCTCTCTCTCCCTCCTCCTCTCCACATCCCTCTCACTTTTCTCACGACTCTCTCTCTCACCCCTCTCATCGCTCTCTCACCCTCACTCTCTCCTTCCCTCTCTCTTCTTTTCATCCTCCTCTCTCTCTTCTCACTCTCCTCATCTCCCTCTCTCTCCATCCACTCCTCCTCACTCTCCTCTCTTCTCTCCTCCTCCTCTCTCCTCTCTCCTCCTCTCTCTCCCGTCCCTCTCCTCTCTCTCTCCCCTCCCACACTTCCACCCCTCCCTCCCCATCTCTCCACACACTCTCCTCTCTCACACCACCACTCTCTCCCTCTCACCACTCCACCCTCACCTACACCACACTCTCCATCCTACGTCACTCCACCCTCTCCCCATCTCACGTCCCTCCTTCTTCTCCCCTCTCTCTCTCGCCTATCTCTCTCTCTCTCTCTCAACTCTCTCTCTCTCTCTCTCTCTCCTCCATCACCCTCACACTCCTTCTCTCTCCTCTCCCTCACATCACTCTCTCTCTCTCCTCTCACTCTCTCTCTCCTCAACGTCCTCCTCTCTCCACTCTCTCTCTCCTCTCACTCTCACTCGTCTCCCTCTCTCCCATCACCACACTCCTCTCCTCTCCCTCTCCTCCTCTTCTCGCACTCCTCCGCTCCTCCCTCTCTCACTCCCTCCACACTCCACTCTCTCTCTCTCTCTCTCATCTCCACTCTCCTCCCTCTCTCTCTCTCCCTCACTCTCTCTCCCTCTACACTACTCCTCTCCCCTCCCCTCTCCATCACTCATCCTCCTCCTTCCTATCTCTCATCCAGCACTCCTCTCTTCCTCTCTCACTCGTCCTCTCCTCTCTACACACCTTCCTCCTCCGTCTCATCCCCTCTCTCATCCTCCCCTATCCCATCTCTCACTCTCTAATCCCTCTCCCTCTCTCTCTCCTCTCTCACTCCCACTCTCTCTCTCTCCCTCCCTCTCACTCCTCTCCCTCTCAATCTCCTCTCCTCTCTCTCTCTCCTCTCACTCTCACCTACTCCTCTTCACCCTCACACTCTCCACTCCTCCCTCCTCCTCCTCTCTCTACTCACTCTCACCTCTCTCTACTCTCACTCTCCTCACTCTCTCTCACTCTCCCTCTCCTTCTTCTCACATCTCCTCTCCCTCGCTCCTCTTCTCACGTCACTCCTCATCTCCTCATCTCTCGCACCTCCTCTCCTCATCTCTCTCACTCTCCTCGTCCCCATTCTCTCTCCTCTCTCTCTCTCTCTCTCTCACTCCTCTCCCTCTCCTCTCCGGTCCTCCCCTCTCTCTCTCCCCTCCTCCTCCTCCTCTCTCTTTCCCTCCCTCTCTCTCTCACCATCTCCTCCTCCTCTCTTCATCTCTCCCCTCTCCTCTCCCTTCTCTCTCATCTCTCATCTCCTCCTCTCCCTCCTCTCCTCTTATCTCCTCCTCTCTCTTCCCACATCCTCTCTCTCTCCTCCTCCCTCCCTCCTCTCTCCCTCTCGTCTCTCTCTCTCTCGTCTCTCTCTCTCTCTCCTCTCCCTCCTCTCCTTCCCTCATCGCTTCCATCTCTCTTCAGATCTCTTCTCCCTCTCGTCTCTCTCTCTCTCATCCTTCTCTCTCTCTCTCCTCCCTCTCCTCCTCTCTCATCTTCTCCTCTCTCTCTCACTCTCTCTCTCTCATCTCTGCTCTTCTCTCCCCTCTCACTCACTCCTCTCTCTCATCTCTCTCCTCCTCTCTCTCGTCTCTCCTCTCCTCTCTCTCCTCTCTCTCGTCTCTCCTCTCTCTCTCTCCTCTCCTCCTCGCTCTCTCATCCTCTCCTCTCGTCTCCTCCTCTCCTCTCTCTCCTCTCCTCCCTCTCCTCATTCTACTCCTCTCTCTCTCTCAACTCTCCTCCTCTCTCTCCTACCCTCCATCTTACTCTCTCCCCTCTCTCCTCTCGTCTCTCTCCCTCTCCCTCTCATCCTCCTCCTCTCCCTCCTCTCTCTCCTCTCACTTCTCTACACTCTCCTCTCTCTCTCTCCTTCTCTCCTTCCTCACTCTCTCCTCCTCTCACCCTCCTCTCTCTCCTCCTCCCTCCTCTCTCGCCCTCTCTCGTCCTCTCCTCCTCTTCTCTCTCTCTCGCTCTCACCCTCTCTCTCTCCTTCACCTCTCTTCTCTCTCTCTCCTCTCTCGTTCTCCTCTCCCTCTCTCTCCCTCTTCTCTTTCCTCCACTCATCCTCTCTCACTCGTCTCTCTCTCTCTCTTCTCACTCCTCTCTTCTCTCTCTCTCCCTCCACCACGTCCTCTCCCTCCTCCCTCTCTCCCCTCTCACCCTCTCTCCTCTCTCCATCTCTCCCACTCTCTCTCCTCCTCTCCTCCTCACACTCTCTCTCTCTCTCTCATCTCTCTCTCTCTCACTCTTTCCTCTTCTTTTCCCTCTCTCCCCTCTCTCTCTCTCTCTCTCTCTCTCCAGTCCCACTCTCCTCCGTCTCCGCAATCTCTCTCCTCTCCCACTCATCCTCACTCTCATCGACTCTCCTCCTCTCTCCTCATTCTCTCTCTCTCCTCATCAGTCTCTCTCTCTCTCTCTCCTCTCTCTCTCTCTCTCCTCTCTCATTCTCACGTCATCTCGTCGTCTCACTCTCCTCTCTCATCTCCATCTCTCTCGTCTCTCACTCTCTACCGGCTATCCTCTCCTCATCTCTCTCTCTCCTCTCACCCCTCTACTCCCTCCCTCCTCTCTCTCTCTCTCTCTCTCTCTCACTCCTCTCCTCTCTCCTCCTCTCTCTCACCATCTCCTCATCATCTCCTCTTCATCTCTCTCTCTCCCTCTCCTCTCTCTCTCCTCTCTTCCCTCTCTCTCTCATTCCTCTCTCTCTCACTCAGTCCCTCTCTCACACTCTCTCTCCTCTCTCATCTACACATCGCACCACACCTCTCACTCCCATGTCTCTCTCTCTCTTCCTTCCCCTCCCTTCTCTCACTCTCTCTCTCTCTCGAACTCTCTCTCCTACTCGCCCTCTCACACTCGTCTCCTCTCTCTCTCTCAACTCTACTCTCCTCGCTCTCCTCTCTCTCACTCTCTCCCTCTCATTCTTTCTCTCACTTATTCTCAATCCCAAATCTCCATCCACTCTCCACATCCTTCTCCACTCTCTCACTCTCTCTCTCCACCACTCACTCTTTTTCTCTCACTCTCCACTCTCCTCCTCATCTCTCTCACTCATCACTCTCTCTCTCCCTCCATACTCTTCCACTCTCTCTCTCTCCCTCTCTCTCTCCTAACTCCCTCTCTCCCGCTCCTCATCACTCTCACCATCTCTCCTCCGACTCAACTCATCACCCTCTCCCATCCATGCTCACCTCTCTCACTCTCTCTCTCATCCTCTCTCCCTCTTGCTTCACTCATTCCACCTCTGCACCCCACCTGTGTATTCCCCTTCTGTTCTTCCCTATCCTGTCATCTGCTTCTGTGATTCTCTCTCTCTCTCTCTCCTTTTATTCTATGGATGGGGTACATGGAGACGGTACAGTGGAGAGCTACCATGCTGGTACCATCACTGGAGAGGGTACATGTAAGAGCTACCATGCTGGTACCATCACTGGAGAGGGTACAGTGAAGAGCTACCATGCTGGTACCATCACTGGAGAGGGTACATGTAAGAGCTACCATGCTGGTACCATCACTGGAGAGGGTACAGTGAAAGAGCTACCATGCTGGTACCATCACTGGAGAGGGTACAGTGAAGAGCTACCATGCTGGTACCATCACTGGACAGGGTACAGTGAAGACTACCATTGCTGATAAACATCACTGTACTGGGAGAGGGTACAGATAAGAGCTCCCAAGCTGGACCAACACTGGAGAGGGTACAGTGAAGGAGCTACTCATGCTGGTTACCCATCAATGGAGAGGTACAGTGAAGAGCACCATGCTGAAAACCAATCACTGAGAGGGTACAGTGGAAGAGCTACCCCATCTGGTACCCAAATCACTGGAGAGGGTACATAGAAGAAGCTACCTATGCTGGTAACCATCTCAGGAGAGGGTACCGTGAAGATCTAACTACCATGCTGGTACCCATCACTGGAGAGGGTACAGAGAACAGCTACCATGCTGGTACCATCCACTGTACAAGGACAGAGAAGTAGCTACCATGCTGATACCATCACTGGAGGAGGGTACAGTGAAGAGCTCTACATAACCATTGCTGGTAGCATACCCGATCCATCACGGAGAGGGGTACAGATAAGAAGCTACCATGCTGGTAACCATCACTGATAGGTACAGAGAAGAGCAACCAGCGGGTACCATCACTTGGAGAGGTACAGAGAGCAGCTACCAACTGGGTACCCATCAACTGGAGAGGTACAGTGAAGAGCTACCATGTGGGCTGTACCCATCACAGGGAAGGTGTACAGTGGAAGAGCTACATGCTGATACCATCACTGGAGAGGGTAACAGTGAAGAGCATACCATGCTGGTCCATCACTGGGAGATGGTACAGAGAATAGCTACCCATGCTGGTACCATCACTGTAAAGAGGGTACAGTTGAAGAGCTACCAGTCTGATACATACTGGAGAGGGGTACAGTGAATAGCTACTACCATGCTGGTACCATCACTGAGAGGGTACAGAGAAGAGCTACATGCTGTACCACATATCAACGAGAGGTACAGAGAGATCTACCCTGTGCTGGTAGCCATCACGGAGATGGTACAGAGAACAGCTACCATGCTGGTACCTAGTCACATGGAGAGGTACAGAGAACAGCTACCAACTGGTACCATCACGGAGAAGCGGTTACAGGAAGAGCCACCATCGCTGTACCATCAACTGGAGATGGTACAGTGAAGAGCTAACCAAGCCTGTCCATCACTGGAGAGTGAACAGAGAAAAGAGCCTAGTAGCTACCATGCTGGTACCCATCACTGGAGAGGGTACAGAGAAGCGCTTACCATTTCTGTTACCATCATCTGGAGGGGTATATTGAAGAGCTAACCATGCTTATACCATCCTACTGGAAGAGGGTACAGAGAAGAGCCTACCCATGCTGTACCTATCACTGGAGAGGGTACAGAGTGAAAGAAGACAGCTAAAACCATGCTGATTCGCATCACTGGAGAGGGTACATGAAGAGCTACCATTCTTTTACCATCACTGGAGAGGGTACAGGAAGAGCTAACCATGCTGTACCAATCACTGAGAGGGTACAGAGAAGAGCTACCATGCTGGACATCACTGGAGAGGGTAACAAGAAGAGCTAACCATGCTGCTAATGCAGCTTACCATCACTACTGAGAGGGTACAGAGAACAGCTACCAAGCTGGTACCATCCACGAGGAGAGGGTACAGAGAAGACTACCAAGCTGGTACCCATCCACTGGATAGGTTACAGAGAACTAGCAACCAGCTGGTACCATCACAGGAGAGGGTACAAAGAACAGATACCAACTGGTAACCAATCACTGAGAGGTACAGAGAACAGCTACCAGCTGGTACCATCCACTGGAGAGGTGTATCAGAGAACAGCTACCAAGCTGGTAACCGATCAACTGGAGAGGTTACAGAGAACAGCTACCAAGCTGGTACCCATCACTGAAGGGTACAGAGAACATCTACCACCATGCTGGTACCATCACTGGAGAGGGTACAAGAGAAGAACAGATTACCAAGCTGGAACCCCCCCATCACTGGAGAGGGTACAGAGACCAGCTACCAGCTGGTACCGATCACTGGAGAGGGTAACAGAGAAACAGCTACCCATGCTGGAAACCATCACTGGAGAGGGTACAGAGAACAGCTACCATGCTGGTACCATCACTGGAGAGGAACAGAGAACACCTTAACCATGCTGGTACCATCACTGGAGAGGGTGCAGAGAACACTACAATGCTGGTACCATCACTGGGGAGGTTACACAGAGAACCATTACCAAGCTGTTACCATCACTGGAGAGGTGTACAGAGAACAGCTACCAACCATGGCTGTACCAATCACTGTAGGAGGGTAACAGAGAACGACAGGCTGCCATGGCTTGTTCGCCAATCACTGGAGAGGGTACAATAGAGCTACCATGCTGGTACCATCACTGGAAGGTACAAGAATAGCTACCTATGTGCTGGTACCATCACTGGAGAGGTTACAGATAACAGCCTACCAAGCCTGGTAACCCATCACTGGATAGGGTACAGTGAAGAATATACCATGCTGGTACCATCACTGGAGAGGGGTACAGTGAAGAGCTACCATGCTGGTACCATCACTGGAGAGGGTACAGTGAAGAGCTACCATGCTGGTACCATCACTGGAGAGGGTACAGTGAAGAGCTACCAGGCTGGTACCGGGCATCACTGAGAGAGGGTACAAAGAACAGCTACCATGCTGGTACCGATAAATCAAATGGATAGGTACACAGAACAGCTACCATGCTGGTACCATCACTGGAGAGGGTACAAAGAACAGCTACCATGCTGGTACCATCACTGGAGAGGGTACAAAGAACAGCTACCATGCTGGTACCATCACTCAGCACCTTCATAATGCTAAATAACTTAGACACATTCAAACATGAACAACAATTTGAATCACAGACTCCATAACTCCGCCCAACTCAATAAAACTTTGCTGCAGCAGATGCAACACAAACGTATGAAAAGTTATTGTTGTAGGTGTAAATACAATACTATCATTGAAGATCAGGACAAGTACTTTTTACTTGTGTCTTCAAGTAGATACCAGGTACCCTGGTAGATACCAGGTACCCTGGTAGATACCAGGTACCCTGGTAGATACCAGGTACCCTGGTAGGAGAAGTCACTGAAGATTGCTGTCTCAGTCCCAGTTGTTTTATATATCAGAGAAGGTGATAGTAAGCTAGAGTGACCAGCAATGTATAGTGTATAGTGTATAGTGTATAGTGTATAGTGTATAGTGTATAGTGTATAGTGTATAGTGTATAGTGAAGAAGGAGAAGATAGAGCGATGTTGACTAGTACACTCGCTGCCTCGCTCAACCACTCACTAAACCTACACTAAACCCACACTAAACCCACACTAAACGCACACTAAAAACACACTAAACCTACACTAAACCCACACTAAACCCACACTAAAAACACACTAAACCTACACTAAACCTACACTAAACCCACACTAAACTATGTGCACTGTCATATACAGACAACAGATGTAGCAATCTGAACTCAACTCATTCCTGATATTTGTGTAGTACCTGTGTGAGCACGATCACTTGATAGTAGTAGTAGTAGTAGTAGTAGTAGTAGTAGTAGTAGTAGTAGTAGTAGTAGTAGTAGTAGTAGTTTGGGTACCTGCGTGAGCACGATCTTTTGATAGTTAAGTAGTATAGTAGTAGTAAGTAGTAGTAGTAGTAGTAGTAGTAGTAGTAGTGGTACCTGCGTGAGCACGATCTCTTGATAGTAGTAGTAGTAGTAGTAGTAGTAGTAGTAGTAGTAGTAGTAGTAGTAGTAGTAGTAGTGGTACCTGCGTGAGCACGATCTCTTGATAGTAGTAGTAGTAGTAGTAGTAGTAGTAGTGGTACCTGCGTGAGCACGATCTCTTGATAGTAGTAGTAGTAGTATAGTAGTAGTAGTACCTGCGTGAGCACGATCACTTGATAGTAGTAGTAGTAGTAGTAGTAGTAGTAGTAGTGGTACCTGCGTGAGCACGATCTCTTGATAGTAGTAGTAGTAGTAGTAGTACCTGCGTGAGCACGATCACTTGATAGTAGTAGTAGTAGTAGTAGTAGTAGTAGTAGTAGTGGTACCTGCGTGAGCACGATCTCTTGATAGTAGTAGTAGTAGTAGTAGTAGTAGTAGTAGTAGTAGTAGTAGTAGTAGTAGTAGTAGTAGTAGTAGTAGTAGTAGTAGTAGTAGTAGTAGTAGTAGTAGTACCTGCGTGAGCACGATCACTTGATAGTAGTAGTAGTAGTAGTAGTAGTGTACCTGCGTGAGCACGATCCTTGATAGTAATAGTAGTAGTAGTTAGTAGTAGTTATTGGTTAGTAGAGTAGTAGTGGTAGTAGTAGTAGTAGTAGTAGTAGGTTGAGAGAGTATGTATGTAGTAGTAGTAGTAGTAGTATGCGTAGGTATAAGTAGTAGTAGTATTAGTAGGTAGAGTATAGTAGTATAGTATAGTAGTACCTGCGTGAACGTCACTTGATAGTAGTTAGTAGTATTAGTAAAGGTACCTGCGTGAGCACGATCACTTGATAGTTAGTAGTAGTAGTATAGTAGGTGAGTATTTAGTAGTAGTATAGTAGTAGTAGTAACCTGCGTAGCACGATCACTTGATAGTAGTAGTATAGTAGTATAGTAGTAGTATGTGTAGAGAGGGATATTGTAGTATAGTAGTATGTAGTAGTAGTAGTGGTAACTGCGTGAGAAAAGATACTTGTAGTAGTAGTAGTAGTAGTAGTAGTAGTAGTGTTAGATAGTAGTTGTAGTAGTGTAGTAGTAGTAGTAGTATGTATGGTGAGAGATACATATAGTAGTAGTAGTAGTAAAACCTGCGTGAGCACGATCACTTGAAATATTAGTATAAAGTAGTAGTAGTATTGGTGAGACGAATTGTATAGTAGTAGTAGTAGTAGTAGTATTACCTGCTGAGCACGATCACTTAAGAATTAGTAGTAGTAGTAGTAGTACCTTGCGTGGGGCACGATCACTTGATAGTAGTAGTAGAAAAGTAGTAGTACCTGCGTGAGCACGATCATTTTGAATAGTAGTAGTAGTAGTATAGTAGTAGTATTATTTAGTAGTTAGTAGTGGTAGTAGTATAGAGTAGTAGTGGAAGTAGTAGTATTTAGAAGTAGTAGTGGTAGTAGTAGTAGTAGTAGTAGTGGTAGTAGTAGTATAGTAGTAGTAGTAGTAGTAGTATAGTAGTAGTAGTAGTAGTATAGTAGTAGTAGTATGGTAGTGAAAGTAGTAGTAGTAGTATAGTATAGT